>VZTB01018007.1:357672-408971 GCA_013397245.1 Thryothorus ludovicianus
CAGGAGAGCGGCGGGGCCCCCCGAGGGCAGCGGGGACACCGGGCGGCGCGGCGCCTGCCGGCAGCGGATGACCTTGGGCGAGCCCTCGGGAGGACACACGTTCCACGAGCGCCTCCTCGACCTCCCGCGGTCCGGGTCGGGCGGTGGGAGCCCCGCGGCGGGCGGGGCCGGGGCNGCTCCCGGCAGGCTGCGCTGGGCTGCGCTGAGCTCGGCGCGGCGCGCCCCTCTCGCCGCCTTCCTCTCGCCACAGCGCGGCCGTGCCCAAGGCGGCATGGAGACCCAGCGCGGGAGGCCGCGGGGCAGCGCCCGGAGCTGAGCCGGCCGGTGCGTACCCGCCTGGGGCTTGGGGAGGGGCGCGGAGGCGATGGCAGAGAAACTTTCCGCCGGGCAAACTCGGCGGTGCGCGGGGGCTCGGGGGGCTGCGGCCGCGACTCGGGGAAACTTCTGCGCGGGGACTCCGCCGCGGCAGCGTCCCGCACTGTGCCCGTGTCCCGCTCCCATCCCCTGCCGCTCCCGCTGCCGCTCTGCCCTGCAAGGTGCAGCACTGGGCGGCTGTCCCGGCTGCGCTTCCCGCTTCGCAGTGGGGTTTAGCTCGCAGGCAAGCAAGAGCTGAGTTTTCGTGTTTCAAAAATTTTCTCGCCGCCTTTTAAGTGCTTTTGTTTTGTAGGGTTTTTTTTTTTGGTGGTGTTTTGCTGCGGGTTTAATTGTTTTTTGCTTTTTTTTTTAACTTGTGGCAGCGAGGGCGCGGGGGTGCGCGTGTCTGTCGCTGCTCTTCAGCTGCAGTTGCTCTTGGCTGAGCCTGGGGACTGGCTGCAGCTGCTTGGGCTGGGGAGACACGGGTGTTACCGGAGGACCTGCCTGTTCGTATTTCTGTCTGTCTGTCTGTCTGTTTAATTTTTCCTCAGTGTTTTTAGGAGGGAGGGCTCGCCTTGCCCTGCCCGTTCGCAGGCTCCGGAGCTGGGGCGCTGGCTGGAGCGCTCTGTCTGGGACAGCGAGGGCAGCAGCCGTGTCCCCTCGTCCCTGCTGGGCTTTGCTGGGGCTGCGGGCTCCCCATCCTCTCCGCCCTGCCAGGGGCTGCCCTCTGCACGCCCCGAAACTTGTGTGAGTGTGTCCGAGTGTGCGTGCAAGGGCTGGGGTGTGCATCTCTGGGAAGGGAACCTGCTCCGGCTGGCGATGGGTTAAACCTGGCGCTCCCAGCTCTAACTTCTGCTATTAAAGGAAGTAATCCAGCCTCTCTTGCCCACTTTTTGAATCCCAATGGATTATTTGCAGGAGGAAAAGAGAGCTGCAGTGCCCCAAGGAATGCATCAGTGGGTGTCTTTTAGCTTTTTAATTTTTTTTTTTATTGCTATTTTTTACGGTGGCTTAGTGCCCTTGCTTTGTTGTTGGGAGGATTAAGCATTGCCGAGTGTCCTTAGTCCCAGATTCAATTAAAATAAATACAAGTACATGGGACATAAAGGGAAGTCAGCACTGCCATCCCAGCAGAGGCACTAAAGCATCAAATTTGGTTAAAAGGAAGGGATTCGAAGAAATGAATGCTTCTGTTCGTACTCACTTGCTTTCCCTTTGCAGTACCGTCAGATGGCTTAAAGAGGTGTATCTTTTGATCAGGGTTTGTGTGTTCTTAACCAACTTCTGTCCAACAGAAAAAAAGAACAAGTCCTCTCCACAGGCACAGGTGTTATAACTTGTCTCTCATTTAGCAAATGCTTTATGGAATTTGATTTGAGTTTTCAGCAAAGGAATTAAAAATCAGGAGAGGATGAACTATGAGGAATGCAGAGGAGAGTTGCTGCACTATTCTACTTGCTGCATGGCTGCTCTGCTTTCACTGAGGACTCCTGGTCTAGAGCAGTTGTGGGAGCGTATAAGCATTAGCTTGGAAAGCAGAACAAGGTGGAATAGCCTGACTAGTACTTGTCTTTCTCTTCCTGCTGACATTCTGAGGGCTGCTCCTTCAGGTTAACAAAAATTTCCTTTTGTTGCTTGAGGAGGACTTAGTGGTGGGTGTAGGGAAAGGAGGAGTGATCCCTCCAGATGGAGCTTGTTGTTGCAGAGTGCTGTGGAGAAAGAGCTTACAGGTGTGATCATTGTGTTCCAAAAAACACCGGAGTCTTGTTGAGAGAGCCAGAGAGGAGACAATGTACTGCAGGACTGCAAACTATAGATATCCCTCTGTCTGATCCTTTGGTGGTGCTAGTGTTGTAGCAAAACAGCAGGTTGGCTGTGCTCATCTTGATGCGGTAAATAATAGTTTTATTTACTTTAGTTCCTGTTTATTTTTGAGCTTGATTATTACCATAGCATCTGTTGGCATTGTAATGACTGTGCTCCATTGGTGTGTAGGATGGTTCCTGAACTGTGTTACATTGCTGTGTTGTTATCCTGTGTGCCGGGCAGTGATGGGCTATAGCCACCCCCAGTTTCCCTAAATGCTGGCTTGCTCTGTTTCTCATATGAGAGACTTGTGTTTCACCAGGTTATGCTGTCGTGGCTCCTAGGACGTTGCAGTAATGTGACCTGATGTACTCTGGTTGATGGATTCTGTCAAATATAATGAAATGAACAATTAGGAAGCAGTTAGGATGTTTAGCCATTGCTTGTTAGGAGCAGTTTGTAGGTGCTGTTCCACTACAGATATATTTCTGTGCTGACTTCTGAAATGTCTTACAACACATGCCAACTGCAGTCATACAGCTTGTATTTACAGGCAGGTTTTTGTGAAGGACAGAAAGTTGGTTAGGATAAGGTTTGTTTTAGAATGGTGTGCCAGTGTGAAACATCATGCTTCTGGATGCAGGTTTGAATCCCGTACAGTTCAGCAGTGTCTTACATTTCCTGTTTGCTTGCTTATGTGATGGGTTTCATGACTTCTGCCTGCAGTACATAATACAAAAGCTCTTGGCACTGTTGAGACCCTTATTGTGCTGGCTGGAAATTCCAAGGCAGAATAGGCAGGGACTCAAAATCGCTGTGACAGAGGTGAAATCCTGGCTGTACTGACTTCAGTGGAAGTTTTGCCGTAGATGACAATGGGCCAAAACTTCAATCCAGAAGTAGTTGGCCCTTCTTGTTGGTAATGGCTGATGTATTCTCTAGGGAAGCTTTTGCTTTTCTGCTGCCACCCAGACTGAGTCTGTTAGGCAGGGAAGATAGAAGTCTCTTAGGATGTCATGCTGTGCCTTTCACAAGCGCAGCATTCTTGGGAAGGGAATCAGGGCAGATAGGAGTGGAAACAAAACCCCAAATGTGGACACATGCTGACTGTCTTGCTGCTTGTGTCCTGAGTCATTCCCAGGAACATGGATCAAGAACTCAGAACTGAGCACAATTAGCTTCTTGAAACTGCAGAGGAGGGATCTGTCAATGCCTGCAGCCAGGACATCTCCCAGTCTCTGCTTCTGCATTTGCAAATTATCGGTTTAGTGAAAGACACTCAATATGTGAAGCAACAGTACACTCATTAATTCAACCCTACTTAGCCTGTGCACACTGAGTGAGTTTTCTGTGTGTATGTGATCTAGTGAGTTATTCTCAGAGACACTTCCTATATCCGGCATCTAGATAAATTTTTATGTTACATGACAGTGACAAACGGGAAACGTTTGCTACTTTTTTCCACAACTTGAAAGGTATGTGGTACAGAATATTAGAATATGCTTTTATTTAATCAGTGCTGATTGAAAGCTGGTCCAGGTCATGGCCATGTAATAAAACTGATCGTCACAAGAAGAATGTGTTGCTTCAGTTTATTATATTCAGTGGAATAGAAGAGGATTTGTTAATATATACCAAGAACGTTGACTGGAATGGAGGTATTTGAATTTGTCTGATTTTTAAATTTTTTTTTTCCCCCGTGGAAACACTGTGGTGTCTGCAATTCCAGTGTAGACAGTTTTCTTTCACACCATATTCTTCTACTGTGTATTCATGCCAGACTTTTAGGTATTTTGCTCCTGTATGATGATGAAAGAAAAGAAAACATAGACTAATGTGAAATTGAGTAGCCTGTCTTGCATTTGCATCCTTGCGTGTGCATCCTTACTTTAACAGACTTAAATGTTCAACATATTCTCCTTATTTATAAATTATACCTTGCTAATATCTCTTACCTTTTTTGCTATGAGGATTTATGCATCTAAAACAAAACAGTACTAATTCTTTCTAACTTTATACTAGTACACAGGCCTCACTCATTTTGTCCCAGTATAAAAATTTATAGATATTATAATAGGCATTATGTTAGATCCTGAAGTCATACGAGTGGTTAACATCTGGATGTGTATGTTAATGGCCAATAAGTTTTGGGCACTGCTAGTACTGTCAGAATGCAAAAGATAGCAGTGCTGTGGAGAGGGCAAACCCTGCTGGGCTGTTGTTCAAACCTCTGCTCTGGGATCTGCATGGACTTCCAGCTTCTGGATTTGCTATTTGTTTGGAGTTTTTTACATAAGTGCGAATCAAAGAGTTGATGGTAACCATCATTGTATCTTTGCTGTGTCTAAGCCCTAAGATATGAATTCTCTTCAGTGTTTTAACTTAAGGGCTGAGCTGGACACAGGACTTGCTGAGTGCTATACTAGAATATGCATCAAGTGATGCAGTGTGAGAGACACTGTTAGCTTATTTTTCTTAACTTCATGTGCAGTGCTGCAGGCTGGGGGAAGAGTGGCTTGAAAGCTTCCCAGTGGAAAGGACCTGGGGGTCAGCAGTGGCTGAACATGATCCAGTGTGTGCCCAGGAGGCCAAGAAGGCCGATGGCATCCTGTCCTGGATCAGCAGTGGTGTGGCCAGCAGGAGCAGGGCAGTGACCGTCCCCTTGTCCTGGGCACTGGGGAGGCCACAGCTCCAATGCTGTGCTCAGTTCTGGGCCCTCAGTGCAAGAAAGACCCTGAGGGGCTGGAGAGTGTCCAGAGAAGGGCAGCGGGGCTGGGGAAGGGTCTGGGGCGCACAAATCTGATGAGGAACATCGGATTTGAGGAGCTGGGGGGTTTAGTCTGGAGAAAAGGAGGCTCGGGGGAAGACTCATCACTCTACCACTGCTTGAAATGAGGTTGTAGCTAGATGGAGGTCCATCTCTTCTACAATGTAGAGAGCCATGGGATGAGAGGAACTGGTGTCCAGCTTTGTTAGGGGATATTTAGATTGGATATTTGGAAAAATTTCCTCATTGAAAGGACTGTCAATTATTGGAAGAGGCTGCCATCCCACCATCCCTGGAGGGATTTAAAGGATGTGTATATGTGACGCTTGAGGACATGGTTTAGTGGTGGACTTGGTGGTGCTGGGTTAATGATTTTACTGGATGGTCTGAGAGGTATTTTCCAACATAAATGATTCTATATTCTGTGAAAAATGCAAAATATAGGGTTTTTTTTGGGTGAAATTGATGTTGCATGGGATTAGTAGCAATGCTACCCTGATGTGAAAACTTCGTGATTTCACTCTTTTTTTTTTTTTCTTGAAAGAATCAAGAGCAGACCTTGAGTAGAATTGCAGGGATGTAGAGAGATGTAGGGTTTTGTGTTGGAAAATTCTCCATTGTCTTATTGAGCTGTTGTTGATTTTGCTGCTGTTCTTGGTGTATATATCTGGTTACCATAATAATTATACCTAAATGTGTCTATGCCTGTACTGCCTGTCATCTGCAGTAAATCAAAGTCATGGACCCTGCAGGCACTTAAAGCAAGTTTACACAAATGAAAAACACCAGTGGCTTTGCCTGGGAGAAAACAATATTTTATTTCTTTCTCCTAGATGATGACACTACTAATTGTATGGCTTCCAGTGCGTGAGCATGACTTCCTTTGAAATCAGTGCGTGTTGGCTTGGTCATTACCCGTGTGCCAACACAGTGCAGCCCCTGCTGCAGGGCTCCAGTGGTGCTCTCCCTCTCCTCCTGCACAGTCCACAGCTCCATCCCTTGGCTGTGGAGCTGGTCAGAGAGATGTGGTCATATCTGGGGTGGCCCCTCTGAACTGAAATCCTCCTTACTTTTCTACTATCTAAGCGGATTTCTCCCCTTTTTAAAAAATGCATCCTTGATTTAAAAAAAAAAAAAAAAAAGTTTTTAAATGGGTTTAGCAGACCATCCTGAGTTGTTCTGGGCTTTCTAGGCAGGTAGCCATCAACAGGCTCAGTTAGGCCACTTCTGTCTTCAGTGGAGCTGGTGGTGGGATTTAATGCTGACTGTAATAAGAATTGCTTTTGGGCCATTAAGAGCTCTTGAAATCCCGCCCTGAAGCATTTCCAGCTTCTTAGCTTGGTCCTGTAGAGCATCTGGGTGGAGTGAAATAGTTTTGAAGACTTCCTGTAGTGCTGGTGAGAAATGATCTGTCACCAGCACTGGAAATGCACCAGAAATACAACTTGTTTCTGCTTGCACTGTGCAAACCAGCCATAAATAACGTTTCTTCCATGTCTTTGCAGACTTCAAAGAGTCTTCCAGCTGTTGCAGGAAGCCTAGTGAGAGAAGGTAGCTGCAAGTTTAATTGTAGCTTCAGGACTTTAGCTCAGTCAAAATCCAAGCAATCTGATAAAAATTACGGACATTTGAATGTTGTTGAAGGTTAAAAGTGAGCCCTCTTCAGAACAGCTATTAATGGTTAGCATCTTAAAATAAAGGAGCTTATTAATATTCCTAAATAACATTGAACGGACATTATTTTTGCTTTTGAACCATCTGAGCACTTCACATGATAGTGTGGGTTATATTTCTTGGTAAGTGTGTATAATGACAGTATAAATGTCAGTTTTACTATCAGATGTGGAGCGCTAGTATCTTCTTAATATTAAACATGTTTTTTTCCCACATTGCTTAAACAAATCTTGGCACCCAGGGTCTCAGGAGGATGCCTTTGAATTCTGCTACAAGGTGAGTTTTTTTGATGACTCATCATATTTCATGGTATCCTAGAATGGTTTGTGTTGGAAGGAATCTTAAAGATTAAGTAGTTCCAACCCTCCTACCGTAGGCATAGACACATTTCACCGGATCATGTTGCTCAAAACCCTGTCTAACATGGCCTTGAACACTTCCAGAGATGTAGTAGCCACAACTTTGCTGGGTAACCTGTTTTAGTGCCTCACTGCCCTCACAGTAAATAATTTCTTCCTAATACCTAATCTGAACTTGACCTCTTTCGAGTTTTAGACATTACCCCTTATTCTATCACTACATGCCCTTGAAAAATGTTTGCTGGTGTACCTGTGGAATCTTTTCTTGTTGTCTTTACATCTCAAGCCAGAATTAATTCTGTTAGTTCTTTGGCTTTCCTAATCTGCCCAGGGAATCTCTCTGTATTTCTCTCAGTCTGCCTGTTCTGCTGCCGTCCTCTGCCGTCCTTTTTTGTGTTTGAGTTTGTCCAGGAGCTTCTTGTTTATCCGTGCATCTATATTTAAATAAACAGTTAATAATTTTGAGACATGCCTGTGTGGAATGGGTTTGGTTAGGTTGATTGTTCTGATTTGATTTTAGGGTTTTTTTGGAAAGCTGGTGTTTGAAAGTCTTTCATTCATCCTTTGTGTGGCAATTAGGTAATGGCAGCTCTTGCTGCAGTCCAGGTGAGTGAAATCACTGCTTGCATGGCTGCATCTTTGTGGTGTGATTGCATGAGAAGTAGGGTTGCCAGCTTGTGTTGGGATGACCTAGCTTTATGGATTTTTGCTATAGTGCAGTGATGGATACACTGGTAGTCGATAAACTCAGAGCTGCTGTTTTACATGGACATTTTTTCCAGAGGCTTGCTGTGATAATTTTTAGTTAAAATTGAGACACTATTCACTGCTAGAATTTTCAAGGAAACATAATTGCTGGTTTCATTTAGGGAGGACCAGCCTGATGTTTTTGCCACTTGCTTGGACCCAGGAGGCTGGATAATTCTGAGAGTTTTGTGAGTCTTCAGCGAGCAGACTGGTTTTAAAGTCTTACTATTGACCCTCCATGTGTGAACACAGTTCTCCAAATGATGTGTGAGCTTTGGGTCACTTTTGATGCATTGGATGAGCCTTTTCCAGCCTGCCTTGCTGCCCCATGCAGGCTGCTGGCTCGCTTCCCTCGGCTTTGCACTGCAGCATCTGTTTGGGAGGTTCTTTACGCAGCACGTTTGCTGTAGGGAATATTTAAAGATGCCCTCAGGGCTCCTTTGGTGGGGTTTATTGCATGAGTAAAAAACCATTGTGATTCAGATCATTAGGACTATAAGCAAATTTTCTGTGTGCTTTTGCAGCCCTGTTGTGAGAGCAGGAGTAAATGGAGAGGCAGGTGTGCTGCTGTTGGGGGTTTGAGGATTGACCTTTGCCAATCCATGATGCGTCTGTTTGGCTGTGGTTTGTCTTCAGGTGAATTTACGCAGTGAGCTGTAGCTGGACTCATGCTGGACCCTGCTCCTCTGAGTTTGCACAGTGCATGCTTGAGTTCTGCTTTGGAACAAACCAGCACATCACACTGACAGCGAGAGTCTGAAGGGCCCTGTGGGAAATCTAGCCAGTGGTGATTCCCTATGGATTATCGTGGTGTAGGGGAAAAGACCTGCATACCATGTTAAATCTGCAGAGTTCTGTTCCTTTCTTTCTGCTTGCTCTGCTGTTTCCAGGAGCTGCATTCCAGAATACCCTTCCAAGAGCTGTTTCTCTCTGTAGTGGTTTAGTGACAGCTAAAATGATCCTTGAGCATTAACAAATATCAGTTGATCACAGCTGACTTGTTCACATGTAGATTGTACATATGGAAAGACTGAGGAAAAAGTGAAAGGGAGGAGAGATTGTAAGGTAAGTAAGGAGTGAGTAGAATGTATAGAAGGTACTGCTCTGTCTGGGCATGGGTTAATGGATGTGGGGAAAAGAAACAGTGGGTGGTGACTCAGTAAAGGAACATGGAAGCTTTAGGGTCCGGCGCTATGCTAGTTACCTGGCTGGGGAATGGGGACAAGGAGAAAGATGGGAACTTTAGCTACATTAGCCTTTAACTGGTTTATTTCTTTTTGGTTTTAAGCTGTTTTAAATACCTGAGATTTTCAGCATGGCTGGAACAACATTGCTGATGTTTTTGTTTGGTGTTCTTAGATTGACAAGCCTAAAATGGGCTTTCAGACTTAGTTTTTCATGAGCTAACAACATGCAATTGGAAAATGTGTCTGGACATAGATTCTGATAGACAGTGATGTACAAAGGATATGGCTGAGATTGAATGAAATTTGACTTCTCAAAATTTGCTAATTTAGGGAATGCTCATCCCTTATGTTCCTGGCTTTTTCTCCTGATTGATGTGTTGCTGGATCTGTGGGAGTGGTGTTACTCACTTGGGTAGTCCTGTTGTGTGTGTCAGCCCTGCATCTTGAGGGTTGTTCACCTGTTGCCACCAGGATGAAAGCTGCATCCAGAGGTGAAGCCCTCCCCTGAGCTGGTGAGCCCAAGTGCACTTGCTGGTAGCTGGGGCTTGCACAGCAGGCAGGCTGGCCATGGAGCTTGTTGTGGCCACAGAGCACGCCCTGCCCATGGCCATCCTCACAGATGCCCTTCAGGGGTTGTAGGGAGATATGCACTGGCTCTAATAGGAGTCATTAAGCAGAAATTATGTAGGTCATTATCCTGTGTAGAGTGGGAGTTCTTGTGCAGTGTGTGTGTACATTGAGGATTCTGGCTGTTATTGTGGTATGTCCTTACCTGATATAAATGATGTTGCTCTTAACGTGTTTTAAAGTTGTTCCTAATAGGATTGGCCACCTTCAGGATCCTCTTTATGCGTAGGCTGTCTTTACTGTTCTGACAGTGTAACCATATTACTGAAGGTCAGCAGAAGTCCTTGTTTCTGCTGTCCTCTTGGTTAAGTAGTTCTTGGCAGTTTTAGGAGTCATTTTCCTTCCACCACAGTGAAACTGAGATTAGAATATGATTCTTTGGATTTCAGATGAAAGGAATAGTGAATTCTCGTGAATGTTCGTTTCCTTGCCAGTAAAGAGGGTGGATGACTTAATCTCTGCATATATCAACATGTTGATCAAGTTTCACACCAAAGTATCCCAGGCTAACTATAACAAATATTTAAAAATGTAAGCCCAGGTTGTAATTGAAAACCTTTCTTGGTTATACAGTTCTGAGCGTAATGAAATGACAGCTCAGGGCTGGATTTTTAGGGTAGCTTTATCTGCAGTAATACTCAGCTCTGAGTCTATCAAAACAGCCTTCTAAAGCCAGAGCTGCCTGTGGCATGGCATTTGCTCAAATATGCCTTAATAAAGTCAGTGCAAGGTTTCCTATCCAAAGAAAAATGAAGTCTTTGAGTGTATCTGCTTTTCATATATCTGCTAGGAAGTCCTAGGGCTGAGATTCTGTGGAAATGGCAAAGTTGGATTAAATCTGGATGTGTTTCCTGAGGGAGATGTGGCTGGTTGGTTTGCTCTTTCCTTCCTTCCTTTTGGGCAATGAGCATAAGGCTGAAGCTGATGTCGTGGGTGGAGATGGGAGCAGAGCCCTTTGCAGAGTGATTGTTGAGCACCTGCTGTTTACAGAGCAGGATTTTAAAACCAGCCATCATGCAGAGTTGCATGCCATCCCTTGCAAATGGAGGTATATCAACCTGTTTATTCCAGCAGGACAGCCCCAGGTGCAGGTGGCTGGAGGAATCAGGTGGCTGTTGAGATCTAGATGCAGAAATGCTGTACACTGAACTCACCTCGTCTTTGCCATTGCCAGTAGGAGCACTTCATTTGCAGTAATGTTATTTTATCATGGGCCAAACAAAACCACACAATTTAGCTAAAAACACACCAGACTGTGTGTTTTAAAGGTGTCAATGAGTCTGTTGCTTTAAAAGAAAAAGCTTTTTCTAGCTTGTTTTTCTGTACTGATTCTTTTTTACCTCTTAACATCTCTTCCCTGCCCATTCATAAATTGACTTTGACATTAGGTCATTAGGACAAAAGTAGGAATGAGGTGTGCGGGGTTTGCCACCATTTACAAAATCAGAAACTCTTTCTCCCTAAGAGTGTGGACCCTGAGTTGTAACAGACTTCATTGCTGACTGTGTTGTGAACATATAAATGTTTGGGATCTTCTATAATACAAAGACTTTCAAATCTGCCCCAAGATACTCACTTAGTAGTTATGGAATGAAGAAATAAGTCTACAGACCAATAGTCCCTCCAAGGAAACCATTTTACCATCCTGCATTTGTGTGCCTGAATTTTTTCCACTGAAAAAAGAAACTGGAGGGAAAAGTGGAAACCCAAAAACTCTGACAAGTTAGGGAATATTTCCCAAATCCATTTGGAGAGAGATGTTATTGCCTATTACCTTCACGTCTTGCTTTGTGTTGTATTTTACAGGTCTGCAGAATCTCTGAGGGTCAGGGTTTCAGTGATGATGTCTCAGCCCTAGCAGTAAGTCCCAAAGGTCTGTCTCCTAGGAAGGGATTTGTGCCAAGCCTTCACACTCCATTTAAGTGGACAGACCTGTGCTCCACCTGCAGCAGTAGTATTACTGCACAGACACAGGATCCCGATTTGTTCTAGCTTTTCTTTTCCCTGATTTGTTTGATTGCTTTCTTTAGTGAGTTCCCAGAAGATATCTGCTATATCTTGGTATTTAGTGTTACATAAGATGATTCTTTAGGAGGAGGGAGATGTTGGAGCAGTTTGATAGGAATGACTGATAACAAGTGAAAATGCTGCTAAGCAGCCCTGAGCTGCTGCTGTCTGGTGTGGTCTCACTGGTCATCTCAGCCAGCTTCTTCTTGTGTCTGGGCTGTGGAGACACAGCTCCAGTCCACAAACATGCTTGTTTCACTGATACATATCAAAAGGCTTTCTGAGTTAGGACAGGATCCTGACTTGTTCCCGTTTTAGAAAATAAGGAATCAAGGCAGAGGCAGGTGAACTGACTTGCTCCACGGCCCAATAAGTACTAGAGATTGAGAGAGATCTGGGACCCAGCTGTCCTCAGATCTTTGATGAGCAGCAGACTATGCTCAGCAATTCTGCCCAAGAGGAAGAAGACACATAAGCTTGACCTAGCACTGCAGTGCTTAAAAATGCTTGTTGGTTAGGGAACTGTGCATGTTGATTTAAATTAAGTTCTCTGTCCTGCTCTTCTCTTTCCTGTAAGAGACTATTAAGAGCAGCATTGAAGTGTTATTTTTCTAAAGAAAACTGGTTCAGATATTGAGGTAGTCAAACATCACCCATGAGCTGCAGTTTGTCCGAGTCCTGGGAGCTGATGCCCTCCCTGCCAAAGAAGACAGGTCTCCTGGCCTCCTTATCATCAGCAGAGCTAGAGATAAAGGAATTCCATGCATGAAAGGTCACCCCAGCTTAGTAACAGAGCCTCCCTCTATGGTTAATGATAAGCACTTCCAGGTGGGTTTCATTCCTTCCTTCCCATGTATCTGGCCAGGCACTAGGAGTGGGTGATTTGTGCTGCTTACATTGATTGCCTTGGCAATGGAGTTGACTAATTTAGATTAGATTTATAAATTTTAGCTGGCTGAATTGGATGAGAAAAATTCCTTACTTATCATCTTGGGTGAGTTTACTGACTTCCAGTGGCACTACTGGTGACACTAGTGTATGTTAGAGAACTGTACTGGTGAGAGAAAAGAATAAAGAAAGATATTAAGAAAACAAATGAGAGAGAATGTGTTTGTACTAGACTTCTCTTGATTTTAAGATCCAGGATGGTTAGAAATTGCTGATATGCTTTCTGTAGATCTCTACAATTGAGGGCATTTGGTCATTGTGTTTTGTAGAAGTTTTGGATGAAAGTTTTTGACAGAGGTAAGCATGCTTAACTTACAGGAACTCTATTTGGGAAGCAGCAATTAGGAAGAAGGCAATAGCAGAAATTAAAAGAGAGGAAATTCTATTAATGCTTGTCTTTTTGGTTGCAAGTAGGTCAGTGATCTGAAAAGGACCCTAAACAGACTTTGAATGCTCACACAGTGAGGAAGTTGAGATGGCAGTTCAATCAGGCTTTGATTGCATAGAGCAAAGAGTAGTCAGAACTGCAGAAAAACATGTTTTATTTTGATCATTGAAAATAAAGATAAAACTTGTGTCAGCCCTGCATTCCCATGCAGAGATAGGCGAACCCATTGTCTTTGGGTTTTATGGATGGAGGGACTAAAGCAGATTAATTGAGGCCGTGCAAGATTATTGTGTTGCACATGTGATTGCTGACCTTGGTGCGAGGCTCTGTCTCTTTGTGTGTCCCATGCAAGGCAAAAACCGTGCCACGGCGTGGGTGGCAGAGGGACCGTGGGACCCCCTGCTCAGGGCTGCTGTCACAGGGGGAGGGCAGGAGCTGGGGTGCCCTGATTCAGAAAGCCCTTTTCCTGATGAGCAAGTGACGACACAATTCCCGCTCCCCAATGAGCGTGGGGGTAAGAGTCCAATTATTTTGCACATAATGAGGAGGTCGCTGAAAGAAGGACTGGAGTTTGGCAAGGCAAAATGGGAATGCTCTCTTGCTTCCATTTTGCACTCATTATTTAGTTATGTGATTATGGTTGTAGTTCTGGCTCTTGAGGTTTGAAGTTATTGAAAGGATGATGCGACTGTCATGGTATATCTGGGGATCACGTAAGGTAGAGCAGGAACGAGGCTGTGACCATATAACAGCCTTTTTTGGAAACATCCTGGGGATGATGGAAGAGTAATTATGGGTCGGAATATGGACATGTAAATACGTACCAGAATCAAGTCCATTAGTATTAACCATTACTTATTTTAAACTTTTAAGGAAAGAAAATTTCAAACCTGTCCTTATGTGGACTGATGCTTATTGAATGAGGGATTCAGATAATGACATTTTGATCTAGGAAACTTGAAACAGCTGGAAGAACTGAACTGGGATGGGATGCTGGTGCAGTGACAGCAGTGGGTGGGATATACATTGATATTGGTAAGGCTGAAATCTATTGGGGCTGATTGGTGGGTACAAAACTGCAGCAAGAAACCTGTCGGCATCCTGGGAAGCCGAATCTGCTGCCTCAGTGGAAAATATGGTGAGAAATCATGATTGAGCCACTCTTCTGTAAATGCTTTGGAACCTCTAAATTTTTACTTATCTTTGGTTACTTTGACTTTGACAGAAAAGGTTTTTCCTCCAAAATAGGGTTGTTTAGGAACACTTTTAAAATCAAATGTGTTCTTCTCCCATTTTCCATCTCTTCCAAATTTTTTTCACATTGTTTAGGCTGCAAGGGGAAAAAGAACAAGAGATGGTTGCTGCACCTTGAAACCCGCTAGGTAGTCTCCAAACAGTTTAAAAAACTTTCATAAACTTGAATGAGATGCTTTAATAAAAAATAAGTGTGTGCATGCAGAGAATTAAAAAGCATCCTCATCTAATCTTCCTCTTTTTATTTTTGTATAAATTTACTTAACACGTAGAGAGGCAGTGAGCTGTGTACCTGTTTAGTTATTGCATTAATGAAGCTCTAGGTTGAAAGAAGATGAAGTTATAAAAATGAAGTGCTTCATGGCATTGATTTCTCTAGACACTAACAAGGCAGAATTTGAGTGGAGATGACAACAAAGTAATGTCTCTGACGGCTAACATGCCAAATTAAAGAAAATGTAAATAAATTAACTGAGTCATCCTGTTACTTTGCAGGCTAAGGAAGTTATATAAACAATTTCTGGAGTCTTCTAGAGGTTTGTAAAGCTAGTGATGCAGTACTAAAGGCATATGAGATATTAAAATAATTTCTTGGTGTATTACAGGTTTATATTTTGGAGTGGGGAGTTTCTGAGAAGAAATGATCCTTTATTTAATGCACAGCTGTAATCAGTTGCAGGAGTAATGAAATCAAACCTGCCAAATGACTGGGACAAAAATTCCAGTCTTCTTCAAAGTATTGAATAAATCCATCGAAGGGTTAGGGATATATTAATGAAAGATTTATTTTTAATTATTAGATGTGCGGATGTGACTCTCCTCCAGAGGAAGGTGAAAGTCTCTCTCTACCATAGGGTCTTGTTTCTGCAGCCCACCCTACAAGGAATTTTAGAACTTCCTCATTGCACAACTGTCTCTCAAAGTAAATCTGGTATTTTGGAATGTCATATTTATGTGTCTCAGTGGCTTTGGAAGTATCACAATGAATTACAATAAAAGGGGAATGCCTTTTCCTTCTCTGCTCTGTACCCCTCTTCACTGGTGCTTTGTCTTCAGCCTGGGGTAGTACATCCAGCTGGAAACATCCCTCATCTGACATGGCATGAGCTTCTTTAGGCGTGGCACTCCTGCATCAGGTTGTTGGGTTTTCCCTGTTATAAGCATGGAATTGTTTTTGCAGCACTATGGACTTCACATGGTAGCATGCAAATACAAGTGAAAAACTGGCCTAATAAAATCTCTAGTATGAGATATAGCTGTCTGAGAGAAATTTTAGTTTTGCTATAAAATCTAAGCCTAAAATTGAGAGGGAGAAGTACTTGGCATGTTCATGAAAACGAAGCGCGTGGAACTGGAGTCTGTGATATCTCTGGTTTTATAGCACAGCTCCAGAACTGTGTTTTGCTTCAGGAGGAGTCAGCTCAACAGATAACGATCATTGTATTATATATTTTATTTTTTTTTATATTACATATTTTGGTGTAGATTTTAGTTTGATGAAGTATGGATATTTCTCATGCAACTCCAGGTTGCAGTTAGGCTGGAGTGTTCCTTCCTGTGTTTGTTGCATGGTTTTACCTCTCGTAGTTTTAGCAAGTCAGAGGTTGAAAAGAAATCTGGAATATATTTTGGTTGTTTTTTTCTGTCTTGCTTTTTGTACAGTAAAGGTACAACCCATGATTTGTGATCTTATTCAGTCATCTTTGAAATGAATTTTTCAAGATTTTTTGAAGAGATTGAAGATTTTTCTCTTCACCTATTTTATAAAAGATACAAAAAAACAGGTTACCTTGGCCTCTTAAAGTTTTCTGTTGGATTTTCTTTATTTGGATTTTCTGATTGATTTATTTACTTACTCTTTATTTCTTGTTTATTTAGTTATTTAGATTTTTGGATTGTTTCAGATTTTTTTAGTTTGGATTTTCTGTTGTAGCATCTTCAATCTGATATATCTGGTGTAAGTTTTTGAGGTGGCAGGGAGGTGACTTTTGTGACTTCTTTTCCTGTTTCTATGGTGGCCTCAGATTAATACATTTTTTTTTTATTACTTTCTGGAAATAGAAATACAGAGAGATAATATACCTATGGAGAAGTAATATCCGTCTGTAAGGAGGTGAGTAGGGAAAATACGTATCCTGCAGAAATAGAATATGTATTAGTTTACATTTCCTTCTGTATTTTGAGCTTTAAGGAGTGATAGGGTGAGCTGTTGTTGCAAGCTGCTGGTTAATCTGATGTTTTTAAGGTCTACTTTCCATTGCAGTCAGGGAGTCTTGCTCCACATTCAAGTTGCTAATTCTTGACACACAGGATATTTTCCTTCTCATTAAAATGTATTTATTTATTTTGCAGTGAGAATATCTTGGTTAAGATGCTTCTTTTGATCTTTGGTAATGCCACAGACTCAGTAACTGAGTGCTAGCAAAAAGCAATGTTTATCTCATTTCACTTCTACATCCACTGTTAATTGGACCTGAGTAATATAATCCCATTGCAATAACTGTTTTAGTTTGCCAAGTCTCAATATGATGTCCAAAAAGATGCAGGTAATATTAGTGCTTGGAAATTGCTCCCTGTCTGTAATTGGAAGGCTTCTTCATGTGTTCCTGTGATCTTATTTGCATTTATTGGGTTTTAGGCCTTTTCAGAAATACGAGGAGGGGGAAAAGATATAGCGAGAAGTACAAAGTTTTTGCAAAAACAATTTTATTATTTTTTTTTTTAGCTTGAATTTGTAATATCATTTAGGTTTCTAGGGCAACAGCTTCATGTAATGCAGATCAGCAGCTGAAATACTTCTCCTGGCAGCTGGAGAGTGAAGTTAGCAGGACCCACGGTCTGTTCTGCAGCTGATACTGGGAGCTTTGTGGCTGGTGGGGATTGTCCCTGAGCTGCCCTTCATAGCTGGTGTCGCTCTGGGGAGCAGCAAACAGTGCTGAGAGATACCGGAGCCATCCTCAAGAGAGGTGGTAATGTAGGATGCTGCAAGTTCAGGGGAGTGAATAAAATCAGATTTCTTATACCTCTGGCTCAGGAGGAGCTTTCAGAGGAGGGAGGAGGTGATGAAGTGAGCTTTCTCCAGAAACTTGGATTGAGGAGGAATGTGAAACTTCACAGTTTTCTCCCATCTTGCTCTTGAAAGTTAACACAAGAGATAGGAGTGGGAGACAGTTTTCTGACAGGAATCCCAGATTCTTCATCCCCAGAAGCTGAGATGGTGACAAGAAGCTGGGTACTCAGCAGAGAGTTACCCGCAAATTTTGTTGACTGAGTTAAATCCTCTAGCAAGCAGGTGTTGGGTAAATGTTTTGATTCCTTGCAGTATATATTTGCATATTTGAACATTTCTGGTACTTATGACTCATTTTAGTTTGCCCAAATTTTAAAAAGAGCAAACCAGCTAGGCCCTTGATTTTTATGGGATCGCTGTGTAAGGGCTTTGAGATGTATGCCTCGAGCTGGGCATACTGGAAGGGTGTTGTCCTAACCTTTGGCATCTTATGGATGGCTGTAGTCACACCTCAGACTGTGTGAAATGTCTTTAACCATCACTGTCTCATCATTTCCAACCCTGAACCTATTTTCTGCCAACAATCACTGCTGGGTCCCTCTTGCCCTCCCCTGCATGGATGTGGCATTTTGTCCTGCTTCGTGACCAGGGTGGGTGGGTATTGGTGTCACAGGTCAGGCTGTAGCAGCAGCAGCTCTGGCCCTTATAGAAGGTCCTATGAAATGTTTTAGAGCTCTAATGGAAAGTGAGGCTTCATCCGTGACAACATTTTGTTTATACAGGTTTATTTTCTTCATGCAAATATGCTGGGGGGATTGAAGGCAGAGAAAACTTGCTGAGAGAGTAACGTTTGATGCCTTGAAGCATTTTTTCCATGCTAAAAATGCTTCTTCTGTAATTTTTTTTGTTTTGTCACTTGTCATTTGCTGGGATCATGAATGGTGGTAATGTGCTCTGTGTAACCTTCGTACGTGTTTTTTTGTCTGGTACATTAATAGCCTCATTAATACGTGAGGAAAAGCAAGTTTCAGCTTACTAGTTGCTGTTCAGAACATGAAAGTGTTTTTTTTTTTTTCTAAAAAACTGTAATTCAAGGTTATGCATGTGCAAAAATAGCTTTAGGCTACAACAAATACTTTCTTCAGCAGGTCTAGCTCATTTTATTGACATATTGTTTTGTAAACTGTGGGTGACTTGCATTGTTCTCAACCAAAATAACTTGCATCAATCAACATGAGAGAGTAATTAATTTACATGTTTTCATTGTGGAAATGATCCAGACATTTTTACTCTACAGTGCTAGACTTGAGAGAGGAAAACCGAAATAACATTTTGGGTTTGTAGTTTGTTTTTAAGTTATTCTTCATTTCTGACAGTGCTGGAGAAATCATTGCGACCTTCTTAAATTTGAACTTGGCATAGCATTGAATGAAAATAAAGCAAGACATCATTGTGTGGTGCATCAGTACAGCCTTAATGAGATGAGGAGAGGGCAACTATTGCACGCCATAGCAAAATACAGAACAAATGCAAGAGTTAACTATTTCCTTTCTCTACAAGAAACTGAAGCCAGCAGAGGAGATTATGAAAGACAGGGAGTCTGATGAATTTTTTCAAAATGTTCCTGGCAACTCTCCGCGTGCCACAGGTGAATTAAAAGGAGTAGCATGTTGTCTTTGAATCGACAGGGATTGACTCCTGTTTGTATGAGGCAGCTAAAGGTCTCAGAACTGTCTGAACTTCTCTACTCCATTACTGAAGTGTAGTTAAAACACCGGTTTCTGAATCTGATGAAATGTGAGGGAGTGGAGTGGTTATTGCTTTGTATGGATTGACAAGATGTGGTTTTTGGGGAGTGTAAACTTGTGTCTCTAAAGGCTTACCTTTCCTCCTCTGCACCCTGACTATTTTGTCTGCTTGATTATTAATAGCTGGGTTTTTTTTTTTGTTGTTTTTTTTTGTTTTCTTCTTTTTACTGCCATAGGGTGATGGAGCTATGAGCCAGGATGCTGAAAGCCTCCACGTAAAGATACCACACACAGGCTATTCAGGCAAATCCAGTTTACCTCTAGCATCTTCAAGAATAAATTCTTACAGTATTAAATCTGAGATGAGATAGTGCAAAAGAGGTTATGCATTCTGTGTTAAAGTGCCTGGTCTGTTGCCAACGTTGCCACTGTGACCTTAATTCCTCACTTTTAAGCACCACCTGAGGGGATAGATAGCACTGGAGGTGAGAAAGCTTCTCCTTAAGGCAGGGCACCAGTAAGATTTCCCTGACATCAGCTAAGGATCTCTTTGGAGGGAAAAACAGACAAACAAACCTCTTCTGTTTCTTGCTGTTTATGTTCTGTAAACCTGATTCCTGATGGGTTTTTTTGAGAGGTTGTCCATGAACAGACAGCATTTAAACTGGTGATGTTGGCATTTCTGTTGGCTTTCTAGTGTTGCCTCACTGGTGCTAATTTTTTATCTTCTGTGAGAGAGATAGCTGCTGTGATTGAACTATTGCTACTGTGGAGATGAGGACTGGGATCAGATTTTCTGGTTTGACTTCTAGTACTGAGATGAGGCGCACAGCAGTACAGCTTGTGCTGACCAAGCATAAGCAGCTTTTCTGTGACCACTTCTGGGAAGCAGCAGGTTGGCCCAGCTCACTGGTAACATCCCAAACTTCAGAATATGTTCTGCCTCCTGCTTGCTTGCAATCCTGTGTCTCACTCCTCCTGTGCCTGCACAGAAAACCCCTCCTTGCATGCAGTGGTATTTTTCAAGCTGGCTGTTCTGGTGGTGGCTCAGCGCCCATGTTCTGCTTTCATTCAAGCTGGTAACCCTCCCACTTTTCCTGGAGTACCAGTAAGCTCTCCAGAGCACTCCTGCATTTTTCCCTGGATACGTGAAAGAGTGAATGAATTTCCTAGTTTGCTGGCAGAGAAATGTTTGGGAGAAGTGTTTGACCCAGCAGTGAAAAAGTCCTCATGACTACTAACTCAGGGACATGAAAAGCAACAGAAACTACAAAAGGTTATATAGACATATGGTCATTGTGAGAGTATTGGCAACTTGGCAGGACCAGGCTAGGCCCAGGTGCTCTTACCTGTGCTAACTCTGCTGGGGAGTGTCAAGCTGATGAGAGAAATGCAGTTGGGCTTTCAGTAACTTGCAAAGATTGAAATCAGAGTTTACTCTGATGTCCTGATGTCTTCTGTTTTCCTTTCTTTCTGTAAAATCAGAAGTGTCAGGGTGCTGCCATTCAGATGAGATTTTTGACTCAAGCCCTTTTTCTCAGCCTGCTTACTTTGAATCAAGTGGTGCAGGGGCTTGAACTTGGGCTGTCCTCATACCAGGTCAGTGCATTTGTCTTTGTTCTGTGCCTAATTGAGGTGATCTGCAGGCAAAAGAGAATTGGTGAGCTAATCTAGTGAAAGCCTGTTCTCAGAGCTTCAGTTTTTAATCTCTTCCTGGAAGACAAGTGATGGGTGCAGTAGATGGTGCCAAATACAGGGACCCAAACAGTACTCCCACACTGGCAGAGAGCACGTTATCCCATCCCTGCTCTTTGTAATGACTTTATGCATTATGAAAATTCATGAGGATTTTATTTTCCTTTGGGTTAAGGAATTATCTGATCAGCTGTCTGTCATTCTGAGAGTGTCTAGATGCTGACAGTGTCTGGATGCAGTCTGTATTCCCCTTCCATCTCAACTCCTTTTAAAAGCTTCTGACTGGTATCCATTGTCCTGGCAGTGTTCGTGGGCTCTTTTTGGAGGGCACACAAATGGCTGAGGCCCAAAGCCAACTGGTGCAATGCTCAGTGAGCACTGCAATGCTTAAATAGGCATGAAGGCTGAAGTTGTGTTGCCTAAACATTGATATCTGCTGCCATGTTAGGCTAGTACATTGCTGTTGGTTCAAAAGGGCATGGATCTCTCGGCTTCCAGGATGCCTCTCATGCCCCAGTTCCTGGGCAGATGAAACTCTTGTAGGTTTGTGTTAATTAAGTGATAACTTGCTGTGTGAGGGGGATAAGCAGTGTGACGCTTCACAAATTTTTATACTTTCCTGATAAAACAGCAATTTATTAGATTGATTGTGCTAATTCAATATATGATGGAATCGTAGAATTTCTTGGGTTTGGAGAGACATTGAAAGACCATCTAGTTCCATCTTCCCTCTGCCACAGGCAAGGACACCTTCCACTAGACCAGGGTGCTCAGAGCCCCATCCAGCCTGGCCTTGAACACTTCCAGGGATGGGACATCCAGAACTTGTCTGAGCAACCTATCCAATACTAGGAACATTAATTTTTAAGGAAGTTGGAATATTGGGTTTTTTTTGTTTTTTTTTTTTTTTTTAGAAAGTGCAGTAAAGACAAGTTAAAGGTTGCAATGTACTAAAACAAATTCATTGGAATAAATTTCATTGGGATGTGCTTGTATCTTGCTTTTCAGTAGTGTGCCATCCCACATCACAGCAGGGTAGGGGGGTGGCATTGCACTGGCGTTAGGCATGCATTGACAGGTTCCACTGTTTTAATGTGCTTCACTGTCGTGTCTTGCAAACATATCTCTCCTCTCATGCTATCTGGTGCATTTAATAACTGGATATTGTTAAAGTAAATTCCCTTTCTCAGGAAAGGGAAGGTGAAAAAAATATAAAAAAGGAGCTCAAAAGCTGAATGAAAGAAGAATCCAACTTTCCCTAAGGTTGGGGTTTTTTTTGCTGTTGTTATTTTTTTTCCCCTTTGGAAAGCTGTTAAAAAAACCCTCTACATTAATCTGGCACTGCAGTAAGCATTTTGCATCTGGCCCCATGAGAATCCATTTCTAAACAGGTCGAATATGCAAATAAATACAAATACTGACTTATATTCTCTGACTGTCTAGGATTCCCAAAGTGAGTGAAGCTAAGTTGAAATAATTTTTTTTTTCTGTTTTCCTCATTAAGCTCACAGGATATACCTGTTTCCACCTTTCCTGACTGGCAGTGTGTGTTCTTCCAAGTGCCATTTTAACATTTCCAAGCAAGACTATGAATCTTTCCTGAGATCTGTACATTTTCCTCCCACATTTATAAGTGTCTTTACAGAGGAAAAGTACTGTAGCATTTAAAACCAGTTTCAAAGTTAATGGCTGAGCATGATGATCTTAGGAGTCTTGGCCAACCTAAATGATTCTCTGCTTTTATTCTTTTGGGAGATTCAGTTATTGATGGGATTTTGTGTGGTGTGTGGGGTTTTTGAGGAGGAAAGCAGTAGCTGTCACTGCTGTGGAAAAGGAGGAGAAGCAGCAGAACCTGCTAGGGTGACTCCCAATTGCAGCATGGAGCAAATTCCTGAGCAATTTGGTTACCACAACAGTATTCCTGGGATGCCTCATGCAGAAGGGGATGTTATTGCCATTCCCAGTCCTCAGAGAGGAATTGTTCTTCCCTTGAATTCTCCTTGGCTTCAGTCATTCATCTGACCCTGAAGGGCTGTTGTGACAAGTTCCTTCATGTGCAAGGGCAACATGAAGCTGGCTGGGTTTCAGCAAACACTGGTGCTGAGTGGTGCTTGTGATTTGTGTATGAAGTTGCAGAATACTTTCAGAACGAATAGTCCACGGCAAAGCTGTTTTAATGAGCTGGAATGCCAATTGTAGCATATCCTACCCAATCTGGCAGCATTCTGCTGAGCTGAAATACCTTCTTTGTTCTTAAAATAGCCTCCTCTGATACAGATTTTAATTGCAGATATTACAGCTGTCAAAGGAGAGGTGACCAGATGATTGTGTTGATAGTATAAATGGAAGCTGGGGATGTGTCAAGTTCCAGTCTTTAGATCTCCCTTCATTTAAGATATGCCTGTGTACTGCAGTGATTACATGGGACAGAATCTCTCTCTAATGTTAAGATGAACTTGAAGTGCACTGTGCCTCATTATATCCACCAGTCTGACAAATAAGCACGTAGGCCTACAATGATTTCAGCACAAGTAATGGTAACAAAGAGACATAGATATTAAATATCTTGGTTAAAGCATGAATCTTGATAAATGTGGATGGAATTTACTAACTGAGAGACTGTGATTCAGGAGTTCATTTAAAACAAAACAATAACTAAGGAGGTGAATGAAATAAAAGGATTTTAAGTTTTGGGTGCCAGACTACATGTTGGCATTACCTATCAGTCAGCACTGGTCAAGGGATGAGAACTCCCCAGAGTAAGTGAACTGAATCTTTTCAGCACAGACGTGTCAGGAGCAATTTTCAACTGAGCAGGCTGCCATGTTGCTGTTTGTACTTCATTAAAAATCAAGTTCTCTTGTGTTCTCCAAGTTAATGGATCACCTTATGGACAGATGCCTGTTAGGTTGTCTTTGGTCTGTATTTTTATATTTCTAGTGCTGAGGATGGATTTTTAGCTGGATGGAAGGGTGCCTAGCAGGTTCCTCAGACTGCAGAAAAGCTTCATGAGTGTAGGATGAGACCTCCACTTTAGGTGATAATGGATGTGGGAAAGAGGGAAGAATATAGCAAAAACCTCCAGTCTGAGTCTGCAACTGATTGCAACGCTGACTATACAAGCTGACACTGTGATTCTGTCTTTGAGCCCTTCACTGTTCTGGACAAGAGTAGGAAGTCATCTCTCAGGGGGAGAAAGCACTTCTGCCAGCCTTGGGAGATTTCTGCTGGGAATTTGAGAGAATTATGGATGGGTGGTAGCACACCTTGGCAATCTTTGGGGGTTCAGCATTGTCTCAGATGTTATATGAAGGTTTCCATTACATCTCTTATGCTTAGTACTAATCACCATTAGCTAGACGTTTGTGAAAGATAAGTGAGGGGCTGATCCTTGCTGCACCTAGCAGATCTACTCCTTACAGATGTGTAGGACTTTCTTACCCATTCCCATTGTGAAAGGTAACATCATTCATGGCTGTTGAAGGTTTAATTATGCCTTTGCAGCACTCTGATGTGCCTGAAGGGATTTTACTGAAACTTAACTACAAGAACAAAAGCAAGATGGAGAATGTGATTTTGTTTGTGTGTTTTGCTTGAAGTACTGAAGATGGAGGGGAAGATTGTTGCTTCAGGAGAATTAAAATCCTTTTCTTTTATTCTAGTGCATATTACTTTGTAAACACAGTAATATAATAAATTTAATTTTTTTTTTCCCTGTATGTGTGATGGGGACATTCTGCTCCAAAGATACTGGCCGATGTGCATTGTTACATTAATTATATAACTAAAGAAAATGTTGGTAATGGATGCGGCATTGTGTGAGGAGAGAGGTGTGCAAGTCCTCTGGGTGCCCTGTGATGTCTGTCCTGGTGGCAGGATACTTAATTCAAACTTCATTTTGTTCCTTTGCACTTGGTTGATGTAAAAGGAGAAACAAGATGAGCTTTCTTCTCTAAAATTCTGTCTTATTAAAAGTCTTTCAAAGAGGTTAGAAGAGCCATTTAAGCTGCCTTGCAGCCTCACCCAGCAGTGGAGAGCAGCAGACGGTGCTGGTACACTGGTAGCATATTACTGGCCATAATTATCTTGAGCTATCCTGTCTTAGTGAAGTTTGAAGAATTAATGTGTATGCTTTCTGGCTGTCTTGTGTTTAGGCAGCTTTTTTTAAATTTTATTTAATAGCTTCACAGTAAGTTTTAAAACATTGCAGCAGGGCCTTATCCTGACCATTGATTCAGGGAAATCTTTGAGGTATCAGAGGTTTTCACTTCTCTGGAGACCTTTACAAATCCAGCATTTTATTAACAGTGAGTAGCAGACATTGCTCCATATCCTTCTAATTGCTGTGTGTGTTCCACTCACCTTTGCTGGATGGAAAGTGGGAGGAACCTCCCAGCATCTCATATTGTTTACACCATTTATAAGCAAATGATTTAAAAGCAAAAGCTTTGGAGGAGGTAATGTGAATGAAAATTGGGAGCTTAAGGAAATTGCACCTGATGACCAAATCCTGTAATTTTACATGCCAGAATGTAGGCGTTGTTTTTCAGACAACCCAAAAAACCACACAACCCTACATCCCACTCTCAGATGGAATTGAAAGTAGTAATGAAAAAGGTATTTGTTCATGGTCTTTTTGTACTATCATAGGGAGAATATTACTGAGACTAGGTGGTACTAGCAGAACTGAAGGAAATAAGGCACACACAAATTTTTCTTTTCACTGTGGGTGCAGTTAATGATTAGGAAGAATTCGTCCAAAAAAGTGATGTATGGCTGTTAGTGGCTTTCACAGCTGGTGCCTCTGTGAGAGGTGGTGTAGCTCAGCTCAAAATGGTGCCTTAGATCCAGGAGCCATTTGGCCTGAACTGAGCAGTCAAGCAGTGTGCTCTTGACCTTAAATTCTGTAAGACACTCAGATCGCTTTTGTGTGTGTGTATATTTTCAATATATTCATTTAAAGTGTTTTTAATGAGTGTTCTAAAATGAGAATTGTCTCATCCTGAGGAGGTGGTAAGTATAAAGTGATTAATGTTTTGGTTTTACTTTGAAGTATTTTTTAATACCTACTTGTCCCTGGCATGCTCAGTAGTACTATTTGCTTTCCCCCTTGACCACTGGTTGGACTGCTGATGGTATCCTTTGCATTAGCGTGCTGGATAAACACTTGAGGTTCACTCTCTGAGGAAAAAGCATTTTGTATCCAGGTGTTTATTTAATGCAAAGTGATGCTGAACGATTAATCAGATAATTACGTTAATAGCATAGTGTTCTTTTTAAGAAAAGGATTGTGGAATAACATGTTAGTATTGCACAACACGTCTCTATGCGGGAAATGGAGGAGTTGTTTGTCAGTGACTCTGCTACCCTCAGTAGATATCAAACTATCAAAATATTAAAATAGCTTTCAGTGCATGTGGACCAGGACAGTTAGGAGCAATGGTTGGTGGGAGTTATGACTGCTTCTTATTCTGTAGTCATAGGAGGGAAAAGAAAACATCTAAAGATCAATCTATTCTTGTAAAACTGGGAGGAGACTTCCTTTTTTATTCCTCTTTCATTTAATTTAATATTACATGGAAGTGCTTGGTGAGGCTTGCCTTGTAGTTAACATAATAGACCCCCATTTGTACTGGGTTTTAGTCTGTATAGACTTGAAATTTCCCCCTGGGCTGTAAGGCTGAGTGGTAAATGGTAATGCAGGGAAATACTGTCATCAGCCCTCAGGAAAGGCTGCCTGGCCAGCTCATCCTTCTCAAAGATGGACAAGATTTGGGATCTGAAGATGGCCAGCTCTCTTCTGTGGGCCTGAGTTCAGACCTGCCTGGACAAAGGAGAGGTGTTTTTGCAATGCAGAAGCTGTTGTAGCAGGAGTGTGTCTGTGCAGGTGGGCTGAGCTCACCCTCTGCAGCCAGTGCACTTTCTCTGGTCTGGAGGATGTGTCACTGAGATAGCAGTGGCCTGTACATGACCGAAAATGCCACGCTCCGAGGTGATGTGGGCACAGTGGGTAAGGGAGTTCTTGTTGCAGGACCAGCTTCCTGGTGCCTGAAGGAGGCTCAGCTGTCTGCTGTGAGCTCTTATAAGGTGCAGATACTGCACAATTGATTTGGAGATCCTAATGTGAGCCCTCAGCCTCCTTAGTCAAATCCGTGTGCTTGAAGTTAGACTCAAATCCATACCTGGGCACCCATTTGGTTGTTTCAAAACTGTGCTAAGCAACAATGTTCACAACTCCCCTGGTGAACATTTTCTAGTTCTCCACTACTCTCAGGGTAGAGAATTTCTTCCTAATCCAACCTGACACAACCCAAATCTCTCCTCTTTTAGTGTAAAAATGTTCCCCCTTGTCTAATTGCTATCTACCCATATAAAGTGTTACTCTCCCTCTTTTTTATGAGCCCCCTTCTCTCTTTTTGAGGCTGAACAATGCCAACTCTCTAAGCCTCTCTTCATAGCAGACATGCTCCAGACCTCTGATCATTTTTGTGAACCTCCTGTGCACTCACTCACACAGGTCCACATCCTTCTTCTGGTCAAATCCCAGAGCTGGATGACATACTTCAGGTGGGGTCTCACGAGGGCAGAGTAGAAGGGGAGAATTCTCTGTCAACCTGCTGGTCATGCTTCTGTTGATGCAAGCCAGGATGCAGTTGGCTCTCTGGGCTGGTTGTGGCATTAATGTGATGGCACGGTCATTTCCATACAACACAGCAGAGAGGCAGCAATAGCCTCAGCACTGTAGAGGTCCTCAAAGGCAGAGAGAGCGTGCAAGAAACTTCAGTGCAGTAACTCAGGGATAGTTTTCCCGGCAGTTCCTGAGAGGAAAGGGAGGAGCAGAGGTTCTGGGAAGGTGTGTCGATTGCTGCCATGCTGCCCTCTGGAGAGCTGAACCTCAGCCCCTTGCAGCAGCTGGAGCCTGGCACGGCGGAGGCTCCCCGGCAGAAGACATAGATGCCAGGGCAGTAGCCACTGTGTCAGTGTTAGTCACACAGCATGTGGCTGCCTGAGCTCCCTCTTGTCAACGTTGTGAAGCTGAAATTCAGTGGCAGTTTCACAATGGCACAGTTCCCTGTGCGAGGGAGGGAAAGTAGGTCACAGACTGCCCTGCCGGCGTTTGTTTGTACGGCTGTGGGGCCGTGCTGAGAGCTGAAGGCATGGAGGATCCAGCAGCCAGAATGTGTTTCTCACCCCTTTCCTTTGTCTCTGGCTCTGGCGTGGGAGTTGACTGAGGAAGAGATGCTGGAAGGTTTGTTTGACTTGCCTGCTATGGTTACTGCTGTTTCAGTAGGCCCTAAAGGTTTTTGGTATGACTGGGCACCAGGCATTGTGCTGGCTGATCAGATTGCCCATGTGCCAAAGAGGAAATGCTTCAGGTGCATGAGCTATAGCACAGATAAAGCACAAAGGGTATTTAAAGTATTGGCTGCTGAAGTGCTTAGTATCTCTGCGCCTGAATTGCAGAAAGTGCTTCAGGATACCAGTATAAGGCCTTCCAGCCTCAGAGGCATTTCAGCCTTGATGCTGCATGGTGAGTGGACAGTCCCTGCATCTCCTTTTAAAACTATGGTAAGCCAGTGATCTGGAGGTTGGGAGAGAAGCAAACAAAGTGGGCACCCAACCCTGCAACTCAGAGTTGTATAGCTTGAAGCTTTTAACGTGTTGCAAAGACTGGGTTAATGCAGTTGTTGTACAGATAATCACAGAACTGTCTGGCAAGCCCTTGGATGCACAGCTGGAGCTGAGTTCTGCATTCATGCATCAGCAGCTGGAGCTCAGAAGAGTGGAGGATCTCCACCCACACTGACCTGTGCTCCATGATGTAGGAGGGTTTGGGGCTGGTGCCCCTGGGCACTCTTCCACCTGTGCAGTTGTAGAAGTGGACAGACTGTTTCTCCTTTCCGCAGCTGGAGCAGATGGAGGCTCCAAAGTGGCACAGAAGGGAGGACAGATCAGGTTCTACTCTGGGCATTGCCCTCCCAGTATTTTCTTGGGGAAGTTGGAATTTTTGGTGTAATACAAAACAGGGCCAGGGAGCAATTCAAGCTCTCCGATGTTTATTCAGTATTTTCCATTTTTTTTTCATTTGGCTCAAATATGGAAGCTACTTAAGAAGTAAAAAGAATTCCCCTTAACTGGCTTCTGGTGAAGGATATCACTGAGTGTTCTGAGGACTGTCCATCACTTACTAAAAAGTTACTTTAAAACAAAACATTGTGGCTCTTTTTGACCACCACAACTCTTCAGCTGTTGCTTAGCTACCTCTTGGCAATGACCTTTTCTAACAGAAATGGTGTAGTGAGCTTCCAAGCTGAAAAGGAAAAAGCACAGAGCACCCAAAGTCTTTACCCTGAACTCAGTGTTTTCTGTTCCTGCCAGGAGCTCTTGCATTTTATGCATGATTTCATAGAATCCCAAAATCATAGAATCATTACGATTGGTAAGGACCTCTAAGATCATTGGCTCCAACCATTGACCCATGTCCACCACTAAACCATGTCTCTAAGCACCACGGTTACACATCTTTTAAATCCCTCCAGGGATGGTGACTCCACCACTGCCCTGGGTGGTCTATTCCACCCTTTCAGTGGAGAAATTTTTCCTGTCCAACCTTCCTGGAACTTGAGGCGTTTTTCTCTTCACCTATCACTTGTTACACTGAAGAAAAGATTGACCCTCACCTTTCTAGACTATCTGTTCAGGTAGTTGTAGAGAGCATTTGACAAAACCATCAGAAATTCTGGGTGATAGTTAGTGAGATTGTATCTTAAATGTAGGCTATGAATTCTTTGGTTTCTGAGTTATCATTACCTTCCAGTTGGCTCCTCTGTGGAATCTTGGTGCCATCAAGGTGAAAGCATTGCCTTTCTGCAGGGAGTCAAAGCTGAGTATACCAACCTTCCCTGGCATTTGGGTCAGAGCAGCAAACAAACTGCTTGTGTCGAGCAGTATGGCATTCCTTCAGTCATGGCCCAGACATTGCTTGGTTTGTTGGTTCTTGTGTGCAGGAAGAGTCTCAGAGGTTCTTCCTTGAAAGCCAGGGCAAGTGCTCCTCAGTGTTGGAATCACTGGCTTCACAAACTGCTAAATCCATGACCTGGAGGGGAACTCTGTGGGATTTTACAAAGGGAAAGGCAGTCCGTGATGTGTTTTTATTTATTTTTTCTGTTTTCAACTTCTGTGTTCTGAAAGTTAGACCTCAATTAAATTATTGTTTTTATGAAACTAGCAGGTCATTTTTAGAGAGGAGGACTTGTCCATCCTGCACTGCATACATTTCATTGAAATTATAAGTACTGATGCACTAAGAACTTGAAGTTTGACTTCTTTTGGTTTTCATAGCTTTTAGTAATGCTTCTGAGGTAGATTCAGCTCATAATGTGCACTTGTGTCTCTTGTTCTGTTAGATCATGTTCTGGGCAGGGCAATCTTCTATTCCTTTTTCTGGAAGAAAGGGAGTGGTTTTATTTTCAGTGGAATTTAACTCTCATTCCCAACCAAGGCCAGTTCAGCTGTGCAGGTCTGCAGGGATACAGAAAGGTCAATAGTTAGAGACCCAGACAAACAGCCTGTGCAGCAGAGAAGGCAGGAGATGATCCCAATGTTGCAGATTTGGCATCTGCAACATAGGGCTCCCATTATCTAAGTATGGAACAGGACAGCTTCATTTTGAAGCCCAATGTTAGAAATGTTCAACTCATGTCAAAACCAGTGAGGGGAAAAGACAGAGGCTTTATCCCAGCTTTCTGTAAGCTGCCAAAAGTAGAATTTGATAATATGGGTGCCACAGCCTGCACTACATTTTTTGATATGTTATGTAGAATTCGATGGCCTCGTATTCTGAGATGATAAAGAACAACAGATTGCAATGAAGTTATTGAGGAATTGATTTTCCATACCTTTGAAAAAAGAGTTATGAGTTAATAAACTGTTTGTTGGTTAAACATCATCCCTAAATAAACCCAAAATAAAAAATTGTCTTCCCCATCATTCATGGTGGCCCTTGCTTCACTTATTTGACAGATTTGTTGGGTCCAAAGAGTAGCAGGATTTTAACCAGGACTCTTGCTGCTTTATGATGACTGTAATGAGTGCTGTAACTGGACCTAATCTAGCAAAAATAAATAAACAGAAAATTTATGTGATCATCAAAATTATGCTGATGGCAGCTTGAGTGATGAAACCTAAGAAATGCATTGGAATTCATTAAGTTTTGAGCCACTGTGAAAGATGACAAAAAACATCAATAGTTACCTAGTTCATTTTTCTGTGGGTGGGTACAAAGCAGTTTGAATAGTGAGAGGGAAACAGTCTTATTATCTTAAGAGAGTCCAGTAGTAGTTTATTACAGAAAAGGAAGAGTCAGGGAAAGAGAAGTTGTATCATTTTTTAAATCCTCAAACTGTGTACTTTTTCACTACAGCATTATCCCAAAAAATCAAAAAGTGTGATCTCTAGAGGTTTGTGTGAAGGATCATATTTTTGAAGAAAGGCAGAATTGGAAAAGATGCAGAAAAATTAAATACATTAAAAATTTCTCACTTGTTAAGCTGCTTTGCAAATAGTTTTAGAAGAGAGCAGTGAGGTTCAAGTTCAGACTCTAGCCTCAAGCAGCTTAGGTGCTGCAGTGTTTGATTTCTCGTCTGCTGCAGGACAGATGCCCGGGACATAGAATGCGTCAGAGCTTTAGATTAAATAGAAGGTGTAAGATGTAATATCTTGGTCCTCTGAAGTTAAGAAAAAAGTTTAAAAATCTATATGTTGAGTGACTGCCTGATCACGTTCATTTATGAGTGATAACAGTAACACCACTGGAGAAGAGCAGCATTTCAGACTGCTGAAGGCTTGTGATGGATGGCAGGCTGCTGAAGGCTCCCTTCTCGCTGTATGCCAAACCAGAGGGAAGGGCATTGATCAGAAGCATGGCTAATAGTCCTGGCCAAAATGCCCTGTCCCTCCTCAGGACCTGACAGCCCCATCTCTGCTGGGCACTTGATGAAGAGCTTCCTTCTGACCTGCTGCCTGGGGCTGCAGTCTCGTGTCTCCCTGCAGATCTGATGTGGAGAGGCCCTTTTGGGTTGCACTTAAATTTGTGTCTTGGGCACTTAAATTTGTGTCTTGGGCACTGTTACTGGGCGTGTCAGTCACTCCATGCTCAGAGGAAGGGGATGTGCTCCCGGGCTGGAGGTGTTCCTATTACAGAGGAGTGCAACTCTCTGCAGGTGAGCTCAGTGAAGGGTGAAGGAGAAGGGGGTGCAGGGCTGGCAAGTGTGTGTGTTGCAGTTTCTAAGTGTCAGGTAAACTCCCAGGCTCTCAGAGGGCAAGTCAAGGTGGTGACTGCTAGTGCATTACTTTCCCAGCTGTAACTTGCTCTGTGTAACTGCCTTAGTAAATACATATCCCTCTCTCTGAGAGCTGGCAGGGGAGTGACCTGCCCTTTAATCTCAATGTGGCAAAATACACAAGAGCAGTTAGAAACCCACTCTAATTTCCCACCTCACATTCTTGCACAGATACGCTTTTAATTATGTCTGGCTTTTTTAGAAAACATTTAGCTGCCCCTGAGTGACCCAGGGATTAATTTTGCTAACCTGAATCAATGCTAGCTATATAGAAAGTATGACTGTCCTGCCGAGCTGTGTGGGATGTCCTGCAGGCTGGGCTCCATCTGGCTGAACATCAGTATTCATAAGATGGCAGTGTGGCATGATCCAGGCACACTAGCCTCCCCTCTCTCCTTTGTGGAGAAAGAAAGCTGGTACCCAGCAGTGTTTTTTCCACTTTTTTTGAGGCCTCTTTTTTGAAGGTGAGATGCATTGCCTTGCTGACGTGCTGGTTGCTTTTCCCTGATGAGGGTGGGAGCATTCTCCAGGACAAGCCTTAACAGAGATTGATTTTAAATGAGAGTAGTCAATTTCTGGTTAAAAACTGTTCAGTTCCTTTGTGTTGGTTTGAGCAGACTTCATAGAATCACAGAATTGTAGAAGTGTTTGGGTTTGAAGGGACCTGAAAGATCATCGAGTTCCAATCCCCCATTGTGGGCAGGGGCACCTTCCACTAGAGCAAGTTGTTCAGGGCCTCATCCAACCTGGTCTCAAATATTCCAAGGATGGGACATTCACATCTTTAATGGGCAGCTTGTTCCAGTGCCTCACCATCTGCACAGTAATGAATTTCCTTGTAATGTCTAACCTAAATCTACTCTCTGTTTATATGGTTTTGAATGCAGAATAGGTGGACAGTTTTTTTATAGTTCTGGAATGAACACATGCCTGAAAGTTTTGTTTCTTTACTGGATGACCTCATTGGTGTGAGTACAGCAGTTCCCAAAACGCACTGCGGTGCAGAAACACCTCAGCTTGCTTTAAATGGTACAGTGAGAGCTAGCTGCCATCGAGCAATGGCAGCATGGAGCTCAGCACAAGCTCATTTTCCCTGCTGCTTGTGTGCACCAAACCTCGTGGAAAATAGTACAGACATACTTGTAACACTTCTGGAAGAAGAGTGTTATACATAAAATTACTCTGATTAGCTGTCTTTGGAGTGGTGGTGATTCTCCCCCTGAATGTTTACACCTGGTATGTACTTGGGCATGGAAGAGTTCGTTTCAGAAATTAGAATTAATGAGTTGAATGTCTTAAGTTTATATAAACACTATGTTCCGTGTATTCAATAATTTCAGTTGCTTTCTGTCCATTATTTCCTCTTTTTCAGTCTATTTATTTCGTTTCCTTAGGGGTTTGTCTAATACCCATTTCTGAAATATAAATATTAGTTTCCATTTTTCTTTTTAGGCTGTCTTAAATAAGAGGCCTGATTTCATATGAAAGGTTTGTTGTAAAGATGAGTAGGATGGGAAACCATTCTCTTCATGGTGTACATTGCATTGCTTTAGGATACCTTGAACTTCTACAGTTTCAGAAACAAGATTTTATTTATATTGATTTAAGGAAAAGCTTAGGGGGTTGCATTTGCATATTTAATGTAGTTAGAATTTCAGTTATTTGCATTAGCAATTGCTTTACTTCTAGTATTAATAAGGCAGGTGCTTTTGTATAAATAAAAAATTAAAAAAAAAGAAGAGAAAAAAAGTAAAGAGATTAGTGCCACAGGTTAATTTTTGTATAAAGGTAATGACTTCCAGCCGCCACAGTAACACTCAATATTCCCCCAGTGATACCTCGAGTCAGGAAAGAAATTAACTTCTGTATATTAAGTTAGCAGTGGCAAACAAAATTGAAGATGAAAAGAAAATGAAGGGGCAAGGGAAAAGGCTCAGTTCCTCAATACTGCCACAAGGAACACTCAACTCTAATTTCAAGATTTGGGTATTTCCTTTAATGCCCGACAGAAGTGAAAAATGCTATGGCAGGACTTGGCCATATGCAAATCCCTTTGAAACTTGTGGAACTTAGATCAGACCTACCTTTTATTATTTTTCTGGGGTTGGAGGGTTTTTTTTGTTTTTGTTTTTTTTTTGGAGTTTGTTTGTTTGTTTGTTTTAGATTTTATGGCTTTTTTATTTTTTCCAGAAACAAAGAGGCAAGATAAGCCTGCTGAAGGGTGTGTTACAAGTAAAATCAGAATCTTCTGGCATATAAAGATCTGCCTTACTTAATGCATCCTTTTGTTTTAATGGAGTTTTCACTGGGTGAGTAGATGGCTACTCCTGTGTGGAACTACCTGAAGTCTTTTGCATTAATGTAGTGTCAAGTACCCACTTAGAAGAAAAACCTGCAGGTGTTTCATTTTGCACCTCTGTCCCTGTGATGTGTTTGTGTAGCCAAAAGAAGATGAGGACTGGATATGTTCTCCCAGCAATGCCTTGGAGCTTTACTCCCTTGGAGCTAGAGTGGACTTGAGGAAGTTGTCTGATCTCCACTAATGCAATGACTATTTTCCCTTCTTTGGAAACAGAGAAACTCTGTTAGGGCATAGGAAGGAAGCCAAAAAGTCAAATTGGCTGAGAACAAATAATGAAATTAGCTATTGCTGCTTCCCTGACAGAGCTAATAAATGGGGCAGAAAAATCTAACAAAAAACCGCAAATGAAGATGGGATTGTTTAAGCTTTTTTAAGACTGTGTGTGTGTAATATATATATCTATTNTTTTTTGATTTTTTGGGGTTTTTTGGGGGGTTTTTGGGGTTTTTCTGGGTTTATTTGGGGTTGTTTTTGGGGTTTTTTTGGGGGTTTTTTTTGATCTTGACAGTGACATTTAAAAACAGTTGTGTGCTTTTGGAGTTTTTGGTTCTTGCCACTGCAAATTCTTTCCCTAAATTGTTAAGAGACCTGCAAAAATACCAGGAGCTTGGCTTTACTTTTTCAATGGGCAGGATCTTGGAAAGAATTTATTTCTCTTGTAATGCAGTTAGTTCTATTTCTGTCATGTCCAAATCCGCTCTGTCCAGGAGTGTTGAGCTGGAGCTGGCCGTGGGTGTTAAGTGTCTCTGCAGATACCTTTGCTTGTGTTGAGGAAAGGAAAGAAGGCTTAAGGTGGATGGTGCTTTGTTTGTGTTTTCTGGAGAGGAGCTGTCCTGCACCCAGCTGGCTGGAGAGGACCTGCCATGACGAGTTGAGCAAGGTGCCTGTCCTTGGCAGGAGCATCTTGCTAAACAAAAACCTGTTGCCACTTGTGTACTGTGGCTTAGCAAACCAAAATAGAACAGCCCAGAGGAATGGATGCCTCTCAGACGGATAACCACCAAGCATGAAAGTCCTGCTGCATAATTTGAGGCAGCCAAAAACTGGTGGCTGCCATTGGCAGTGCAGGGGCTGAGGGCAGAAGGCACAAGAGAAAGCAGGTGTTGCATGCACTTGGATTTCTTCAGGTCAAACTTAAAAATCTGTTGCTGCTGAGCACGTGGTGTACTTCATGTGAATTGTGCTACTATATGCTTGGCCCTCGGGACCGATTGCTATGTAAATGCAAATTATTTAATTAACATTATTGTTTCCGTTTGCCATAATATGATTTTTATGAGCATTTCTAGATTAAAGTTCACTTTAGAAATATAGCAATTGCTTCCAAATTGCTTGGCTGTGCACTGCATTTTAAATCCCTTTAATGCAGTAAGGAATCCTTATCATTCCTTAAGCATCAGATGAGCAGCCAGATGAAAAAATATAACCAAGATGGGTAAATATAACACTTCAGAAAGCATAACAAAAGCCCTGTTTCTTTTGACATGGCAGAACCAGGAATTCGTGACTGTAACGGGGCAAACAATATTCAGAGAAGAAACTTGTGTCCTCTGGTCTTTAAATCATAAGCACAGTTTTAGGTAAAGTTTTTATGGGTTTTTTTTTTTGTTTGTTTCTTTGGTTTGTTTTTTTGTAATCCTTTATTTCCTTCCCACATCAGCAACTATGGTGCTTGTCAATAGAAGTTCTGTATTTGCCAAAAGTTGCAATGGTTTTCCTTCCACGTGGAAAATATGAATGGGAGATGGATGTGCTGCCTGGGGCCCTGGCATGTGGCGCTGGTCAGTGGTGTGACACTGGCCAGTAGTGTGCAGGATCCAGCCAGGATGCTGTGGGCACTGGGGGTGGAAGCTGTGCCAGAGCTTTCTGTGTGGACATAAAGCTTCTTGCTTGGTGCTTTTTTGTTCATTTCCATGGGTTGGAGGATAGCTCGCAGATCAGCTGAAACACCTTTGGAATAGGAACGTATTGTTCTGCACTGTGGTTTGTCTTGTGAAGTTGTTTGTGGTGAAAAATTGGAGAGCAATCCCCTTGATCATAAATGTGAAAAAGGAGAAGTGTTGGACAATGTCACCTTGCTTTTCCCTTTGACAAAGTTTACCTGGAGTTTGCAGCTTTTGCAAAAGTTCTTAAGTTCCTGCAGTCTTAAGACTAAGCCAATTACGTGTCAGTGCATGGAATTCCAAACAGATGAATGTTTCCATAGCCAAATTTTTCTACCCTTTTCTTTCTGTGGAATTTTAGTCTGCATTAATTTAGAAAAGGGTTGGGAAATGTCTTTAATACTTACTGTCTTCTACTCTTTTGTGTTTGGGGCTTGTTTGTTTCAGGTGTTTTTTTTTAAATGATAGCAGAGCACAAGCTTGTTGGGTGTCTCACATTGAAGGCACAAAGCAGGCAAAAGTACTCCATACTTTCCACTGAATGTAAAGAAGTTCATGTACATAGGAACATTCAGTAAGCTCTGGATTTTTGCTTTGAGAGGGGAAAAAAGTGTCCTGTTACTCCCAGCCTGGTTTTGCTGGGCCTGAGCAGATGATGTGTAGCTGCTAACACTTCCCCGCATACCTCCAATGGTACTACAGCTGTTGGTATCTGTAGGAGCTGGAACTTCACCCCTGGGTTTGGGTCTCTCCCCATCTGCCTGTGGCACTCTGAGCAGTTCCATGGGGCTCAAGACTTGCTGGCTGTGCTTCTGTGCTCCATGTAAGCATGTAGAGGAAAAAAATAAGTGTGTAATTCGTTCCTTCCACATAACCTAAGGTTTCGCTGGTCACAGAGCAGATCAGAATTTGCCAGTCAGAAACAGTGGTAGTAGCTGACAGCATACCTTTAGTCTTTAATTTACACTTGCACATTTGATATGTTTTTTACCCTTTCATCAGTTGACTATGCAGTGGTTTATGTTTCTGATTTACCTTTCTGCCTCCGTGTGCCAACAAAAATCTACATTGCAGAAGTTTCCCATGTAATTTTGAGTGTTGGTGAGGAAATCTACATACAATTCAGTCTGTTGTACAGGGCGTACTGCTGACCTGTGACTTCTTTCTGTTTTTGGAGAGGAGGAAGGGGGTGCTTTCAAGAGCTGGCTTCAGTACAGTAAACAGAAAAGACAGGGTTTGAAGTGATTGTAAATTTAGTTTTTAGTCTCTCTTAATCATTCTTGGGGACGAGGAGAGTGAAGGATTTGATTATGCACAGGTTAGGCAGGTGGCTGGAGTGAGATGTAGTGTTGCAGTCCTTCCCTGCAGGGATCACCACACCTGCAGCAGCCCTAGGTCACAGCATATCAGCTGAATATTTCAGTTTTGAGCTGGGCAAATTCGAAGGTTCCTATTAGGCCAGGGTAAGATCAGGGGCTGAGATTCCTTGCAGCTGCAATACCCTTCGGTGCATTGAGAGAAACAGAATAAGGAAACAAGAGTGTGAGACGGTGTATTTTTGAATGGACTGGAGATACAGAGGTTGATCCTTGCTTCCCAGCCTGCACTGGGCACTGCCCAGAAGTCAGACCTCTGTGCAGAGGGATGTTTAATCTGTGCACACAGGAAAAAATTGCTGCTCTGCGTCCTCCCTCCCCACCTCCTCAGAGAAATTTCATTCAAAGCCAAGATGTCCAATTGGTTGATTTATGGAGGGGTAGTTTTTTAATGTTTTTTTCTTCTCTCAGCTTTGCTCTTAAAAAGCCAGCTGAGTTCAGTTCTCCCAAGGCAGGAGGAACATTTTCTGTCAGTTTGATTGATCTGTGAATAACTCTGATGTTCCAAGGCATAATGTTAATAGAGTTTGTGGCATAAAGTCATATGAAGAAAATCTAAAAATAAAGAGCAGCTTGATTAACGTCCACAGCCTAAAAAGAGCACTGCTTGTGGAGTGGCCAGAGACTGGCAGTATTTGGAGAGGAGTTTCCTAAAAGGGGAGCTGGAAATCACTGTGTCTGGAAATGGGACTAAATTGTCTTCAGAATAGTTTCTTTAATTGAAACCAAACTGAAATTTTTCTTCCTGGGGAAGTGCCAGTCAGCTGCGGAGCCTGTGCTGTGTTGCTGGCAGTGCCTGGCTTGGCAAGGGACAGCTGGGAGGAGAGGGCAGGAGGCTCCAGACCTGCTCACTGCCCCTGGAGGGCCCATGGGGCACTGGCAGACAAAAACCTGTTCATTTGCGTGGTTCAAGACTTTACTGATACTGCTGGTTTTTCTCCTGGTGTTTCTCATCATGCTCCAGTGCCTGACAACCTTTTCAGTGAAGAATTTTTTTCCTACTATCTGGTCTAAACCCTCCTTTTGATGCGACTTGAGACCAGTTTATCTTGTCCTATTACTTTTTTCTAGGGGAAAAAAGACTGAACTCCACCTGTCTGTTACCTCTTCCAGGTAGTTGTAGACACAAGTGGAATGGTGGATCTTGGTCAAAGAGAAATCCTATCATCTTGGTGAGCAGGATCAAGGCCTAGTTGCTGAAGTTGTGTCTCTTTCTCACTCCCCTGTCTCCAGAATCTAGAGAGAGCATGTGCAGTAATGCCAGGGCAACTCTCAGGTGTGATGGGGGCACAGGCAGGTCTTCTCACCCTGCCCCTCAGTCTGAGGAGACCTGTCACCTGCTGTTCTCTCCTGGGAGACAGGGAATGCATGCGACACGGAATCCATGCAGAATAGTGGTATTTTGCTGAGAGCAAGCTAAGGGTTTGCACTCTTGCCCAGAGCTGGGAAACTGGCAGGAGCTTTCTGGTGTCTGGGGAACCCTGTGCCTGTCAGGGGGTACAGGCATGGCAGAGGTGCTGGATCTCCTCTGGGTGACTGACACCCACCCACTGGAGACCACAAACCTCCTCTTCTACTTTCCTCTTCCCTCCGTGCCTACTGCTGCTGGTAGCAGGATCCCACACAGCCTCCTGTGGGTTTGAGGGAGCCATCTGAGCCATTCCTGGTTATTAACAATATTCCCTACATGGCTGGAGATTGTCCTCTTCAAGAGCTTGGAAATTTTGTGTGGGTGACCCTCTCTAGTCCAGATGTGAGCGCCCCTAAAGTCAGTCCGTCGTGAGAGATGGATGGATTCCATATGCCATGGCTGTACTGGCCACACTGAGGGTTTGGCATTGTCAGCTGGAGGTTTTGGTCCATGAGCCCTCCCCTCTGGGCAGCTCAGGCTGAAAGCTACCAGGAAGAGGAAAGCCTTTTCTTGCTATTTTTTTTTCTGTTCCACCTCCACCCCTCCAGTCCATAATCCCATTCTCTTAAAAGTCCTTTAATAATTTTATCCAAACTAAGTGGGTGTTTTTTGGGTATTTTGTGTTTGGAATTTGTTTGTTTGTTTGATTATTATTATTTCTGGATATAAACTCTCCAGGACTAGTTGTCCTGCACTGTCAGAAGGGAAGCTATGAAGATTTTCTAAAGATATGTTAAGGCTGTGCCTTACTGTGCCATATGGTAGAGAGGTTCATGACCTGATGACTTGAGATATCACTTTCTGTCATTCCTTGTCAACCATTCCCTGTGTTTATATGGCTTTCTAAATAGCTAGGCAAAAAGCAAGCTCAACCAACCAATCAAAGGCAGGACTGGTAAAAATTCAGATTAGAAAGAAATGCATGTGCTTGGGAATGAGATGTTTTATTTATATGTTTATTGAAACAAAACAGAACAATTACAGTTTATAGGATTCCTTTTTTTTTAACAGACAAAACAGGTTCAATATTTAAAGACTTGAGAGACTAGTAAGGAATCATATATTGTGATCACTGTTTTCAATTTTTAAGACACTGTTGTAATAGTATTATGATAGGAAATGTCCTCTGTACTTTTCCTTTCCAAAGGAGCCCCATTCTCCAAGTAAGCTGTATATAAAATAAGATCTGGAGCATCTCCAACCAGTTTGTGATTTCATGTTTATGATGCCATCTGGGTAGTCAGCTCAGTCCTTGGTGGCCACTTCAAGTCTGGTTGGGAAAGCACAGGATCGAGCTTGCTACCATGGGACAGCAGTTCTGACCAGCATGAGATGAGTGGAGCAAAAAAAAAGTTTGAGATCCTTTTTCTAAAGGAAATAAGAAGTTTTATTCTCACTGGCCTCGTCATCAGAAACTCTCTGGTATGTGAGCTGGAACAGAGGATGATCCCCACTGAGCACTAGATGTTTGACTGCTCTTGTACCAAAACAAAGGCAGATGCATTTGAAGAAGTTTGTATGATGACTGTCTGCTGTTTCTTCTGGCTCTGAATTTATTGTTCACCAGGGTTCAATTCATAAAAATGCATAAATTGCAGATGGGGAAGTGATAGAAGAAATACATCCTTCAAATATGCCCAACTGACTTCAAAGAAAAAAGCCACTAAGTGGGAAAGATAAGAAAAGTTAGAGTTTTTTGTGAAAGAGAAAAACTTTAGATATCCCTACCAAGGCCAGACTGGATGAGGCTTTAAACAGCTTGGTCTAGTGGAAGGTGTCCCTGCCCATGGCGAGTGGGTTGGAGCTGGAGGATCTTTAAGATTCCTTCTAAGCCAAGCTGTTCTATAATTCTATGAGGTATTTCATTACTTGAGTGATAAGGACAGGAAAATTTGTGGCTGACTGAGCAGACTTGAGATACTGATCTAGTGTTGTATTGTGTTTTCTTATGATATTGGATAATGATGCATTATCTTTCACTTCAGGAAATAATGGCTTAAAAAGTTTTTGAGCAAAATGGCTGTTGAGTGTGGAAGTTAGAAGAAACTGGAAGAGATCCTGGAGTTTAAAAGCACTATTGTAAAGTAGGTGTTGGCACTTTTTCAGTGAGGGTGTCCCACCCTGTAGCCTTTTTTTCCTAAATTAGAGGTTGCATGTGCCAGTAGAAATTGAGTGGAAGCTGAGAGCTACTGCCTTTTGCAGAGTCCACAGAATGCCACGAGATCCAGCTTTGGGCATGTCTACTGCAATGTTTGGGATCAGTCCTGGGAGGTTTGTGCTGCACACCACCACTGTTGGTTGTGCAGAGCGCTGTAGGGGCTCAGAACAGGTGCACTATGGAATGACTTAGTGTTTCTACCCAGATTGGTCTTCATAAAGGAGGTGACCTGTGTGTCATGCCTTTGTCTGTTCCTGACAGGCTCCAGGTTTTATGCCTGGCCAGTTTCAGATGCAGCATTACCAAGGAAGATGGGGAAAAGGTTGTGCATTGACTCCATGGTACTTTGAGCCCTCTCAGAGCAGCATCACTCACCCACCGTGGTGGCATTTATCTGAACGTTTTGCTGGTGTGGTAAGCAATTTATGGGACATGTTATTAGTGCCTTGTAAATCCCAAGGACAGCTGAACACAGCCTTTTATAGTCTGTCATAGAATTGCCTTCTGTTCATGAAAGTGTGAAAATTACTGGTTTGCATGTAAACCTCCTTAATGAAAACCAGTCTCTGGTTTGGTAGATGTCATTATTATTTTAATCAAATTAAGCTTCCTTTACACCTTTTGCCATCTACTGTTAAGAAAAATCCTTTTATTAAGCATTTTTAATACTTTCTTAATCTTCATGGTCCAGGGCACAGTTGGAGAGGAATAAAAAAAGGGAGTTAAAAGTGGACACTTTCTCCTAACTATTCTACATTTCTTTTTAAAAACTTTTAATGAGAAGCCTTCAATTTTCAGTAGCAACCCATGTCTTTAATATTCCTGTGTTGGTTTCTCTCAGCCGAAGTGCGCCATTAAAGAATAATCTTCATGGTGTTCTGTGTATTTTTAAATGCAGAGAAATGTTTGGACTCAAGAATAGCATGATTGTAACGCTTTGAGTCTCTTTGTAGGTGCCACATGCATTTGATAGTGCAAAGTCTGAATTATACATACAGCTTTCTTATATCAGCTGGCAGTCCCTTTGAAGGGATACTTGTCATTTGTCTTTTATTTTGTTTGCCTCTGCCTGGAGGCAGCATGTATTAAAAATAATAGTAAGTACTTCCACCATATATCTGATGGGACAGCTTAGTAGTTTAGTCATCAGATATAGAGATATCTGACATTTTCAAAAATTAGCACTCGAACGCCTCTCAGGATCTGTTTCCTCAGTACTAGTATTACTGGTTTTTTAGGTTGGGATTTTCTCCTGCAGCATATGAGTCCTGATCAGTCCAGGAGCTTTCAATGCTGGGTTTCAAAGCAACTCTAAGTCTTGTGGAAATGTTGGCCAGGCTTTCTTCACTGGAACAAGCACACCATTTCTGCACTTCGCAGCTTAGGAGTTGGGAAGGAAGATCTCTACACAGGAGCTCTAGGCTTCCTGCCATCTAATTTTAGGGCAGCTTGAAAGGCAAACATTTAGTAGAAACAAATGAAATTAACTCAGTCAGCAAAGGAATTGGCTACCAAAAAAGAAAAAAAAAAAATAAAAAGACTGATCTTGGTATTAGTCCTGTGTCAATAAATCATGTCATATCAAATTTCAAATATTGATGATTATTTTCTTTGTCTGTCTCTTGATGTCCATTTTCTGAAGTTGAGACAGAGACAGGAGAGTAGAACTGCCAAGAATTTCTTTTTTATCTTCATTTTCCTCCACTGAGAAAGCTAATTGTATCGCTCTCTGAACCACTTAATTCATTGCCTGTCATGCTCTTCTGTCAGTGTAAACTTCCTTGGGGCTATCGCCACAGTCCCAGCAGAAGAGGAAATTAGGGTCTCTAACAGAAATAACCTACAGCTTACATAGCATAAACAAATATTGGAAAGCAAACACTGACAGGTTGGGGAAAAGTGTTTTTGAAAAAAAGGAAAGTAATAAAAAAGAAAAGATTAAATGCAAACATAGTGCCCTGCAGTGTTTAAAACACTTCCTTATAGTCTGTCAGGCTCCATGTTCAGGACCTTTGATCAGGATGGAGGTTGTTTATTTCCTGTACAAACCAGCTTATACATTGATCAATGCATTGTTGATATAGTGAAGGTATTCATTGCCTTTACTGATCTCTTTGAGAGGCTTTGGACTTGACAACGGTATTGTGAGCACTAACATGGGTACCCAGTCCTGGAGAAAATACAAAAAGAAACAAGAGGATGGAGCTATCACCTATTTAAAGGAAGAATGCTTGGAGGCATTTTTGTGGAAAGATAGTGCAATGGAGTGAAGGTTGTTCACACTTAGAAGAGACCATTTGGGGACCATTGGCCTAAATAACCGAGCATTTTGCTTATTGTACTGGGAGGACCTGCTGCAAGAGTTCTGTAACAGGAGTTGTTTCTGAGTGGTCATACATACCCTGTAGAAGGGGGAAGATATTAATAGTAAAATAAACCAACAAAGCAAAAAAAGCCTTCAAAATTTACCTTCTGAGTAAAAACTTTGCTTCATTTTGGTGCAAAAATGTAGCATGTTCCTCAGGGTGGACCTGAATGCAGAGTTATGCAAAGAATAACTTTAACTTTGTATGCACAGTAATGGGATCTAAAATAACTATTATTAAGAAAGGCAAACTTGCTTTGCTGGAAAGTGAAGGATTATTTACTTTTTGTCCCAGCTTTTTTAAGTCTGAGGCATCAGACTTAAAATGACCTGCTGGAGGTCTGTAATGAAGCTGTGCAATTTTCTACCACTAGATCTTTTGGATGCCAGTTTTCCTGCTAACAAATAGCATCTGTACAAATTCATGAAAGAGAAATCCACCAGATGCTCTTAAAAAGAGAAGAATTCCCTCCAGTTTCTGATTTGTGGGAGCTGCAAGTCACTCTGTTGCCGTCTATAGTTTTTTACAATGGATTTTGCCTGGTTTTGCTCCACCATAGGCATTTTGTCGTGGACCACTATCGGGCAGTATTTGGGTTAGGAAAACCTTTGGCCTGACCTCTGTCAGTCATTGCTGTGAGTCACAGAGCAAAGGTCGACTGCAAACCACACTTTGGGAACCTCCAATCCCCACTCATTTTTAACTGAGCACTAATTCAAAAATATTATGGTTACTTGAACTACAATTGGTTGGGAAGAATTCAGTTTTCCATTCCAGCCCACGTTTCCTTTGTCAAACAAAGTTCTTTTCTTTGTGAAGAACTCTGTAAAACGTGAATAATGGCTAAAAAACCATAAAAATCTAAGAAAAACCCGAGCCCCCCCGCCTGTATTTGAGCACTACTTTGGGGTTAGTGGACATTAAATATAGATACTGTTATCCCACCAAGGGGAGCAGAAGGTGAAATTCCTTCCTCCAGCATCTTCCTTGAGGCAAGTGATGCAGAGTAGGAGCCTCCTGTTTGCAGAGAGGGCAAGCTGTTATCTGTTAATATGGCAGCATTTCTCCAAATGATTAGACTGTCAGAATTGCAGCAATTTGAACACGCTGAGCAAGCTTTTATATACACGGGAGCAAGATGCCGGCCTTGGGTTGCTGAAGAGGAGTAACATGCTCCGAGATTGACAAGTGCTTGGCAAATCCATGTTCCTGGGGCTCATCAGACATGCACGCCTCTTATGCAATGCTGCTGAAGAGCGTGCTCAAGTGGCTTCATCATAGCCTGGGTGACATCTGGTGACATGCAGTTAGGCCTGTCATGTTTTTTGGGAATGAATTCATTTTCACAATATTTGAATGGAATCCACTTATGCAAAGTGGAAATATTCTGGCACATGCAAGTGATTTTTCAAGACTAGTATTTTTGGTCCACCCTGTATTTGGTGACAAAAGTGTAATTAACTGTACTTAGCCACGTGCTATTTTATGGAGTAGTTTTATGGATTTCTGTGCTTCTTGCTGGCTCTGCTTATCCTCTGCTCCCTCCTGATGAACGTAGCTACAACTGTTGGGATGAAGAGGAGGGAGCTTGGTAGATTTGGCAGTTTCCTGTGGTTGTAACTGGAGCTCCAAACAAATATGTCTGGAAAAGATGGCTTTTTTCTCCCTCCAGCAGCTGGAGAGTTTACATTGCAGTAAACAGAGGAGTGGTCTTTGATCCTCTGATATGCTCTGCTTCAGTAGTGGAGTACATTGTTGTTTCTCTACCAAGTTGTTCTACTTTGGTGTTGCTGAAGACAAGTGTTGGGAATTGAGTGGTTTAGGTTTTTATTTTCCTTGACCTCAGAAGATAGATGACTGTGGGTTTGATCCTGTATTGCATCTGAGCTGAGCTCAGGTTTAGAATGGGCTAGGAGTCTATTGGGAGTTCTTCTTTAGCTTGTTCTTCAACTGTCTGTGACAGAGATGTGCAGAATGTAGGATTTAATTGTACAGAAAATGCTTCTATGTTAAAAATCAAACTGCAAACAGCATGTTTTGCTTTTCCAGCACTCCTCTTCCTGGCAGACATCAGAGTTTCTGTGGTGAGTGAATATAGGAAAATGTGTATTTAGGACGAAAATCCATTTTCTCATGAAAAGGTTCTTTAAAAGTTTTAAAGGAAAATTCTTGCCTAGGTCTATTGAAAAATGCCCTTTGGTGCAGTAGAAGTCTATGTTACACTGAGGCATGGTGCAGAACTGTGTGTGGTGGACCAGCATGAGTCCCCTGCATGTTCCTGTGCCAGGAAATAGCTCAAAGTGGAACTCTTTGTGCAGGACTTCGCACATAGGAGGGACAAGCTTGACGATGTGTTAGCTTACTGCCTGGCCCACAGCAGCCAGGGCTGTCCTGCATCCATGGGCCAGTCACCAAAGGTACTGCACCCAAGGGCCCAGTTCCCTGAAGAGGCCTCTGCCAAGCAGTAGAGATAAAACTTGGGTCGTTTCAGGTTTCAGATCTGAAACCCAGCAGCCAAATAATATTGTGTCCTATATGGTGCCAAGGTGTTGTGTTATGGATGTGGCCAGGCTGTGCCACACTACCTGAAGCTGGGTGGAAGCTCCCTGGCCTTGTTCTCCTGATCAGCAGTATGTAACCTTTTTGCCTCTAATAACTCTAATGAAGAAGACCCTTATGCACTAAACCAGCGCAAAGTGTGTGGTCCTTGCCGAAGGTGAGATGCGAGTTGGAGCAGGAATGCAGAAAGGCAAATCCACTTTGACATTTTGTCCTGCTCCTGGTGAGAGCATCCTGAGAGCCGCTGATGTGAAACACACATTCAGCAGCTTGGGTAGGGGTAAATCTGCTTTCTGTAGTCCTAGTCACACCCAAGTGCTAATGATTGTTTTGCTGAAAGGGATCTTTGTGTGTCCAGCTGTGGAAAACAGGATGAACAAGGGGGAAAAATGCTAAAAAGGGTTTCCAAATGTTCTTCTGCAGCTTGTGCTTCTGAGTCTTAATGCATGCTCTGTCTTGGGCTCCATTTAAGACTTGCCCCTTGGAAACACGCTGGCAGGGCTCAGGTGTACTGCAGAGGCTCAGGGCAAACTCATTTCACGTTAGCCTGAAGCAGCATGCCAGATGAAGAAGTATTTTGAAACTTATTTTAGCTATTAGCTTCTGTGTCTTTGAGAGAAGGTGATCATGAATGTAAACTCTNGTTACGATTAAAAATACACCCCCAAAACCCTCATATAAACTTCCCACGTGCCTATTACTAGGTAAGGATAAAAAACGTTTCTCATTGTTAAAATAGGTATTTTGAGAGTACCATCAAGGCATTTTGGAGAATAGAGGTGTTTTATTTTTAATGAGAAGAACTGAAGAATAAAAAATGGTAGCCTTGGAGAATTGCAGATCAAAGGTTTCTTCATTGTAAAACAAATGAAAGGTTTCAGTCCTAGAAGTGATGAATAAATTGATAAATTTTTAATACAAAGAACAGGCTATAAATGGTAATTTAATTCTTTGGGGGAGAGAATCATTTAAGCACTGTTTAAAAAGTCCAGATTTTTTTTCCTGTGGAGATTATAATGATAACTGAGGGGAGGACTGGGAAAGTGTGGCCACGGCTGTTGTGCTCAGTGCTGCCTGCACTCACCGCAGTGCTCGTGTCCTTCCCAGGGGTGGGAGGCAGGAGGTGGATGCCTGTGTACTTCTTGCAGAAGCTTGGTTGTGCCCTTTTCCTTTTCTCACAGGCATCTGGGAACTTCAGCCTCGTGCGAGTAAAACTGAATGCTTAAAGTAAGATTTCAGACATATCAATGTGCCCACACTCGCAGCCCCTGTGTGCCTGCCCAGGGGGGAAATGATTGGGACCGAGTGTCCTCTGCCCCAGGCCTCCCCTCTGCTCAGTGCCAGGGATGTGTGGGGATGTGGGATTGAAAATGGACCCTCATGGAAGGAGTGGGTTGTCCAGGGTGCTGGTGTAGAGAGGTTGTAGGCAGGAGGCTGGGATGGGAAGGACAGTGCTGGGAGAGGAGGACCGTGGCCTTTGCTGGGTAAAGCAAGCATTATGGAATATAAGCTGGAAAAGGGGCATTTAATGGCATTTGCCTAGGGTAGCTCACTGCTACCAGACTGACAGGCTGATGGGTGATGCCAAATTTGCATAATAGCACTACTAATAAAGGCCTTGAGGTCCCTGCTGATTGCTTCTCCATCGCCCACTGCACACAGCCCTTGCATTGGGCTCATCCTCCTCTCTGTAGCTATGACCCACTTTTCACTTTCTAAACCCGATTTTATTTGTCATTTGTGGGGTAGCCTGGTCCAGCTCTGTGAGGAAACCCTGTCAGCTCCTATATGGTGATACTGCATGGCCAGTGGCAGGGACCACAACCCACTGCTATGTCCCTGCCTGTGCTGTGCCCTGGCACGTCTAAGCTGCCAATTTCCCAGCCTGCGTCTTCCAGTGATGCTGTCACGCTCACTAACTTTTTCCCCTTCCTTCTCTTGGCAGTGTTCTGAAAGTTAAAATAAAGAAAAACAGAGGAAAAAAGGGAAATATTTTCCTCTTGCTTGACAGCAGTTCCCTGATTCTAATCTTCCTTCATGTTTCCATCCCCTGCCAGTTCTCCCCCTGGCTTTTGTGCCACACCTTTCCCAAGCCTGGTGGATGAAGATGCTCCACCACAGCCCTTGTGCGTGGAGGTTGACTCGCGTCACAGACCCGGCTGGCTGAGCCGTGCCTCATGCCCCCGGCTAACAGCTATTTTGGAGGGAGAAATGTGCTACTGCTCACACTAGTGATTGAATTCTGACTCCTTAGAGCAATGCAGGAAACAAAATTAGTTATATTTGCAAGATTCACACCAGGATCTGATTTGCAAATGGTGGTGTCTCTATCACAGTTGAGTGTCTTTGATACTTTCAACAAAATAAAAAGTGTTAAGTTGCCTTTGCTAAGAAAAAGTAATGTTTTTGATGAATGTTACATTCTCATATCGCTTTTTCCTGAAATGGCTTGGAATTTTTTGGTCAGCTTTCAGAGAGTCACAGATGTGTGTGTGCGTTTGTATGTGTGCATGCGGACCTTTGCTGTGTCACTGGGTTCCCGATGCTATGCTGAAGCTCTAATAGCTGGTCACTGGGTAGAAAGCTCCAAACTGAGAAGCAGGGTTGAACTCTCTGACTTTAACCCTGTGGGGACTGCAGGTGGGCAGTGTTAATACTGTGAGAAATTTTAAGAGTTTTATTTGTAGCTCAAGTATGTAGCTTAAATGCAGCACTTCCCTCCCCTGCCCCAACCCTTTCCCCAGCCCAGATAATGAAAGGTGCACCTATATTTCATCATTTAACATCTTAGCTTGTATCAGCTTCAGGTGGTAAGTGGATAATTCAGTGTTACCATTAAGAGCATAACTGAAGTTAATTCCTCTGTGCTGACCGGAATTTTATTTTTCAGCCTTGAGGTTTGACCAAATGTTTGTTTCAGTTGGATTCTCCCATCCCTTTTAAGTACTCTTCAGCTTTACTTCATATGGATGTTCCAACTGGTTGCTGATATCCTGAAATCTTGAAGGAGGTTGAACAATAATGTCTTATCAATACAATAATTTTTGTATTGATAAAAAATGTTTCACATTGGGAAATTCGTATCTATATCTAACTCACTGTTCTCTTTAAGAGCTTATGGGTCTGTCTGATTCAGCCTCGTGTTTATTTTGCAGCATTGCTTTGGGTAGAGCTGCTGCTGTTTTTTCACTGATGTGTGAGATCAGAGCATGCCTTGTGGAGTTTAACTCTTTGCAGTCACAGCAATAAGCTTCTGAAAGCTTTGTGAGCCTGTTTTCAGCCAAGGGATATTTGCTGCTCCTGTTTTTCCCCTGCCTCTTTATCAGGGCAACAGAGGGAACTTGAACCTCTGGAGAGATGGCAGTGAATGCTCAGGAGCCCAGGCTTGTCAGTGTAGCCTTTTTATCAAACAGGCTTGTATGAATCCACACATTTATGCAAATTTTATTCAGTTTTGACCCAGTGAAAGGTTTTTCTTCAGCAGACAAATAAACCCTTTAAATCTCATCAGCTTGGATGTTTTAACAGTGCTAACGCACACAAACCTTGAAGTTGTATTGAGTCTGTTCATAGTTCCTTCCTCTCCAAGAAGCCTGGCTGAGAGAAATGTGCCGAGTAAACTAGCACAGTGAGAGTTGAGAGTTTCTACAGTTCTGAGGATATTACTGTCTTGAGAAATTTTAACTGGACACTTCTCCACCCCCACTCAACCATTTTTTATGATTTTTAGCATCTGTATTTTAAAGGAAGACTGAAAAGTTTCTTTGTCTGGCAGCGTAGAAATACCTGGATTCAGATGATTGTGAGTTCAGTTTGCTGGCCCTTAAATGCTTGCCTTCGCTAACACTGCACTCTAGTGACTCGCACCATTGTGTTTGCTCTGCTCGCTCTTATCTTCCACATTTGTGTGCCCCTAGATACTGCTTGTTCAGCTGCTGCAGTTCAGCTTCGCTTTTCAAAGTCTGGTTGCCTGTCTGTGCTCCGGCCCTCTGCTTGTAGCAGAGGTTGAGCTCCTACAGTTTTTTTCTGTCCCTCTTACACCTGTCTGAGAGAGCTGTGAGTCTACCTGTGCTGCATGTGTGACATTGATGGCAAAACTGCTGATGCCACTTAATTCCAACTTTAGCAGAGATGGTGAAATAATGACTGAAGAATTGCTCCAGTCAGCGCTGGACAGAGCATCATTTAGTGATGTGAAATGCATTTCTGACTTGGCTGGAAGAGGCTTTCATAGCTCCTAGCTCTCATACACTTCCAAAGGGCTGCGTGGTTTGTTCGCTTTGTTGTGGTATTGGTTTTGAATAACTATGTGAGTTTAAAGCTTAGGAAATGGAGAAAATATAAAGGGAAATACAGGAGGTGTGACAGTCAATCAGATAGCATATGGAAATAAAGATTGACAGGAAAAGAGGTCATAGCCATCAACACTGTTATAGCAATGTGCAGAGATAAATCCAGAATCCATGTTGCAAAACTGTTCCTTTAATTGGAAAATGGAGAATTTCTTGGCACAGTGCTTCAAGTGTTGGAAATATAAGGTATGTAAAAAGAAATGGTATTTTTCCTTTTTATACACTCTTCTGTGGGCTAGGAAATGTGAAATATGTTTTTACTTATGACTTCTGTTCATTTAAAAGGACACTTTATTAGTGTTTATGGTTTAAATTTCCAGAATTAAATTCTTTTTTTTTTGTTTATCTGAGATTAAATTAAATTTGATACTCGTTCTTTATACAATTGGTAAATTTGTATCTTTGTTCTTAATAGTGAGAGAATCACAGAGTGGCTGAGGTGGGAAGGCACCTCTGAAGGCTGTCTAGTCTGAGCCTCTGCTCAGAGCAGGGTGAGTGAGAGCAGCTTGCTCACAGCCGTGAGCAGCTGAACTTGGAACATTTTCATAAAGGGAGACTTCATAAACCCTCTGGGTAACCTGTGCCAGTGCCTGACCACCCTCATCGTGGAAAAGTCATTGTGGGGTTTTTCTCTTACGTTTAAAAAGTTTCTTGTATTTCAGTTTGTTCCCATTGTGTCGTGGCCATAATAATATTCCTTATACAAATAATTTATATTCGGCCTTTTGTTAAATTATATTGTCTCATTCATCCTTGTAATTTCCTGAAAAATTAGAATTATTTTTTCATATGGAATGTGACTGAATCAGGGCAGTAGGATTTTTTTTTTCCAGAAATCAAAATGTGAAGTTAGGTCTTCAAAAACTAGTATATATCATTAAATAAAAGCTCTCGCCACTTTTCGCCCCCCCTTCCCCCC
>VZTB01018007.1:408997-424767 GCA_013397245.1 Thryothorus ludovicianus
TATGTGAGAGGGTTGTTGATCCCCACCACCCCATTAAGGGTTATATTTATGAGCAAATAATATTTTATAAGATCTTTATTATAAGTTACCTCTTCAGTGGATGTATTATGTCATAAATTTTATTAGATACAAGATCAGATTTCTGATTTTTTAAGAGTGTCATAAAAAATAAAATTTCTGTGCGGAAAAAAGAAAGGCAGTAAGAGCAGTAAGATCTGAAGCCTCTCTTCCCACTTTTCCTTAATTAACTTAAAATTGCACTGGACAATCCTCAAGTAATGTGCAAAAGTGGCATTTAATAGATAGAAATTATTAAGAAACTTTCAGCTGTCCTCTGGGAATATGTCTTAGTGCTTCTGTGTTCTTAAGGCTGCCAAAAATATCCCCCGTAATTCTCAAACTCTTTTGGCAGATGAAGGCAGAATGACTGGTTTTACAACAATCAAGATCAGATGGTGGCAGATCTATCATACACTTTTCTATATTAAGAAATATGTACACTGGGAAATAAGCCGTGATCATATGTTCCTTCTCTTTCCATCAATTTGTTGCTAACAAGTTACTGTTAGCATTAGCATCTGTGAAAAATGGAAGACAGTAAGAGTTCAAATCAGTCGTGCTCTACGTGCTTTTTATTTCAAATACTCTTAGTGTGGTTTCACTGCTGTCTCAGGGAAAAAAAAAAAAAAGTTCACTTTTCTCTTTCACCTAATATTGAGAAACTGTCAGACACACTTTGATAATTCTGTGGCTTGAAACAGCGGTGACCACAAAGAAAAATACACCTTTTCTGCTGTGTCTTTGGTTTTTTTCAATGAGAGGTGAGCTTATTCTATTGGCAAGAGAAACTGCCTTTGTTCGGCTAAGATGTATCATTTTAGCCATGGATGAGTCTTGGGGAAACAAAAATGTTAAAGTTTCTATCCGAACCAAGCGATCTTGTGAGAATCTGCAGCTAACACCGCAGAGCGCTTCCGCTGCGTTTGCTGGAACAGCTTTGGATCTTTTTGTATCTCCCTGTTTCTTTTGAGAACTTCCTACACCTTACTTCGTCGTTGTTTTCCTAAGGGTTTTGTTCTTAGAAATTACTCTTATGTTTTTCTTGTAGTTATCTTCAAGCAGTTTTCCAGTCCACCAGGAGGACTTGTAAAGTTGCTTCTGCATAAGCTTCAAGTAAGCCTGTAAAATTGTAATTCTGTTCATGCTGAAAATGCAGAACCTTCTCTTTGTCAGGGTGCACACTCAGTCTTGCTGATGGTTGCTGCCATCACAATGATTTGAGTCCTCTCCTATTTGGAGATGTAGTTTTACCAGCTAAAATGGACAGTAGTATCTGCATCCAATCTTAAATCCGGGCGACTCTTATTTTCCTTCATTGCCTTGTGTCAGACTCCACGTCCAATCAGGCATCCTCTAGTCAAAGATAAATGAATTGGCTTGGATCTGAAAACTCTGTCTGAGGAGTCATACTAGTCTCAGTTCCTTTAGGTAGTTTGTTCCATAGCTACAATTCAAAGCTTGACTTTTGGCCTATTCGTCGTGTTTACAGGTCTACATACAGAATAATAAAGGGGTTCAAAAGTTCCATTTCCTTTAGTTGGAATGTCGTACTATAAGCTATAATTAGTTTCCTCTGTTATAAAGAACCCAGGTCTGGATTCAGGAAGCAGGGATGCTGTAGGAGCCCAGAAGGTTGATGGTTTGTTATAATTATTCAGGAGTCTGTTGATGGGAATGCCTGCCCTGGTGTTCCCAGCATCTGGCCTGTGTCAGGCTGAGAGGGAAGCTCCATCCGTTTTTTTTTCTCTTCTTTTTTTTCTTCTGATCCAGAGGATAGCCACAGGAGGATACCTCCCTGGCTTCCAGCCAGACCCCGGAGCGGCGCTGCTTTCCTCTCGGTTTCCCCACGCGGTTTGTGCCTTCGCTCTGCCATCTCCTTAGCAACTCGGAGCACACCAGCAGCACACAGCCACGCAGCCCCCGGGAGCTGCAGCTCTATTTATAGGCAGCTGAGCCTGGATGAAAATTTCCAGAATGCTCTGGTAAGGCCTCTATGGGCACAAAAAACTTATGGGTCCTGCTAAAGGATCCGGCTTGGTGCCGTATCTCAAAGTGCTGCCCTTCGCAAGATGCTCAACCCTTGCAGTAAAACACACTCACTGTGATACATAGCGAGGATTTGCTGTTTACATAGCTGCTTATTAACATTTCAGGAATCATGTTCTCTGTAACCCAGGTTAGGAAGTGAAATACAGGTGCAAAAACAACAGCCTGGGGTAATATCATGTTGTAACAGGCAAAGTCTCAAGGATGATGCCATGTCTATGATGTTTTGGGTTTTTTCATTTCAGGCATGTGGCTTAGTGAAATCTTAGAAAACAGAAGAGGAAAATATTTTTTCTGAGTTTGCGGTTAGGTCTTTTTTTTTTTTTTTTCAATTATGTTTCTTCAGGCTGAATTCTACATCAAAACCAAGATTTAATCACTGGTTATATTGCTTACTGTTGTTCTGCGAAGGTTTATTGATTCGAGCATTTCCCTTAGTCATGTGGCTGAGAAATTAAGGAAGGAATGTGTGATGGTACTAAGAACAACTCCAAGTAGTAAAGAAATAAATGATAATCAATTAAAATAGGTAGCACACCTATTTTTGTGAACTTTTCGTGTAAACTGAGCTGAAAGTGTGAGATGCCGGTGAAGGAATTTAGTATTTATTGGGAGATTATACCTTTTAAGTGAATCTGATGAGCTTTTTGCAGATCCTGAATTTACTATATATCTAGTTGTGTTGTATTTTTTTGTCTGGTCAAAATCATAATTGAAGACTTCCATAGGGTAGTGAGTATTTTCTTTTCTTTAATCCTTGTATCTGGACCTCATATACCAGTATAGGAGAATTTTGTGTCCTGATCCTAGGGCTTCCCTCCCAGATTTTCCTCATAACCTGCATTCCCTGCCAATGCCTGCTGATGGGAATAGCCTTGGAGGAAATGTCACTCCTCTTTTGAAATACACTTTGATGTCTCAAAGTCATGACTGGAATTGTTCTCCTGGACACCATGTTGAGAAAACCATGCATGTCTTAGACTGGAGTCGTAAGGAGGGTCCAAACAACGTTTCACCTACTCCAGTTGGTAGGAATATAGGAATTACATGCTTTTGTGTGTGCTTCTGCATGCAAGGAGAACATGGTGAGGTGAAGACATGCACTGTATAGGCAGGTTGATTGACAGCCCAGCTGGTGCAGATCAGTAATTGGAAATTCATTGCACATAAATCTTCCAATACTTACCGTGAGACATGGGAAGGAGAATATCTGAGCTCTGAAACAGTTAACTCCTTCAGGGCCATCTGTGAAGATGTTCAGCTTTCCAAGTAGCAAGGCTGTTCAGGTATTTCTCTTTAAATCCTTCATTTTTTGTTATAGCAAGAAGAGTGCTGGTGGAAGAAAAAGCCACCACCATGTGTTTCAATTGATAGTATTTAGGTGAACAACATTAAATATTTAATATTTATTTCTTTTACAAGTACAGCTTCAGATTGTCTTGGAAAAGTCATCTTTGTATTTGGTGGTGAACACATTTTTGCCTTTACAAAATGCATCTTGCACGTGTTGCCTGCCAATTTCGTGTCTGATTTACCTGATTTGTGTCTCCACATTGGTGGGCTTATTGTATGTTTGTCCATGTGCCAGCAGACTCTGCAACTGTATTTTAAGAGGTCTGTTCATGTCTAAATATTTATATTCTTTTCTGTGAGGCTGAGACTGGTTGTGTGCTAGCAACTTCATCCCTGAACCCCCCTTCTTCCCCCAGTCCAAGTGTGTGGTTTTTGGTACGTTTTCCTTCTCACTTGATTTCAACACTCTGGTGATTTCCACAATACAGTTTTGAATGTATAATTGGTTTCTGGTGACCACATTTTTTTCTCATTTATTTTGGACTGCCTCTGTTCTGTTACACACATATTTGTCTCTTCATTAATGTCAATGTGAATTACAGATGAGAGGCTAAGTGTGGATAAATTAGTAACTACATGAAACGGAAGGCGGTATTTAACTTTGTGAATTATTTGTGTGGGCACAGGACAGCTAATGAATACCTGAGGATCTGAACAAACAGGCAGTGCCAGCGTGCAGGGCTCTGCTGTCAAGGCGGTTCAGAGCGTGGTGGCTGCAGAAGATGGGGGCTCTATGGGGGGAACAGTGCAACCTTGTTGGGTCTTAAGGCCCGCTCCTCTGGCAAGTGCTGTGGGTAGATGGAAGTGCTGGTTGTGGTTTTGGAGCCAGAAGTTGTGCTTGCCTCTAAGGCAACAGTTGTCTGTGTACAGGAAATAGAAGGCTGAATAGTTTGCATCTCAATCCATAATGTATTGAGACTTCTCTTGACCTTTAAAATGGTGTAAAACAGTCCAGAATGGTGTTTCTTGCTGTAAAAATACAGTGCTTGGATGAAAGCCTTCCTTCAAGATGGGCCATGTTCTCCGCTTCACTGCCTGTGGTAACACTTTATTCATTTATGTCAGGAGAAAACCTTTTGTCTTCAGCTGAACAACTTCTGCTTTGCTTGTGGTGCCCTGCAGAAACATTACAAGAGGTTTCCTTAAAGGGAAGCACTTGGCTATTTTCTAAGCTCACTTTCAAAGTACTCTGAATTAATTATAAATGAGTAAAGCTGTCTGGCTCTTGATTACACAATTGCCTATCCTGGATTCCCTCTAATGAAATGTAAGCTGGCCCAATCGCAGTAAAACGGGAGGTGCCGTCTCTCCCTCCCTATCTTATGATCTGAGCTATTCTCAGATCTTCTGTTCTGATTTTTCTTAGGCTGCAATTCTGCCAGCCTTTCATTTCTTTCCCTCTCTCCTTGCTACCTTATTTTTATTAGGCTTTTCTTTTGGCTGCGCTTACGCCCATACCCTGTTATAATTTCCACTGAAAGTAGTTAACATGCATTGATACAGTGCCTTTTTGCACTGAACTAACGCAATGCATTTTATTTATTTAAAGGATTCTAAGTGCCTATAGTGTCTAAGTGTTTGACAAACACATAAAAATACACAGAAGTCAAGCACTTAGCTGCCCCAAGGGGATGAGTTTCCCTGTGTGTCTGCCAGGAACATCCATAAACCCTATTATTCATGTACCACGTAGCTTAGTAACAATTAAACTGAAGTCTTTGCTTTCTATGTGGTGAACCCTGACCTGTTGTCTCCATCGTTTGCCACAACCTGAACCTCAAAGAATATGTGGTATTTTATCTCATTTATCTTTTTCTGCCCTCATTTTTTTATAGTGCTGGATATTATGGGCTGCAGTTCTGACTTTTGTCACATTTTCACTTGGTTTACCACCTTCAGGTGGAGTGAGAGATGGCTCAGTGCAAGTGACATGGATTATCTTTGCTCTGACGTTTTTATTCTGTGTAAAATATCAGAAGTTAAGGGGCTGTGAAGTCTCAGTTTGGACTGTAATAACAATATGTAAGTAGGTAACTCCAGCCTGAGGTTTGGAGAGGAGGTCATTGAACCCTAGCCCAGTTGAATCATGACACATGTGGTGGAGATGGTGCTACTCTGTCTTCTGCTCATTGTGTCTCTTGGCCTGGTCCAGCACTGCTCTTGACCTCTCTACTTGTTGAGCAAGGATGAGTTCAAAATGAGTTAGGAAAGTGGCAGCCGGGTCAACATAAATTTATTCACCCCTGCTCCTCTCCCTTATTCCTTGTGTTGGTTTAGGGAGTGGAAGGCCAGCTATGAAAATAGATGAAGCTCTGAATTTTCTTCTCATGGCATTACTGTAGAATCTAAGGAAAATGGATTCTTTTTGTCTTTGTTTTTTCATCTTTGCTGGAAGATAGTAAACCAAGAGTTCAGAGGTCCTCCTGAGGTTGGCTGAGGATTGTCTTGAAAAGTAGACTGTATCTGCCTTTGGGATTTGAAGCCAATGTTGATGAGTGCCATTTAGTCCCAGAATTACCAGAGGGCTGATAAATACCTATTTCTGTGTCAGACTTGGAGTCATATATGTTGAAATTGAGTTGAAAGGGGAGATCTGAACCTTTATTATTTTCTCTTTTTACTGGGATGTTCTCTCTTCTGCCAATCCACTGAGGTTAAACCATCCCAGTTGCCTTTTTCTAACAGGGTGCTACATTTTTTCATCTGTTCACTTCCAGCTCCCTTTTCCAGAACGTCTAGCCCTGAAGCTGCTTTTGTGAAGTATCCAAAACCTTCAGGACTCATTCCCACAGCTGGTGCTTGGGTTTGATAAAGGCATAAGCCTTGAGGGTTTTAACCTTCAGCAACCATAGCAACATAGCCTTGTATCCTTTGAAGAAGTAGTCCTGAGCACAAGTCACTTTAAAGACCAATGCATTTTGCTTCAGAAGACCTCTGCAAAATGGATGGAAATTGTTACTTGATGACATTTAGGAAATAGGGCAGAACTTGTAGAACATTTTTTCTGAGAGTGACAGAAACTGTCAAAATTGTAAGACAATTATACTAATGCAACCTCTCCTAATAATGGGTGCATCAGTCTGGCTATTCTGGAAACCTGTCAGAAATAGATGGTTTATCAGGGTGATTTCTCTATTTTCTCTTTCTTCCTCTCTAAATGGTAACTGAGACTTATATAGGCAAACCATAGAATATGAAGAATTTTGGGGGGGAGAGTGGGCAAGGGAAGAGGGGAAAGGAGTGGGGAAGAGCTTTGGTGAGAAAAGCATTACCAAACCAGTGGAGAGCCATTTGAGGAGAAAATTGTCTTTTTACCTATTAATCTGGAACTAACATACTTGAGCTCCAGCTTGACCTCGAGGGATGTCCATCGAATGGGAAGTTGAACTCAGTAATCACCCCATCCTGGTGTGCCTGAAGATGCCCTACAAGTTGTATCTTCCCAGAATCTTCCAAGGAGACTCTCAGAGGAGGTGTCCACATATTAACAAGGAGTGGTTTTTGACTACTGTGATGCAACACATATCCTGAAAATGTGTTGTTGAGGGTTTTGACTGCTTGACCACAGTGACAGGGTGGTGGTGGTGGTGGGATGTGCCACACACTTCATGTTCACTTGAGCTGGCTTGCAAAAGGTGCTTAGAAGAGTTGCTGCTAAAATAAAACTGGAGAAGGACTAAAGGATGCAAGCTTGCAGTGAGCGGGAGACTGAAATCCTAGGCGTTTGCAATCTCTTGCCAAATTTATCCATCTCTTTTCCCACATTCTCTCTCCATTTCTGAGGAATGATACTTAGCAGTTACTTTCTCTCTTGAAGATAATAGATGTGAGCATCTGTGATGTGGCAGTTTTTCATTTGAACTGTTATTAGCATGTGTTAGAGATACATATTCAAGCGAAGTGACACTTAAAATATATTCCATGTTGTATGCCAATATCCTATAGAAGGGCTTGATGTATCAGTAACCAAAATTAGAAATGGAGCCATACTATCATGTAATCTTCTCTGTGAAATCACAGACCACTGCATAGCAATTTTCTTAGGTACTTGTGCTCTTATGCATACTTATTTTCCCTTCCTGCTATCCCACGTAGTTGCTTCTTTGGTAGACTTTGGCTGGTATGTCCTAACCATCACTGCAGGCTCTCTTGGCTCTGTTAAGGTGCAAGTCTCTCTCTGCTTTTGAGCCAGATCCATCCCTAAGCTGCCAAGCCGTAGCAGTGGGGGAAGGTTTCCTTGCTGCAGAGAAGGAACCAGAGCCTGGTCACTCAGTCTGAATTAGGAGAAGCGATTGGAGGTGCTGTATGGCAAAAGTGCTTGAGAAGAGCTCTGTCCTGTGTTCGTGCTCAGTGCGGGCAGGGATAGGGATAAGATGTACATCATGGAACTCTGAACACCTGGTAGGATCGACTGCATCCAGCTGGCAGCAGTGTCAGTCCAGGCTGATGCTCCAGGAGCTGTGCTGCACTACCTGTAGTTGTCTGAGGACCAACTAAGCATTACAGCTGACTAGTATGAATTTCTTCCAGTGTTATTTTTGGTTTTATTTTTATTTCCAGTTCATTCTAGAAAGCACTCTTTCCTCCCCAGTAAATTACAGCTCTTTCTAATGCTACACTCAGAAGTATGAGGAATGTGCCAGCTGCTTTTACCAAGCTTGCCTGAATGGTTATGTCTACTGTGACAGCCACAGTAACAGATGCTTTGTCATGGTATGGTCAGTGGTCAGAGCTTTCTGGACCCTGATTAGAGTTTTTTGTAGTCTGTGCTGATACTTGTAGCTTCACTGTTGTGAGCAGCAATGCTGTTCAGTCTTGTTTAAAATAAGGTTAGTTTTGCTTCTCTGTGCTGCAGTCAGATTTTGGGTATAGTGTCATTTACCAGCCTGCTCATGCAGAGCAAGAGATCTCTGGTGGGAAGATAATAAATAACTTGTTTTCTAAGTTTGTGTTTGATCCTATTTTGTAGAACCTTTCTCAGTGTGTTTTGCAGACCCACTGAATAAGGACTTTAAAAAAGTGAAAATTAGATCCAGTCAAGATTGTTTGGTCACTCAAAATAAAGTGCCTTTAGAGAGTTTGCTAGCATCATGAGGATGTAAACAAGATGTCCCAGTTCACCAAAGCACGGTTGATTTGGCACAGAGTACAGTGAGCCACTCATGCCTAGCTGGGAGCTACGGACACTTTCCGAAGAGCTGGGGCATGGAAGGGATGCAGTGAGCACTGCAGCTCCATTTGGGATTGTTGGACCTCCCTGGTGGGTGCTGTTGGGGAGGCAATCACCCAGCCCCACAGACTGTCAGCTGCACATTACTGAAACCCAATTTTCAAATGGGAAATTAGCCTTTTATCTTTGGTACTTGCTACATAATGGTGCAGAGCATTAGTCAGCTGAACCTCACCATGGTTTACTGCCTGGTTGTAAATTGTAATTGGCTGACTAACCCTCCCTGATGTTAAGTGCCTTAAAAGGTTGTTTTTCCTTTATTTTAGTTTAGGTTTAATTTCTGGCTTTATTTGTTTTCTCTGTTTATTCTAATACTAAAATATAATTAGAAATTAAAAAGAACAAAGCAAACCTCCAACCCTACTGCTGTACATTAACATGAATCATCTTCTCTTGAAAGTGTGTTTAATCCAGAGCTCTGCAACCTGATATACATCCCCTTCATTTGGTAAATATTTAAAATATCTGCAGACTTTTTTTCACATTCTTGAGCAAAGACCACATCACCACGTGTTCAGCCTTGTTTCTGAGTATTGACGTTATGAAGCTGAGGTATGTTAAATGTTTTCTCTTATTTTGTAATTTCTGGTATCTATTGTGCCATTATGAAAACAATTTATTTCCCTTTTAATAATCAAAATGAGTAGATTAGAAAGAAAATGTAAGCAACTTTAAATGGTGCCAAAGACTGTAGTGTTTGAGAACAGTTGAATTGGGAGGTTTGTATAGTGAATATAGTTGATGATGCCTGTAATAAAGGGGATTAGTTGTTAGAAATTCTGTTACACTATTTATCTTTACTTGGCTAATCTTCCATGTTTGCAGTTTTGGTCATATGTGCTTGTGGGTTGTCCAAAAAGAGGGCACATTTTGGTTGTCCAAAATGCTGGCACTTCCCAGTGTAGTTTCCAAAGGAGACAAGAGAAATCCTAATTTTCATTGCTTTTCCTCTGGATCACATAGTATTGCTCTCTTAGCAATCATTAGTTCTTGCCCACAGGAGCTAATAGTGTAGTAGTGACTTCTTTCTCTTTTGGTAACAACTCTGTTTCTTTGATGCATCTTTCCATCTTGGACTTCTGCTAGGTGTTCCTTACAGCTTACAGGGAGCTGCCTTTCATAAGAATAAAGCAAATTCTGAGCACAGTGCTTCTTCTCCCAAATAATTTCAGGCAAAATCCGTCGTGCTGTGTGGGTTCTGTTTGTGTGGTTATCGGGGAGACACTGAGACCCTCACCGTGGCATTCAAGGTTTTTTACTTTAAAGGAACATTGTCCAATAACTTGGTCTGATCCTGGCATACTGGCTTGTTTTGAGAAATGTTGCCTGACCCATTTACTTCACCCACATGAGGTGTCCATTCACTGAATTCCCCACTGGCTTGAAATTTCCTACCAAACAGGGACTGTAATTCTAATTGTTGAACTATCTTTAAATTATTTCATAGTAAAATAGTGTAGATTTTTATTTGGAATAAAACTTGAGAGTGCTTATACATACAGAATTTTTAAGAAGCACAGTATTTTCTCTAATATCATGAATAGTGCTTTTATTCAAACTTGAGTAGTCTAGAATTATGTTGATATTCTTTTGAGGAACAAAGCTTTACTTAAAAAATACATCAGATTCAGTTGATTGTGTTTGAAAGAAGAACAGTCTTAGCAAGTAAGGGACTTGAAGAGCCTGGAATCAGTTTCCTGCTATTCTCCAACACATTTTGTATCTCCTTGGGGAGGCAATTTAGGCTCTCAGTCATCAAATCATCGTCTCCAAAGTGGGGATAATAAAGACATTCTTAGTGCCTGGGAGTGTTGAGATGACAGACCAACTGATGGATCATTTATGGATTCCAAGAGCCCTTATGTACCTCTGTGTGGCTGTAAACCTCAACCTTTCCCAAAATGCAGCTATCTATTGGGTCTCCATAGCCAGTGTAGATTCAGTGCGTTACATCCTTACTAAAGTGTTTTTTTGTGTAAACAATTTGATTGCCATGGTATGTGCTCATTCAGTCTGATGTTGTCCCAAAGCAATTGCCAAGTGATTTGATCTCCTTGCTAAGAGAAGCAATGTGTACAAGGTTTCGGCCACTTTCAGGGACATTTTAGCCAATCAGCATTTCCCCCTAACTGAGGATAGGGAACTGAAAAAGAAATGTCATTTTGCTGACCCTGACTATCAGGTTGGTATTAGCAGTGATCTCTGTGCCTTGTTTCAAGTCCAGTTTGCCATCCTGTGGTGCTGGATCAGTTACAACTACGAAGCATGATGAGCTACATAAATTCCTGTGATTTCCAGTGGAGGTAATTTATTTTCCTCTCTTTCAAATTGTCTGCTTAGTGCCATTTTAGTCAGTCAGGGATACTTCTTCCCTGCCCCTTTTTGCTCAAAAAAACCAAGTCAGCTAAAAGATACTTGTGAAGTGCAGCATCTTCACCACGAATACAGGTGCAAGTACATGAGCCTGGAATTACCATAGCTCAAGAATCATGCCTTCATGTCTATAAGCAGTATAGCTGCACTCTTTTGGATCTTCACATATAAATAAGCCTTTGATTTCTGATATCCCTTGGGATAATTTACCACTTAGTGGGATTTCTGCATGCCCCACATTTATCTGACTATGAAGGATGTTTCTTGGCATCATGAAGAATTTGTGACAAATGGTGTGATATTTGGATTTACTGCTTGTAGTCACTAAGAGAAATTTGTCCTGCTGCTGGGTTTTTTCTCTCTGTTAGCTAGAGGGAGAATCATAACCTTAACATTATTTAATTGGAGGCCTTTTGAGTTAATTAATTTAACTCTTCACTGCCTTTGATCGCATGGTTTTATGAGTATTTTTAATTGATCTTATATGTATGGAAATGTAATCTAACATTAATTTAACAAGATGGATTCAAATCAGTGGTCAACCCAGCTGTTCCATCAAGGATATTGCTCAGTTCTATTTGTTGCGTTTATTTGAAGATCATGGCCACCCCAGAAACAAAAAAGGAAAAGCAGCTAGTGGTGCTGAAATCCTGTAATTGTGGGCAGTTTCATTGATAGATACTCTTAGCTTGGAATTGTACTGGCTACAGCACATAAATATGACTTCTTTCCTTTCCACTGAGTTTTGCAAATAGAAATATGGAAAGGGAAAGTGGAGCACTTAAGCTGTGAATTTCAGTCCATTTGGATTTAAGCAAACCGTCCATTTATTCTTAGATTAATGGCTTGCAGGCAGACTCTATCGGTTGTGGACTGTATTGTATTAATTTGCAACTGCAAGAGTTAATGCTAGTAATTGCTTTTCCTCTATAGAGAGAGCCTGTAGTGGATTGTTTTTACACAGCAATCTGTGATTGATAGATCAGGGAAAACAGGACCAAAGAAGGTTACAACTTCCCACTTCAAATTAAAATAATTTGCAATTTGTAGGATGCCTTGTCACACGTGCTTCAGGAATGGAGCAGTAAACACACTAGGCTGCATTCCCTTAAAGCAGTGAACCTCTTACTGCCTTTCTTTCACCAAACCAAACAAGTCGTGTTGTTGGGAGTCCATTGAAAACAAGTGTGCTGGTGAAACAGTCCCCAGACCCCTTCAGCAAACTTCCTGTACGGTCAGGCAGCGGACCTGATGAAAGAGCCTGTTTGTGAACCTTTGGAATCCTTCCATTGATTTGTAAATCCACTTTATTAAAGTACTGCCGAAGCTAGTGAAATGAGCAGCCGAGGGCTCCCATCAAGTTCCTAACAAATTTCTGATGCAGCTTGGATCACTGGTGCTGGCACACGCTTTTGAAATTGTTTTTTTTTTTTTTTTTCTGCTACGTTGGATCGTTTCGAGACTGGGGGAGTAGATGTAGGAGGAAAAATGCAGTCTCCACCAGCCACACATTACATGGCTGCTTTATTTTTCAATGCTGCTAAAACTCTTCTTATTTATTATCGATGATACCAAGGAGCCAGCAAAGTACAGTGTTAATTGGGTCCACTGGAATTCTTGTCCCCTGGGAGAGAGAGCTTCCTAGGCAGGGAGGGCGGAGGGAAGGAGGGAGGGAGGGAGAGAGGGAGGGAGGCAGGCAGGGAGGAGGGGACCCACTGTGCGCAGCATAAAATGTAAGTGCACTAGACATCAAGGCTTCTGCTTGCATCGCTGGGAAGCAGTCGCGGCGGTTCCCACCCGCCCCCCTTACAGAAATTAGCCAACTATTTTTTTTTTCTTCTTCTTTTCCTTTTCTTTTCAGTCTGGTAGTTGTTCTTGAATTAACAGCTCCTTTCTTTTATTTTTCTTTGCTTTTTCTTTCCCCCCTCCCCGTTTGCGGAGGGCTTTTTTTTTTTTTAAATTTGAATTGTTTTCCTCTCCTTTCTGCAAAGCTGCAAAAGCTCTGCTTTGAAAACTGCTGCCCCAGAGTGCAGTTGCTTAGCTGTCCTGTCAGCATTGTTCTAATGCTCATTCCATATGTATGTCACATAGGAGCAGTACCCTCCTCCTCTCCCTTCCCCCCATCCATGCATTTGATTTTTTTCCCCTAAAGACCGATTTTTTTATTTTTTTTTTTTTATTTTTCCGAAGGAGCTTGCAAACAGGGAAATTCAAACTGAATGTTTCTATGCTGTGGTTACTTATGTAGCCAAGACCACATTTCTCTTAGAAAAAGTGTTTGCTCTGTTCCTTCTTTTCCCTACTCCCTCTTTTTCTTCCCTATAAGCACAAAGGCTTTAAAAACTAAGATCTATAGTTTCTTTTGCCTTTTTTTTTGGCGTTACCGTGACAGCATGTATCTCTGTTGCTGAAGAATGAAGCAGGCAGGCTGGAGGTTTTTTATGTTCAGTGCTTTTGGGACCACTAAAAAGAAGTCTGCAGAGAAATACGTACAGCAGCTGTGCCAACTGAGTTTCTCATGACTGTTATCTGTCACTTATTCTGACTAAAAGGTAAGGGGCTCTTTAGTATTTTTGTTAAAGTCTTTGTGCATTGTTTGTGTGGTGTCATTTGACATGTGCAACTCTGTGGCTCAGGAGGGAGGTGGGTTGTGAGGATTTTTGTGTTAAGGTATTACAGGTCACCCAAGCAAAGCTCTTTGCATCCAGAGGAGAAAAAAAAAGATCTTATTTCTTAGAATTGTTCCACTTTTCATCTCAAATGGTTTCTCCAGCTTAGCTCGCTGCTGATTGAGACATAAAGCTGGGGCACTATCGCTGCTGCTCATCTTTTCTGGTGCTCTTTCTGTACCTAGGGAGCACTCGCACCCAGCCGGCGTGCGCGCGCACATGTGGGGCAAGGCATAGCCCCCGTGCGTGGCAAATACTTGGCAACATGCACATTTCTCCTCTCATACTGTAACTAAATGTCTTCAAGCACCCTTCACAAGGTAAGAATGCCTTAGTTCAGCACGCTGCAGCTTATGCCTGTTTAAAATTATTACTTGGATTACAGTGCATACTGTGGAAAGTTATTAGTTTCCACAGAGACCAGTTTAATTGGGGGGTATGTGTGCAGCGGTTCTGTTCTGTGCTTTCCATACACTGCTTGTGGGGGAGTATGAAATGTTATTTTCTTCTTAATTCTTGGGTAGGGTGAAGTTTACACTGTCTGTTAGGCATAGCAAATGAAGTTATAGCTGAAATCGATTAAAGCTGTGGAGAAGCATAGCCTTACAAGGCTCTTCAACTTAGCCTGAGAGTCAGAAGATACTTTATTAAAATATTTTCTTGCTCTGCATTGTAATATGTAGAATTTTAAGCAGGAAGGCATCTTCACCAAGCAAAATTAGCAGTGAATGATGCCTGGACTGGGTCATTATGTCATTTATGTATTAGAAACCTGTTTAATCCCCAACCTTGGTGTGCACTGCATTTTGTGTGTGCTGGATACATCTTTCAGCAGCCTCTTAGTTCAAGACCACATTGTTTTATAAAATGTGTTAATGTGTTTCTGCTTTGCAGGCAGGCAGAAGTACTCTCTCTAACCGTCCCCCTTAGCTGTGACACAGCCCATTATTTGGCATTTCGGAAAGGGCTGATTTTAGGGATTGCTTTGCTTTCTTTCAGTTATCTGTGTTCTTACTTCTTAGCTGTTAGTTCTCTCCATGGAAAATGCATCTTAAGGGTGCTCATTTCTCATCCTTTGCAATCATAAGTGGCTGAGACAGTAGAGCAACCTGCTGTAGTAGTGTTGCTTTACCAGGAATATTGCATTGCTTATTTGAATAACCAGGAATGCCACCAAATATGTAATTACTTTAAAAACAGTCTAAAAATACGAAGTGTGAAGGAAGAGAGAAAAGTCCTGTCTGCAGGCATTAATTTCTTTCTGTACTGTAGCTGTTTATAATGTTATTTCAAAATCAGATATTTCCTAGCACATGCTCTGTGACTCTTATTTTCCCATTATTGTTGCTTTATATCAGCACTGAGAAAACAGTCATTTAGATAACAAGTTTTCATTGATATCCTTTTTATAATATAGAAAGCAGTATAAGAAGCAGTAATAAGTTAAATTGGCATCTGCTAATTATGCTGAATACAGATTGCAAGCTCTTCAAGTCGTCCCTTGCCTTAATGCTGTTAGCATATTTTAGCACTGGCAACCAAAGGAAAGAAACTGGAATGTTCCTGCTTGGGGTTTTTTTAGGAAAAAAAAATATGACTTGTGAAGAAGTGTGAAGTTTTGGGGTTTTTTAATGTTTCTGTGCTGATTGTGAACAGAACATCATACACAGTTTGGTAGCCCTTGGCAGAATTGTGATCCCTGAGAAACTGACTTGCTTGGTGATCACTTGAATTAATTTAGACCCTTGGAGACAAAGCCATTGTTGTCTGATATAAAACTTAGTCGTAGAGCAGGAAAAGTTTGAGAGTTTTGTTGACACCAAATACGTGATTCTTTTGGCTCTCTGAGAGAGACAATTATAAACAGAACTCTTCTGAACTTAGTTGTGGTTCTTCACGCTGTACGACAATTTTGCTCACCTCCTCTTGAGGCGGAAAGCCTTGGGCTTCCATGGAAGCGGGAGAGCTGCGCGGTGCTCTGTGCTCTGCCGTGCGGCCGCGGCGCGGGGCGCAGCTTGCGCGCAGGGCTGTGCCCGGAC
>VZTB01018007.1:424803-814689 GCA_013397245.1 Thryothorus ludovicianus
CTGTGCCCGGACAGTGCTGTGCCCACACGGGGCTGTGCCCACACGGGGCTTTGCCCGGACAGAGCTGTGCCCGGGCAGGACTGTGCCCACACCGGGCTTTGCCCGGACAGAGCTGTGCCCGCACGGGGCTGTGCTCGGGCAGAGCTGTTCCCACCCGGGGCTGTGCCCGGACAGAGCTGTGCCCTCACGGGGCTGTGCCCGCACGGGGCTTTGCCCGGACAGTGCTGTGCCCGGACAGTGCTGTGCCCACACGGGGCTGTGCCCGGACAGTGCTGTGCCCACACGGGGCTGTGCCCGGACAGTGTTGTGCCGGGCAGGGCTGGCGCCGCTCCTTGCCGCCCGCGGGGCCGGCAGCCGGGCGGGCTCAGCCGCTAGAGGGGAGGCGAGAGCCGCCGATCCCGGAGCCTGGCACCGCCGGGGTGCGCCGGGAGCCGCTGCTCCGCGGGTGGGTCTGCGCCGAGCGTGGGCACCGCCGGCATCCCCTGCGTGCCGCCAGCATCCAGCGGGGCTCTTCTCAAGGAGCATCCCGCTGCTGTGGTGGGTGGTGTCCTGAGACAGGTTCAGACGGAGCAGAAACGTGCCCATGCTTCGTCTGCGCTGGAATTTCTGCGTGTGGACCAGCCCCTGGCTCTGTGCACAGCCTCCCTCTCTGCTGGCTCCTGCCTGCAGAAGAGCAGGTCTGATGGTGATCTTCAGCATCCTCATGTGAGGTTGCAGAGGGGCAGACACTGGTCTCTTCTCTGGTGGCCAGTGGCAGGAAGCTGTGTTGGACAGAGTTTAGGCTGGTTATCAGGAAAAAGTTCTTCACCCAGAGGGTGGTTGGGCACTGGAACAGGCTCCCCGGGGCAGTGGTCAAAGCACCAAATCTGACAGAGTTCAGGGGGCATTTGCACAATGCTCTCGGGCATGTGCTTATATTCTTGGGGGGATGTCATGTGCAGGGCCAGGAGCTGGACTTCAGTGATCCCTCTGGATCCCTTCCAACTCAAGATATCCTATGATTTTTACCAGTAGTGATTATTTGGCACGTAGATTTACCATAAGTTGTTTTGTCGTTCTGTTGAGAGCCAGTATCTTTGAGGATTGCTCTGTGTGATAGGGATGGGCACAGTGGGAGATGTCCTTTGTGGGGAGATGCAGGGCTGAGTGGAGGCAGGAGAGCTCCAACCAGTGAGTTCTGCAGGTCACGGTGAGGTTGCCTAGGGATGGATGGGCAGTGCAGGAACTGCATGCTTTGGATGTTGGTGAGTTATGGCAGTGCTGTAAGTCTTGTCTTCGTATGAGCCTAACTTTGCTGAAAGTGGTATCAGGGTCTTTTTAATAAGACATTATGATTTTGGCTTCAGTTTTGGGTTTTCTTACTCTCTTATGTGCATGTGTAAAATGCAAAGCATATTTAATGAGTGAATACTTCAAATGCTTCCAAATTAATTAAAAACAGTTCCACATCTGGAATAAATCCAGTACCTTTCATGGATGGCTTCAACTTCACGGTTTTTCCCTCTTGTGAGAAGCCCTGTGAATATTCCTGTGTGTATGCTTGAGAAAACTGGAGTAGCAGAATCCAGGCTTATTTTACAAAGGAGAGAGAACAGGAACCCACGGAGATCAATAGAATCTTGGCCTTTATTCCAGCAGACTTTGGATAAGACCTAATAATACTATATGATTATATGATAGGCCTGTGCCACGGTCAGGTTTTCTCAGGATACCTTGTCTTGAAAGTAATTGCAAATCTTAATTACAATTAAGTAATTGTAATTATACTACTAAGTTTGTAGTTTCTTTTGGTTCAACTGCTGTTTAAATTCACACAGGTTTCAGAAGGGCTTGAATTAGGTACCACAAACAAAAAATATATGTTTTTATAGTAAGATTTTCTTTCTTCTGCCTTCTCTGTCCGCAGAAGTAAATAAAATTATCAAATTTTTCTCAGTGAGAATGGTGTGATTTAAACTGACAAAACTGAGTGACCTAAAGATAGGATTATTGCGTAGATAAAAAATGCAGGGTTGGGTTGTTTGAACTACATTAGCATCAGAATCAGAAATGGCAGGGCAACTTGAGGTGCCCATGCAGAACTGGGGAGGGTTATTCTTTGGAAAGCTTCTGAGCTGGGAATTCTTTTCTGGGCCATAAATAAATCTGTGTCCTGAACAGTTAATGAATACAGGAGTCTGGACAACTTAAAGCTGTTTGGGATATTTATGAAATGCACATGGTGCTTTTTTTAGTATTGTTGATTTCCATTTTTCCCCCTAATGTTTCCATTTTAAGGTTTTTGTTGGATTATGGGTTTTTTTTTTTTTACTTGTTTTATTTATGCTGAAAGATGCTGTTGATAATGTTTTTGCCAGCACTTTCCTATAACTTCCACAGCAGTTTTATTGCAGGTTGCACCAAAATACTGCTGCTGAAACTTTTGACTCTCGAGCTACAGATGGAGATTGCAGAGTTTTGTGCTTCGAGTAACTTGTCTTTGGAGTTGTCCTCTGGCTGCTTGTGCAGGATCCTCTGGGGATGCCAAGAAAATTATCTTGCAGGGATCCTACTGTGATTGCATATACAGCTTTTCCAGGGGAACTCTGTGTTTTGCAGACCAAAACTAATTAAACCTCATGACATTCATGGCAGACAGATAAGCATAAACCACGATAAGTAAACTAAAACAGGAAGAGGTGAAGAGCTCAAGTTTCCCATGGTATTCAGCAGGGACATTCCCACTGAACCACGTGTACCTCTGAAAATTAGGGTACTGTTGACTTGGCTGAGAGGGCTACCCTTTTGGTAGTGGATTTTGTGGAGGTGGTATTTGTAGTTTGCATCTGGCACTTGCCTATTAAAGATTGAATTAATTCAAATTGCCTTAGCATTTCCTTGCTGCTGAGTTCTTGGTGAATCTGCATAAGTGGCATCATCTTGTGGACTTACTGAAATGTCCTCATGCCCTTCCAGACTTTTTTAAATTCAGAATTTTCTGAATTAATCAGCTTTGATTGGAATTGTAACTTTTTGCATTAAGTAGGAAGTGCCTGACAAAGGTGCACCAGCTCTCACAACACTGACAGGTTGTGACCATTACTGGGTTCAGACTTCACTGATGTAATGTTTCTGGGTATTCCATCTTTGATGTGGCTTTTGAGAGGGGTTTGATGCTCTTGTCATCGCTGTTGGTCATAGGCAAAATAAAAAACCAGTGCTGGTGAAATGGGTGAGCTGACCATACAGTAAAATGGAATGGGAATGAGAAAGTTCACTCAAATGCTTTGCATGCACAGCTTCCTCGAGAGTACAAGGCAATGCCTTTAGAAAATAAAGTGTTTAGTTAGTCTGTTAATGAGATAATTATGATGCTATAAACCAGATTTGTAGGTATACTGATACAATGCACAAATTCCCAGTAGGACATGCTGTACAACTGGAATGTACTGGCAGAGAGAGAGTAATGAGAGAAAGGTATGGCTCTAACTTATACAGCCCTTTAAAAAAGCATTTTAAGCATAGGAGCCAGTTAAAAATGTTAATTGGGTGAGATCTTTTTTGTGGTACGTGAAAATCAGCTTTGGAGCTTGAGAAGGGAAAGCAGCAGACAAAAGCAGTGACGTGTTCCGGGAGATGAAGCTGTAGCTGTTCAGGGTGGAAAAATGAGTATCATCTCTACGCAATCTGGAAGAGGGGAAGTGTAAAAGAAGGGACAGAATGTACTGAAGATGTGAAGTTCTTTAAATGATACAAGACAAACCCCCCTCCCCAACTCCCCACCTAATCAATGTCAGTGGAAATAGCAGGGCAGACAAGTTGCCTTTAAATCTTACAGAGATGACAAGGGTTACACTGGGAAAAGAGTAAAGTTTGGGAAAACTGAAGAGATAAGGCCTAAAAGAGGAGGGTGCATGAAGGTGCTGCTGTAACCTCTTCTTCCAAATCAGCATCCCTGAAAGCATCCAGGATAGTGACAGAGTTCTGTTACTGTGTGTGTTGTCAGTCAGTCTGAGCCAAAAAGGAATATAAAGGTCACACAGAAAGACTACAGGGGCATCTGGAGAAGCAGGGATGTTGAGGTATGTGCTCCTATAAACTGTCACATGTACTAGAAGAGAGAAATACCAAAGTTCATCCTCAGCATGACAAAGTGGTTGAACCCACTGGAACTGCTTTATATTCAGTGATTGTTGGGGAGAATAAGGCGCCCCAGAAATCAGGAGAATAAATGAATGCTTGCTGAAATTGAGCCAAAAATCCAGGGGTTTGGCATGATGTTTGAAGTGCTAACACCAAAAAGCAGGAGTTAATTTTGCATTGGCTTCCTTACTGTAGCCTGCCTTCCTATGAAACATCCCAGAGCATGAGCTGTTGATATTGGACCATAAGTATTCATTTTTGAATTAATTTTAATAATGTGGGCATGAGTCAGTATGCCGTAGTGCTTGGTGCTAATGAAGTGGATTTCAGACCAATGGGGTCCTTAGAAGAGTGCAGTTTCAGTGTTTCTCCTATTGCACATTTCAGTTTGCTGAGAACTTGGAGCAAAGGACAGCATCTCTACTTCATTTGTTGCTGGTTATGCAGTTTAATTAGTGCCCATCATTACTCAACCACTCCCATGAAAGTGAAAACCAGCTTAGAGAAGTCTTCAGCTCGGCAGAGGAACACTGTAACTAGGTGTTAAGAAGGGGCTGTTCATACATGGGAAACAAAAGGGCCCTTTATGTAAACGTAGCTTGTTAGCTTTTTGTTTTCAAGCTGTAGCATGTCTAAGCAATCAGGGTGTCACACACTAATAAACTGGCCAGTCCCTCTGGAATAGACATTCTTGGTGGTGATTTAGAAGGTGCATTTATACAGTCTCCAACTTCATTACTACGCTGTTTCCTTGGATACTGAACATTTTGCATATAATTACGAGAGGGACGTTAGCAATGCTTCGTGATTCTAATGGTTTTGATAAAAGTTTTTCATATTGCTTGGTTAGTGATTCTCTTTTTCCTTTAATATTCTATATCAGAGAGGAAGAACAAAAGGAGATGATTTTTGTCAGCTAATTTGCACAAATTCTTTTGAGCCAAGAACAGGTTTTATTTCTTAGAGTGTGGAAATCCTGCATGCTATTTCTGGAATTATGTTGCTGAATGGGTTGTGAATAGGGGTTAGAGTGCTACTATTCATTGTAACATGAAATTCACACTGTTTGGGAACAATTTTACAATAGTAAAGAAAAAGCTGTTTAAATGCTGGGCAGTAAACAAAACTTGTTATGGGTGTGAAAGCATTTAAATACTTCATGTGTCTATTTAAGGCTCGGGTATTTTGATAGTGTTCAGTATGTTTCTCAAAGGTACTTTCTGCTCTTTACACACCATCTTGGTTCCCTCAACTCCGGCTGTTGTTTAACAAACAGTTGGAGCTGCCATGGACATAGAAAGGATCCTGCCTGCCCCAGGCAACCGTTCCCATCTCTCTCCCTCCCTTTTGTTCACAGGCATATTTGCAATAGGGCAGCTCAATCCCCACTGAGAACAAAATCAACAAAAAAGCAAATAAACAAAACCCAAACAAACCAAAACAACAATGACGAAGACAAAATCAATGCCAAAACCATGCATACACACAAACCACAAAAAATAAAAACACGAAAAAGCCCAACAGAATAAAGCGGGGAGATTGAGACTGGGACAGCTGCTTTGGTGGCCACGGTGGCTTATCCTGCTGTAAAGTGATCACCACGCTGTGGCATGAAAGGATTATTCCTGAATATAATTAGGTTTAGTTGTGCAGAGTGTCTGCAACTCTTGCAAAGTTTGTAGGAGCCCCCAGGCTGTGGTGCCCAGGCTCACACGGTGATGCACCGTCTGTCATGGCCCTTCACTGACTCTGCTCGTGAGCTTGAAGCTCTGTGTGTGCTACCTCCATGGTTTTTGCACATCTCATTATTCCACTGGCTGCAGAGGATGCTTTCGTATGCACTTGAGGAACATCTGCTTGGGAGCAATATTTTTGCATGTCAGAAAAAGAATTAATGCTTTCGTGTTCTTCGAGACCTCCTTAGACCTTGGGGTATTCCCTAGAAACACAGCAACACGGATTTAAACTCTGAAGTGTCTGTAACTGTCACAGGCTGTGTAGTTACATGAGGTATGAGGGCAGCTGGGCGTGATGAAATGGGCTCTGTGTGTGTGTGTGTGTGTCTGTACACCCTCACTCAACCTAGAAGTGTGCTCTCTTACTGGAAGCCGGTTTCAAGTTCAAAACGGTGAGCATTTTTTAGTGTTGAAAGAACTACTTTATATTCCTACTGATACTTTTTCTTCAGAGAAACAATATATTGTGTAGTTTCATTTAATAAAATAAAAGCATTTTCCAAAAGCCGAAGAATACAGAATTTAATACAGTGGCATTTGAAGATAAATTCTAGGGATGCATATGAGAAGGTTTTTTAACAGTATATTAAATTTTATTGAAGTCCTCACAGCAACTTTCATATGCCAAAAGCTACTGGCAGTCTTTTCCCATCAAAGTGGTACAGAACTATATTATATACAGATATTTTGTCCTTACCCATAATAGTTTCACAAATGAGGCATGCTGCTTTTTTCCCCTTTCTGTGTGGATTTGTAAGTTTGCTTTAGTAAGCTTATGCAGTGCTATTTTGTATATATGTTTTTTTTCCCCTGCTTAGTTTCGTCTTAAAAACACAGGAAACAGGGTATTTATTCCCAATGATTTTGATCTTTGACCTAATGCTCTCTGAAACAACTTCTCTTGGTTTTTCACTCTTCTGGAGATTTGCAGGGTCAAGTTGAAATAGCAGATGACTTTCAGTCAATGCATGGTGGAGCCTGAGGAAGAGCTGTCTGCAAGTAGTGCCTTGTTACGTGGAACTTCATTTTATACTGAGGTTTCAAAGCAGCAAGCCTCACTGGGCATGGGTTAAGAGTTGTTATTTAGGCTGGAGTCCTTTTTATTTCATCTTGGCAGTTTTCCCTTTCTCTTGTCAGAAGACAAAGGGTAAGAGAATGATGAATATGAGCTTACTTCTGTGGGATAGTGTAAGAGGGAACATCCATGTACCTTTGCCTAGCACAGCTCCTGGGAGCTGCTCACCATCAGGAGGCAGGAGTGATGGAGCAGCCATGCCTGGGTTTTTAGGGAACAGGTGGGATGGTATGGGGGTGCCAGCATTGATTACTCCCCTCTTGGTGAGCAAGAGCCAGTGACTGTGTTTTGGGAACATGGATCAGCAGCTCAGGGACATGGGATCTACTCCATTTATTGGCAAGCGCTAGGTTGGATGTTCACCATGTGATGTGAGGTGGTCACTTCAGTAGCAACTTCTCTGCTTGTCCAGGTGCTAAGGGGTGGGGTTCTGTTAGTAAGATTTATCTGCAGGGACATGGTGTGGCACCAGCAGGCAGGGAGCAGTCAGACCAAGGAGTCTGGCAGCAAACTGATGCACAGGAGGGAGACATAATGGATGCATGGTCAGGGGGACTTGGCCTGACCTTGCCTTGCATGTTTAGGTGACTTACTCCAGCCAGTGTTTGGTGTGCATGCCCAAGATTTGGGAGTACAGGCTTTGCAACTTGACCTCTGGCTGCAAGGGCTCCTGACTCTAGGAGAGCAAATAGAGAAAGTGAGACATTGAGATGCGGCTGTTCTTCCTGGTGGCTGCCATTTAAAACAGCATTATGGAGTTTTAACGCTGTTGCTGATGTTGTTGGTATTATTATTATTATTACCTCTGCCTTGCTGGTCTCTATTTCATGATCAGTGTCCACTTAACTTTCCAAGATCTGCATGTAATTTTGAAGACCAAACCCAAACTCCTGACGTGTGAATAAATGATGATTTTTGAATGGCAGCCATGGCAGTGGTGCAGAGAAACACAACTGTGTGGTCTTCTGTTCTGGCAATTTAGGCCATAAATTCTGATGAGTATTATTTTGTAGGGAAACCTTTCTGCCCTAGATTTTGCAGGTACCAAAGGCAGCATAGCGAGGTAGTGAGAGCTGGAATATGTGGGAGGGGTCTCCTGCATTACCTGGAGCAAGGGGCTTGAGATGCTGTGCCTGTTTCCTCCTCTGGAAATGGGCTAAGTGTGTGCACTAACCTGACCTTCCAGTGTGCATGAGAATCAGGGACCTCTAGGGCAGTGCTGTCAGGGCAGGTGGAGGAACTCTGCAGGTGAAGCTTTTGTGACAGCCAGTGAGTGTGGGTGCCTCAGAGAAGTCCAGTACCCATAGGGATTTCAGGAGGTAGATAGCAGTCTGCTATGGAATTCGTTCCTGCTTCCCAGTGTGCCTGGTGGTGAGGCTCTCCATGAGGCCTGGGCTGCTGTGCTTCTTTCAAGTGTGTTTCATAGAGAAAGGGCAGATCATAGATCTGTATGGCTGTCTCCCCTGGTTTTTCTGTGCACTGCTGCTGTAGATACTTGGGGAACATGCTTCTCCAGAGGGAAGAATGGAGCTCTATTAGAAGAGCTAAAAGAAAGTCAAGCTTCTTTTTTCTTTTGTTTTTTAAATTTTGTATGATTTTGAAGTTTGAAACTGGATCATACATGAAAATACACTTTTTCTGAGCTTCTGCCTTTTATGCCAAATATTTTAAAGACTCTTTTCCAAGATTATTATCAAAAATGTACATTAAGAGATACCTCATTTAATCTAACATATGCAGATTTGCCATGAAGATATTTTCAACAGATACTCTGCCATGGTGTCTGTTATTCTTCAAGACATAAATAACTGCTGGACTGTAGATAACTCTGTGGGTAACTGGCGGCTTATGGGTAACCTCTTTTCTGGCAGAGAAATAATGGGTTGTTTGTTCCTCCAGTTAAAGTCCTGATGTGTTTTGATGTTTCTGATTTACATTTTTAGCACTGTTCCTGATACCATTCAGTGTTCTGTGAACAGTCTTTAAACTAGGTGTTTATTTTGGAGCATTGGTTTTCCAGCAAACAAATATGTGATTAGCAATTAATGGTTTTGCTATAAATAAACAAAAGCGCACAGTTCAGCTTTAAATAGTGATCTCTGCTCTGTGGAGCTTTTAATTGAGCCGTGCCTGCAAAGTTTAACCTTTCCAAACATGCACACTGGCTTTGAGGGACTCCCAGCTGTGGTGACTGAACTGGCCGAGTTGAAAAGCTGAAGCTGTGGTGGTTTGAGTTAATGTATGGTTAGCTAAAAAGCGGTTATCATCTCAAATATCTATGCATGACCTGACCATTGGAGGGGAGGAGAATTGTGGTTTCAGGACGGATGAAATGTTTGAACATGGAAGGAGTTCCGGCATGCTGAAGGCTTCCAGTGCCGTGCTTTTCCCTTGAGGGCTGCTCTCTGGATGATGGTGACTGGTGGAGGTGGCACCAGAGGGTGGTACCAGAGGCTCTTCCACACAGCCAAGACCAATCTGTCTCTCTGAGTGCCACAAGCACTCTCTCGTGTGCATCAAAAATAATATATGTTATTGTATTCCCTTCAGAATAATTGGATTTAGCACTTTGTGTGGATTTGGACATTTCTAGTGCAGATAGCAGTCCAAGGCCAGCTTTGTTGGAGAGATTTCCTCCTTGCAGTGATTGAACCTTAACATATGAGCTGGAAGGAAATTTCTAGGTTTCTCTCAAAACTGTTTGGCTTAAGGCTGACTCCATCTACTTTTCTGTTTCCCACATGATATCTGCAGTGTGTATTCTACTTATTTAAGAGAAAGTGTGATTTATTTGACCTCATGTAGCTGTGCATTGCTTTTTACTTAGGCAGGTTAACCAACTACTATGGCCTGAACTGGATGTAATTTTAAAAAGTAATGGCAATAGCCCTCTCTTTAAATACTGACTCTTGAACAAATGACAAACCTGATTTTTTTGCAGAAAATGTTGGAGATCTGCCACTGTATTTATCAACAATCCTTTTTTTGTTTGTTTTTTCTTTTTTTTTTTTCTTGTTGTGAACAGTTTGTCCAAGTTTCTAGAGACTTTCATCAGAGGGCCATTGAGAGGCAGATTTTGGGGAGCTGGCTTTCAGAAAGGTGGCTGCTCTGCAGTGCCTAGCAGCCAGACCCATGCAGATATCTCTAGCTGGTTGTACACTGCTCCAGTGTGTAGCTCCAGAAGCAGCTCCGTGTTATGTCTGTGACACAGCAGCAAGTGCCAGCACCCTGCAGATTCCTGCCCTACCGAAAGAAAAGTGTTCAATGCTAAATCTAGGTTTTATTCTCAGATCTCAAACTTGTTGAGAATCTCAATCAAAATATTTTCTCCTTCCCCTTCCATCATGGTCTCTTTCTATTACTGTGTTTCACAGCTCTCTTGAAGAGAAATGGCACTGAAAAATCAATATTCCAATTCCTAGCCTCAAGAAAGAATTTATTTTTTTTTTTCTTCCTTTCTTCCTGACTAGGATTGTAAGATCTAGCTAGTTCTCAAGGGGTTATTCTGTTTAATTGTGTTTTTGTTTATTTAAAGGCACCTGGCTACATTCATATGGCTTCCTTGGTGCAGAGTGAAAAGCTTTATCCTACAGTCTTTTTGTAAAGTCCTTACTGGACTATCATGATTTTGATTTGGCATCTCATAATCACAGATCTATAGAATGGTTAGGGTTGGGAGAGATCTTTAAATATCATCTAGTCCAACCTGACAGTCTTTTCCCTTAATCTCCATTTTATGTTGTGCGTTTTACTTGGAACTGTCAACGGTGAAGAAGCTTTTGTATATGCATCTCTATTTTCAATCTCCCTTCATTTGCCCATCTATAAAGGTCTGGACCATTTAAGCTGCCCTACCTCCCCACACAGAATGTCTGAGGGAGATATATAGTATTTTTTTTCCTCTGAGAGTAACAGCTTACTGCTGTCCTTATACCTACATACCTATTTATGGCCCTGGAAACAGTAGTTGTAAATCTCATGGACTTCTTTCTTACTATAAACTATATCCAAATAGTTTACACAAGCCTCTGCAAGCTGTCAGAAGGAGTATGTGCAGTATCCCAAACACAGAGCAGACCAGAGGCAGCAACCAGCAGCAGCTGGAACTAGTGGCTGTGAGTTTGCAGAAAACAAACATGGAAGAGAGTTCATGGTGGGAATTGAGCCTTGTGTGGCAAAGGTGGAATATGCTTTTTTAGCTGCAGGTACATCATCTTCACATTAGTTCTGCGGCTCAGAAGTGCTTATTTCATTGCTGTGTTTCACCAGGTATTGTAAAAAGTTGAGATTAGATTGCTCTAAGGTTTTGTACAAAGACTATCTAGTCTCAATTGTATTATTATTATTATTATCATCATCATCATTATTAGCATTATTATTTGCTTTATGGTAAGGGCAGAGTTGCACAAAGCCCAGTGAAATCACTACTCATGTCCCACTGTATGCAGCTGGAATATGCCCCATAGCAGGCTGTGGTCCTGCTCCCCATCCTCAGCAGCCTCTAGGTGTATGAGTAGAGCTCTTGCCCCTAAGGATCAGAGGTCCAGCTTGGTAAAAATCTGGCTGTTTGGAAGAGATCCAAATTTACTTGTGTTGAAGGGAGAGCTGGGGAAAGATCAAAAGTGGGACTTGCCAATGCTGGATTTTTGCTGCTGACATTGCACCTTGAAAGAGCTTTCAAGCTAGGACTCCTTGGACAGGGGTCAAAGTAGATTTATGAATAAAACATAAGGAGAAAAAAAAAAGAAAGACCAGATAAGCAAGAAATAGTATCATTGAGTGTGTTCCGTAAGGAAGCCCCCATGAAAATAACTGTCTCGTTTTGAGGCTGTCCCAAAGCATCCCCATTTTACAGTGACTAAGAAGCAAGAGCCAGGGGGGATTTGAGATAAACAAAGCGTGAAAACTGGATAGCAGCCTTTGTTTCCCTGGAGGCAGACCACCAGGGGACAAGCTCAAATCCTTTGTAAGGTGGCTCCTAGGAATTCACTTTTGACAGATCTCACATGGCGGCGAATTATTTCTCCCCCTTCCTCCTACATTTTCCTCAAGCCATGTTTCATCCTCTAGGGGAAGGGGAGAGTCCAGAAGACCCTTTGCACCCTTTCTTTGGGAGGAAAAATGATGCTCGGCTCCTGCTCGCAAGTGGAGGCATTTGTTGATGAACTGACACTTGGCAAAAATTGGTGTTGTATGGAAAAAATCCCCAGCACCTGCTAACAAAATAAAGTTATTCATAACATACGGCTGGGTGGCTAAATCTTCACTTCCTAGGGACAGCCTGAATTACACTTGCTACATGCTGAGCGGCCTGTCTCCCGTGTGGAATGACATGCAGGCAGCAGGAGGATTTGCAGCTCTGAGAAAGGTTAGGATTTATAGTGCTGTCTCTTGCAAGGGCTTACTCTGCAGAAATGATCATTTTGTCTTTGCCTTCTCTTTTGGGGATAAACACATCATGATATAATCATATATATGGAAAAGCAGATCTTTGTGCTCATCGGGGAGCAGGTAGCTCCATGAATATATCTCTTGTTGTAAATCTCTTGGTGTCACTAAGGTTTTTTCGCCTCCTGCCTCAACTCAAACACAAATCTTTAATTCATTTCTCTATGGCACAAGTTCTTATTCTGTCTTCTGATTTCTTTTCCTGGTCAGTAAATTGTTAGCCTTTCCTGACTGGGTGAATTATTGTGGAGGGCAAGGAAGTTGTTTGGCTAGGGGAAGTGTTCAAACATGCTTTCTTCCCTTACTGTCTATTGGCTCTCTCTAGACTGTGCTTCATCTTTGCAGTTTGAATGACACCTCGATCCTTAAACTCCTAGATCGATATCTTCCGTATGCCTAAATAATATTTTTTATGAATTCAGAAGAATTTTCAATGGTTCTATGCAATGGAAGAGACTTCTTCCAAGAGGGTGCTGACATACAAGGGCTCCCACCTTCTGGTTGCGATACTGACAATGGATTTGTTGTCAGGTTTTTTTCTATCACTGATGCAGCTTGATGCAAGCCTTTCATAGGTGACAACTGCAAGCCTATCGGAATGCTTTGCAATCTTCCTTGCATCCTTTTTTGCAGATCCTCATGGCCTGGTCATGCAGAAGTTTTTGTGTAGTCAAATTGCTGTTATTGATAGAAAAGGACATTGAGAAGAAGAGATTTCATGCCTTACGTTTTGATGGTTAGACGATGAGAATGAATTGGCTGTTGTTCATGTTGATGTTTGAGTGGCAGGAGTTACTTTGAAATATTAAAGCCACTTTCAAAGAAATCAAGACCTTCTGTTTGTGCAACAGATGCATGACTTCTCTATGTACTATTTAGACTTCAAGTGCATGTGATGTTACTGATTTCTGCTTCCTAAAAAAACCTTTACATTTTCAAATACACCTTTTTCGGCTGTAAAACTCCTTATTTTGTAAAATTTAAATAACTTGAAAAGAGAGTTTAAATAACTTGAAAGAGAATTGTGACAACTCTCTCAAGGGAGCAATACTAATTTCAAATCGTAGTGTTTGTCCATACCATGAGGTCTCCAGTCCTGTCCTGTGTGAGGAGACAAGCTTCCTGTCACAGCTTCACCAAGAGAAATGCATATTAAGTTGAAAACCTCTCAGTCAAGGTTTCTTGATCCCCGTTTTTTTTCCCATACATATGGGTGCATAAATACCTCGACTCTCAGAAATTTATCTGAAGTTGATAAAATGTTTTTTCTTCTTCATAGCCCAGATGATCTGTATATGAGCTCCTTTGGGTCCTTCACTCTTTGTTGAGTGAAGCTGTTTCTTCTGTCTTCAAAGGACACGTAAAAAATTCTTCAGTGATTGTTTTTTATTAGGTAGTCACATTGCCTGAATTAATTTGCCTAATGTCCAACTGGAAACATGCTTTTTGAGTATAACTGGGGTTGGACGAAAAGTAGGGAGAGGGGAGAAGGCTCTTTTGTTACTCCTTCTGTGGCCTGCTAAAATCTTACTCCTCCTGTTTGCTGAAGAAATTTGCCTGCTGTATTTCTTATATTCTGTAAAAGACCTTTTGGCTCTTATTTACCCAAGAGATGTATGCACTGTTTTCCTATTCAAGTATTTTATGGTGTGTAGGTCTTTGGAATTAGAAAAATCAGGCTAGGGAGAAGGAGTCAAACCAAGGAACAGATAGCACTTGTTTCATATCTGCACATTGCGTTAGAGCCACATTTTTGGTGTGCAGGAATCCTGGCAGTTCTGGGATTTCCTTCTTCCTTCTCTGTCTGGTGGGGTGTTATGTTTGGATGCAGCCCAAGCTGGAGGTTGCCAGAGCCAAGATGAGATAAAGGAATGGTGATCATACCTCTGAATTCCTCTAAGGAGCGTCAGCCACCTACAGGTCCTTGCAGCCATTCTGCAAGGTTTGGGCCACGTAGTTAGTCTTTGCTCAAGCAGCAAAGGAAAATTACTCAAATAATGAACTGAATTTGAAATCATAGAGTTTTCCACGATGTTTAAGTTTATTTTAAAGAGTATTAAAAAATCAAGACACACTGTTCTATTTTTCCATTTTTTTCTTTGCATTTCAAGGCCGGAGTATTTAATGAGAACTAGGATGGGAAGATTCTGGACTCCTATATTGTGTTATTTTTTCACCACCTTGGGTAATTAGAAGGGGGTTGTTTCCTTTTACTCTCTGCTGCTGTTGTAGAGCAGTTTTCTTCTTTCTGAAAACTTTTACCTTTTTCTCTTTCCTTGCTCCCTTTCCCCTTAATTTCCTTTATTTTTTTTTCCCTTTTTTTTTTCCTTCATGCTAACCATATTGAGCAATACTAGGGAAAGTTTTTTCAGGAAGTCCTGCCCAAACATTTTAGAATCAAGCAAAAGTAATCACAACCTTTCTCTTTGCTTGAAGCATAACAGTTTTTGACAAGAAGTGCCTTTAAAGAAATGCCTCCTAACTTATGGCGGGTTGCTTTGTACTTTGTTTCTGTAACCTATCTCGTTACATTTCCTGTGTGTTAAGTATGTATGTATTATGAGCTCTTAAAAACAAATATCCCAGAAGAAAGGAATTCAGTATATGAATAAAACATTCTTGGGTTGCCCAAGTGGCAGCTTAATAGCTCATCCATAGGGACTTTCATATAATGATGATAGCCATATAAATATATGGATAGATGAATAACTTTAATGGGGAGCTTGTTACAACACTGCATACCACATTTGAGATGAAATCAAACTTTGAAAGTGCTGCCTGACATGAAGGTCCAGTTTTTCCAGTGCCAACCATGAAATTCTACCTAAAAATACACAATCTGTGTGTCTGTGTATACATATGTACACATAGCTAAAACATGGTTTCAGTAGCACACACATACATATACATATGCTGCTTCTAGGCATAATTTAGTATTTCAGGACTGATATTGATTGCACTGAACCTCTAAAACTTTGCAGACTATTGACATGACTGGGTTTGCAGCAGTGTGCTTGAGATTAGGTCTCAGCCGCAGCTTTCTTTAAAAATTGTAAGATAAATGAAATAGGAGCCTGAGGTTGTCATGTTATATTGCCTAGGATATAGACGACTTTTTCATTAGGTTCCCCTAATCACAGAGCCTTGTAAATATCTGCTTTGATACCTGTCTGCCACACCAGACTGTAACCTTGGGTAGGGCTGAAAATAAAGTTTCAAATAATTTTTTTTTGTAGCCATAATGTTCTCAGGAAAACTGATTTCCAGTTGTGCTGGACTTGAAAACCTAATGTTGATGACCCTGAAAGATGGAGAGAAACCAGTTCATGCTGAACTATGGCATGGACAGGAGAAACTAGACCACCAAGTGAGACATAAATAGGATAAGACAGTTCATTTCCTTACTTCAAAGAATAGGAAAATGAATTTCTAGGAAGTTGCTGAACTGTGGTGAAGGAAGCCTAGGTGCTCGTAGGAAACGTAACATCAGTCTCTTTTGTAAGCCAGCAAAAATTCTCTCTCTCTTAGCAGGGGGAGAGGCGGGTATTGTGGTATAGACAAAGGATGCTGAAATGCTCTTCATGAAAGCAACACTGTGACTGTCTGGGGATTGTTTTAGTAATGCACACCACAGAAGAGGTCCAACCCTTTACTTTCCTATGAGTTGTATCTTGTTAGAATTTCTCATTTTCATTGGCTGAATTTCCTTGGCAGTTTATTGTATGTTGTGTATATATTTATATAAAATACAACTAGCACCATCTCCTACACTAGTCTGAAACAACAGCTTTTAGTGTCAGTACTCAAAAGTGATCACATGAAGCCCCATGAAAATAAGAGACTTTGATATTTTCATACTGGTGGATTAAAGTGACAAATGTTTATTGTGCTGAAGAGTAAGGTGCCACTGCTGATCTTTTGGCTGAGTGAATTGGCAACAACAGTAAAATAACCTTTCCCAGATGAAGTAGAATTCCATCCTTCTGGGGCTTCTGGAGGTCAACCTGAACATGGGGAGACCTGTTCCCTCATATACCCAAAGCATATTGGAAAATTGTGGATATTTGATGTATGAACTGTATGGAACAAGATGTTAATTATAGGAATCACATGCTATGTGCACAATAATTGAATGGATGTATTCAGAAAAGGAACCTCCACAAATGTAATTTGGCTACCGGGAAATGCAGGTCCAGAGGTGATACAATCTTACATTTTGTTGTTGTTGTTTTTTTGTTTTGGTTTTTTTTTGTATAATAGAAAAGAAAATAAGATGGAAAGAAAGGCAGGGAGAGAACTGCATGTGAAAATAAGTGTATTGAAAGATGAGTGCTTTGACAAACACTTGGGAGAGCTGACCAAATTTGTCAGTGTGTTAAATGCTGAGATGTAGACTGTGGGATCAGGAAGCGTTGTGTGTGGACATTGTAACATCAGTATGATAAATGATTGTTGTTAGTACTGAAACTACAACAGTCCTTTCATTACATTGGAGGTGGTAACTAGTAAGAATTCATATTCCAAAACTTGCATACAATTTATAAATCTCCTTGGGGAAGTTGAAATCTTGTTGGAAGTTTAAATTAATCTTTATCATTGACAACTTCTCCTATCCTTTTCCTCCCTGGATTCTAGCTTGAAGAGAGCTACATTTTCAAGTAGCTTTTTAATGACAATGAGAACGATGTGTGTGTGCAATGGGTCTTTCAATAATTGCCTTTTAAAATCGATTTTTATGATTTTCACAAGTAGCAGTGCATGTACTCTGTAACAAAGATACTTATTCCCACTGCCTTATGGTAGCACCTGCCTAGTTTCCTCAGGCTCCTTTTCTCTGCTTTCAAAGAGGAAGAGATAAGCAGGCCTTGACTCACAGCTTCTGCAGTTAGCCTCCAGCAACCTTCAGCCAGTGCCTCCACTTACTCTGTTTCTGCTTAACCTCACAGTTTAGATTCTTGAAGTGAGGCATTGGGCCTTCTCTGAAGGTATCTCTATTTAAAGTAATAACTGCATGATGACTTTCTTATTCTACTTGTTCTTGGTGGCTCAAATTTCATCATTCATAACTGACCGTAAAAAACGTAAGATTTGATTATCACAGTGCTCCATACATAGGAAAATCCTGTTTCTCTTCCAAATATTTGGACTGAAAATGAATTTTCCAATATGCTCTGAAAACAAACAAGTAAGTTTAGGCTTAGTTGGAGCTACTGATAGATAAGAAAAAATAATTTCTATATGTGGTTCATCCTTCTATATAAATTCATACAAATTTATGTGGTAGATTTTAATTTCTTTTCACTATGATTGTTATTCTGGAATGTAAGCACATGTATATGGATGTGGTAGGGTCTTTTATGTTAAAAAAGTGTGCATACATACATATATGTATTTATATATATATGTGCATGTATGTGCGCATGCATACATACTACTCAGACAGGTGTGAAAATACCCAGAGCTGGTGTAATTGTATGTGTGTGTGTATAATGTTCTTCTGCCTTTTTGTTTTGTTAAATATGTGGTGAATTGATACTACATAGATTTTGCTTTTGGTTAGAAACTTTGTAAGTCATTATGACATGATCTCTTGATCCCTGTTTTCTCTCTCTGCCACAGGGTGAAAGAATGATGTGATGGATGTGAATATGGGCCGCTGGTCAGGCTCACGGCTACCTCCGTCATGCCTTGCCCTCCTGATTGTCAAGTTCCTGGCCCCCATTTGCCAGGTGGCTCACGGGACTGCCCCGCCTGGCTTCCACTTCACACATTCCACTTACAATGCCACAGTGTACGAGAATTCCGCGGCCAGGACCTACGTCAACAGTCAGACAAGGATGGGCATTACCATGGCCGACCTTTCGTGGGATATCAAGTACAAAATAGTGTCTGGTGATGATGAAGGCTTTTTTAAAGCAGAGGAAGTCATCATTGCTGACTTCTGCTTCCTCAGAATAAGGACTAAAGGTGGGAATTCTGCTATATTGAATAGAGAAATACAGGACAACTATTTATTGATGGTAAAAGGGTCTGTCAGAGGAGAGGACTTGGAAGCGTGGACAAAAGTGAACATCCAGGTTTTGGATATGAATGACCTAAGACCTTTGTTTTCACCAACCACGTACTCTGTCACGATAGCAGAAAGCACACCCTTAAGGACTAGCATTGCACAGGTGACTGCAACAGATGCGGATATTGGGTCCAATGGTGAATTTTATTATTACTTTAAAAATAAAGTTGATCTCTTCTCAGTTCATCCTACAAGTGGTGTTATCTCCTTAAGTGGCCGGTTAAATTACGATGAGAAAAACAGATACGACCTTGAGATTTTGGCAGTGGACCGTGGGATGAAGCTTTATGGAAACAATGGTGTAAGCAGCACTGCCAAGCTTTATGTTCACATTGAACGTATAAATGAACATGCCCCAACAATAAGTGTAGTAACCCACATTCCATTCCCATCAGACAAGGAACCTACCTATGCAGTTGTTAATGTTGATGACCTGGATGAAGGAGCTAATGGAGAAATAGAATCTGTTTCTATTGTGGCTGGGGATCCTCTAGAACAATTCTATCTGACTAAAGAAGGGAAATGGATGAATGAGTACAAAATCAAAGAAAGGAAGCCTATTGATTGGGACAGCTTCCCTTATGGTTACAACCTCACTCTCCAAGCTAAGGACAAAGGATCTCCTCAGAAATTTTCTGCAGTCAAACTGGTCCACATAGCTAGTCCCAAGAAAGAAAGTATCCCACTGAAGTTTGAAAAGGAAGCGTATGATATTTTGATCAGTGAATTTTCGCCTCCTGGTGTGGTGGTTGCAGTAGTTAAGCTGATTCCTGAGCCACAGGGTGTGGAATATAGAATATCTCCAAGTGAGGAAGCCGAGTATTTTAAGATCAATCCCAACACAGGCCTTATTACTACTGCTCGTCCTTTGAAAATCATTGAGAGGGACCTCTATGAATTAGAAGTATATGCCAACAAAGGTGGTGATTTAAAAGCACAGGTTACTGTCAGGTTAGAGGATGCCAACGATCACATTCCAGAGTTCCAGCAGCTCTCCTACAGCTCATTCATCAATGAAAGTGTCCCAGTGGGGTCCAGTGTTTTGGCAGTGTCAGCAGTTGATGAAGACAGGGGAGAAAACGGATACATCACATACAGTATTGCCAGTCTGAACTCACTGCCATTTACAATAAACCAGTTCACAGGTATCATCAGCACTTCTGAAGAACTGGATTTTGAGTCCTCACCAGAAAGCTACAGGTTCATTGTGAGAGCTTCCGACTGGGGTTCTCCCTACCGCCACGAAAGTGAGGTGAACGTCACCATATACATAGGCAATGTCAACGACAACAAGCCCCTCTTTGAAAAAGTGGCCTGTCAGGGAGTGATCTCATCTGATTTTCCTGTTGGTGGTCACATCACTGCTGTTTCTGCAATAGACATAGATGAACTAGAGCTTGTGAAATACAAAATAATCTCTGGAAATGAACTTGGCATTTTTTATTTAAATCCAGACTCTGGTGTTCTGCAACTTAAAAAATCCCTTGTTAACTCTGGCATAAAGAACAGCAATTTTGGCCTTAAGATAACAGCAACTGATGGAGAGAACTTTGCTGATGCTATGTTTGTTAATATTTCAGTAGTTCATGGGAAAGTGTCTTCAAAGACCTTTAGCTGTAGAGAAACTAGAGTTGCTCAGAAACTAGCAGAAAAATTGCTCAAAAAGGCAAAAGCAAATGTGAAGCTGAATTTGGAAGATGGTTTTCTTGATTATTATTCGGTCAACAGGCAGGCACCTCATTTTGACAAATCCTTTCCCACTGATGTAAAGGTTTCAGAAGATCTGCCAGTTGGTGCCACTATCCTGAGGATAAAAGCCTATGATGCTGACTCAGGCTTTAATGGAAGAGTACTTTATACAATTTCTGATGGTAATGTAGATAGTTGTTTCAACATTGACATGGAGATGGGGATACTAAGTGTTCTCATGCCTTTGGACCGTGAAAAAACAGAGCTCTATCTCCTTAATATTACAATTTATGATTTAGGTAATCCACAGAAATCTGCATGGAGACTGCTGACTGTCACTGTGGAGGATGCAAATGATAACAAGCCTGTTTTTTTACAGGACAGTTACTCGGTCAACATTTTAGAAAGTACAAGTCTCGGTACAGAGATTATCCAGGTAGAAGCCAGAGATAAAGACCTGGGAGCTAATGGCGAAGTGACTTACTCAGTACTGACAGACACCCATCAATTTGCTGTCAACAGTTCCACGGGAGTGGTGTATGTTGCAGATCAGCTGGACCGGGAAGCAAAAGCGAACTACACGCTGAAGATTGAGGCTCGGGACAGAGCAGAGAGTGGCCACCAGCAGTTTTCCGTTGTGCCTCTGAAGGTTTTCTTGGATGACGTTAACGATTGCTCTCCAGCCTTTATCCCATCCAGCTACAACGTGAAGGTCCTCGAGGACCTGCCGGTGGGCACTGTCATAGCTTGGCTGGAAACTCACGATCCTGACCTGGGCTTGGGAGGCCAAGTGCGCTACTCGCTGGTGAACGATTACAACGGGCGGTTCGAGATCGACAAAGCCAGCGGCGCCATCCGCCTCAACAAGGAGCTCGACTACGAGAAGCAGCAGTTCTACAACCTGACCGTGCGTGCCAAGGACAAGGGGCGCCCAGTGTCTCTCTCTTCTCTTTCTTTTGTGGAAGTTGAGGTGGTGGATGTTAACGAAAATCTCTATACCCCGTATTTTCCTGACTTTGCTGTCATTGGATCTGTAAAGGAAAACTCCCGCATTGGTACAAGTGTTTTGCAAGTTGTTGCTCGAGATGAGGACTCTGGCAGAGATGGGGAGATCCAGTATTCCATCAGGGATGGCAGTGGCCTGGGGAGATTCAGCATCGATGAAGAAACTGGTGAGTTTTGTTTCTAATTTCTCCTTCATAGAGGTTTTTTTAAAAAGCAAAGCTGAGGCGTAATTGTTTTCTACCCTTAACAAGAAATTCAGTTCTTCTTAACAGGCAAGATAAAATTATAAGTAAGGATTTTCCAGGCGCAGCAATGACATGATTTAATTACGTAGTTCCGTTCATCACTCTGTGGATGTGAAATAATACACATTTCTTTTCAGTAGCTGTGTGATGACTCTATTTAGAAGGTAATGATAGTTACAGAATGACTCGCTTACAGTCACTGCATTATCTGTTGATCACTATAAACTACTCAGGCCACCTTCACAGAGTCACAATGCTCATGACCTTGAATCCAGTGTTGAATCCAATAAAAGGAAATAAGGAGCATGAAAGAAAGATTATTTTGTCCTGAAACCTATTTGTGGTCTTGTTCTTGTTGCTGGGAGTCATTTTTCACAGGAGTTATTCTGGAATGACATACTATCCGGTGTAATACACTTTCTTGTAGCATGGTGTTCCTCAGTATTGGTGTGCTTATGTAAAAGAGAGAAATTCAGGGAAATGTTCATAGCTGTAAATGACCTGTGCTAGCCTTCCTTTGGTGACAGAAGTATTATAAACATTGATGTTAGAAAGTATTGCTAAAATAATGAAGATTTTTCAGATGCTGAACTTTATTTCCATACCACACTACTGGAAGATGTTCAAAATACTAAATATAAAAGTGTGTTTAGTAACACACTTAAAAACTGGCTGTTTAAATGTCTTATGGTTGTTGGGAGTAGTGGTGCAGCTGTGCACCACTAGAAGTAGTGAGGAAATTAGAAAATATTAGTCAACAGTTTCAGAAATTATATTAAATATGTTAGGTCTGTGGGTTTACTGTGGTTTGTATGTCTTCTTCTGAAGCTTTTAATTGAGAATGTGGTATTAAACATAAGATTAAAATGTATGTTTTGGCAAATTCAAACTGTTTAATCAAATGTCAACTTTCTAAACTGAACATTATGAAAAACAGACGACATTGCAAATGCTATAGCTCTCATCTAAGTGTAAGCAGAGAAAAATATTTTTATTCTATTTTTGCTGCAGCCTTGCTGCCACAGCTGTACACAGATGATTGCAGTCAGAACCTTATGTCCAGAAACATCAGACTTGAGTGTCGGAAGTCAAGAGGGCACCTAATGTAATTTCCAGAAATGTTAGGAACTCACATATCCTACAGTGCTGATAGTAGTGGAAGGTATTCAGGCAACATTATTTAGATATTTGGACATGTGTTTAAATTTTAAGCTCCTGAAGTTGAAAATTTTGTCCTGCCCACTTACTGAGTAACATCAACTTCATCTCAGTGGGTTCTTTATAAAGCATTGGGAGGTTGGTGCAAATGCTGCAGTATTGATAGAGAAATATCAGCATTCAACATTTATTGAACTTATAAGATCTGGTAGATAAAGTAACGCAGTGTGTGTCACTCATATAAGTAAAATAACCAGGTTTTTACCCTATGCCTGCACTAGTAGAGGTGATGGCCTAGAATAAGTTAGGTTCCTTGTTCAGTAAAGCACAAATCATGTTTTAACGTGAGTGGAAATTGTACTTAGTGTTCCACATTAAATATACTTACTTTCTTTACTAAGTTGAAATTTATTTTGTGGAGGAAAAAAATCCCCAAATCTCCCAAGATGCAAAGCTTTTTCTGCCTTTCACTCATGAGTGTTACATGAAAATGAACCAACCTGTGCGATTTCACGTAATCGTTCCAGAAGAGACTTGATAATCCAGCAGATCAAAAGATTCGGGATTCTGGTTTCTGGTTTCCCCAAATGTTCAATACCATGTAAGCCTTCTTGAAAGCACTTTGAAGAACACTTTGAGTGCAGAGCTGCAGCCAGGGCGGTGTGGAGGGCTTCAGGGTTACTCCTGGTCTTGCTGTTGTAAGCTGAATCCAGTATTTGACCTTCTGTGTCAAATAGAATGCAACATTAATATTCTGCTTTTGAACTGGTGGCAACTTAAATGCTGCTGAATGATGAATCAGCTTTCTAGCTATAGAAAAGGGCTTAAGTCACATACTGAATTAATTTATAAAGAGATAGCTGTTTATTTACTTTCAGTGCAGTTCATTAGTCACTTTTAAACTGACCAACTCCATTGGCATATGTACTGTCTCTCCTGAAATTTGTGAAGGTAAGCAGGAGTGTGAAGTACAACAAATCAATATTTTTGGCTACTGCCTTAATGAAAAGATGACTGCAGCATCCATTATAATCATTAGGATATAAACTGGGCCAAATTCATCCTGATATATGAGCAGACTGGACTGCAAGCAAGTCTGTGCTTTCAGCAAAATTCTGCTCAAGTGCTTTATTTTTATTTTTCTGAAATATTACATGTTAATAGTGTTGCCCTGTGTGTTGAGTGAGATGTGCTTTTGCTCCCTGAGGCACATTGATACTGAGGAGTTGAAATGAGGAGAAGAGGGCCTTTATGATGGATACACACTGCACCATGCAGCTGGACATTTGTGGTTGTGGCGGCTTCTTTTTCTGCTACAGATGTATGTATATAGGTACATAATGGTGCATCTGGAAAAAACAAGGCTCAGGGGAGATCTTCTCACTCTCTACTAGTGCCTGAAAGGAGCTTGTAGTGAGGTGGAGGTCAGTCTGTTCACCAAGTAGCAAGTGTCAGGACAAGAAGAAACAGCCAGGAGAGGTTTAGATTGGGCATTAGGGAAAATTTATTCACTGAAAGAGTTGAGAGGCATTGGATCAGGCTTCCCAGGGATATGGGGTAATCACCATCTCTGCAAGTGTTTAGAAAATGTCTGGATATTGCACTCGTGGCCGTGACTGATGTACTCTGCAGTGCTGGATCAATGGTTGGGCTCGGTGGTATTGGAGGTCTTGTCAAAGTTAAATGATTCTGTGCTCTATCTCCACCAAGCTTGATTTAGCTTTTGGTATGGGTTCCACCACAGGCTATTATCCATTCAGGCAGGAACAGTGGATTGCAGTCAGCAAGCTTGGGAATCTTCTCTGTATTGATCCTTATGGATCCTTGTGCACAGTGTAAATGTGCAAATCTAGGTGCTTTTGTAGTTTGGTAAGAGTTGTACCTTGGGGGTGAATTCCCTTCCTACAGCCCTGCTCTTTGCCACATGTCATATAGAATTGGTTTGAAAGACTATTGTTGTTACAGCAATCCCTGCAAAATTTACCAGCTCGTACATGGTGGTAACCAGAGACACAGCAAGTATTTGCCAACTAGAAGTGTGAATCACTTCCAAATTTGCTTCAGTGGATTTGCTTTCCATTTCCAGAAGCCAGAGACAGTACAAATCTGTAAATAAATAGAAAGTCTCCCAAAGTGGATTGCTGCAGTTTCTGACCTTTCAACTCCATCTGTGGTTTCCCACTACCTTATATAGAGAATGAAATTTCTCATGGGTGTAGAAGTGAGTCATGATTCATAGTTAAAAATCTGATTTCAGACTTTTCTGGAGGTTTAAAAAAAAGGAGGACCTACCTATTTTTTATTTATTGATTTTTGATATAAATGTCACAAACCTGCCATGTAAAAACTTTGAACTGAGGAACATGTAGTGTGATCCTTCTATCCTTCTGTCTCCCATTCAGAACTGCCTTTTTTTTTCTTTTCTGTCATGTTCATTTTTTTTGAATCTAGATATATAATCTGTTATAAAATATGGTTGTCTACAATGAGAACTAGTCACTGCTACTGAGAAACATGATTCATTTCAACCTAATGTAAAAATATGAAAGAAGTTGTGTGGGTGAATCATACTCTAAAAATGTGCAAAGATCCTTGTGAGACAGCTCGGGTAGAGGTCTACGTTGAGTGCGTTGCTTTGGTCAGACGTAGCCCATCCCTGCTAACTGTGAACAAGAACATATACTGTCAGCCTTACTGATAGGTAATTTGTTATGACTCCTCTCTACGAGATTCATAGTTTTAATCTAATTTCTGGGAATTATTTTTCATTCCAAAACCCACACATAAGTGCAATTCTAGAAATAAAAAGTGGAAAAAAGGTTTTTAATAGTATAGGGGTGAGAGTAATGTAAATAATAGTTTATGGTCATTCATTTTCTGACAAGAGTGTTAGAGTGTCCCACTCTATCTTTAGAAATTAATCAATATCTGATATTCTGGTCTTGCAGAAGTGGCTAGTAACCTTCCCTTTGTGCAACTCTGGTGCTGCAGAGAAGCTGGACCCTTTTCCTCATCTTTAGTACTGCTTCCTGCCTGGTGTTCATCTCCGCTCTCTTTGCCAGTCTGCTAACTGCAATTCCTTAGGAGAAAATTGTGTAAGCTCTTACATCAGATTGTTGTGACAAAAAATGAGCAGAGATGTGGTAAAACATTTTGTGGGGTAGGAGTGTGCTCTGAGTTTCCATCACATAACAATTAGCTCTAATTGTTATGCCTGCTCTTGTGGAAATGGTCTCTGTCAGAGGTCCCACACTGCCTTATTAAAACCTTGGATTTTCTTAGCTCTGGGATGTACGCCCTCATAGGGCTGATACCAGAGCAGTGGTGTGTTTTTGTTGTTTCATAAGTTGGTGGCGAGTCCAGAAAATGCGTATGGGTTTATATCACCCAGTTTGGGAGATTAAGTACCACGTATCAGAACCTCTTTTCTGGCTGCAGTGGAGATTTGAACAACTAATGGGAGTTCCTGACTTCTTGAAAGGTTGAGTTAGATGAGATCAAGCCTAAATGCTGGAATTCTCCTCCTCGTTTTTTGATGATTTGTAGTTCAGTTAAACTGCAGATTTAGTTTAGCTCCACCTTTTAGTCTGGTGTGTGAATGTAACAGCCTGGCACTCACAGTTTCTATATTTACCCTTACACTACTTGTGGATGTACTGGTAATAGGAAATGATCAAAGTGAGTTCTAGAAGAGCTGAGATATGAGACAAAATCAGCATCTTCTGCTGCAGAGGCTTCTGTAGGGTTTGTCAGAGTTGGTGGAACAGCATCCTGACATGCAAGGAATTACTAGCTCCACTGCACAGGTGGGAAAACTGAAGCAACAAGTTTTTTTACTTGTTCTCAGGAAAGCATAGAAACATCTTAAGTTGCACTGAAACTAAACACAAAGATAAAACAGTGGTGTTAATGAAATGCTTGCAGGATCTTTAATGTTCTTAGAAAGCTTCTGAGCACAAACTTAAGGAATGCTTTCAAAACTTACTAACTTTATTTCCTAGGGCTGTTCAGGAACCTGAGTCCCCTAACATTCACTAAAACTTGAAATTTAGGTGTCAACTGACACTAGTTTCTAACCCTAATTTCTAACAGAGGACCTCTGATAAGAATGCAAGCTGTAGATAGCTGGTAACTTAATATCTTCAGTTGTTTCTACCCTGAAATTCACATTATCAAGCCAGTCTATTCTTTCACAGTGGTGAAAGCTTAAAGGTACTGTTAAATGGAGGTAGAGTTCAAATTGTTACAGACTCTATGGGTTTATCGTGCTAAGGATAGTGGTCTGATCTTCTATTTGGATACCTCAGAAGTGATAGAAATTCCTGACAAACTGTGGCTAGAGAAGTTAGTTGGTGCTGAAAAACTCTATTCATGGCTTCACATGACTCATAATGGAAACTAGAGACACCAGATGATATAGTTTACAATAAACCAGACCTACCTGCACTGTTGCATCTATTTTACAGAAAGGAATGGATTTACTGCTTCAGACTCCTTACATCTTGTTGCTGTCTCCTAAAATAGTTTTCAGTTATTGTGTATGCAGGTTGAAGGATGATTTAATTTACTACAATTTGAGTGGATTGATAAATATTTATGTGGGACCATTGCTAGTGTTTCCTTGAAACAAAGTAAAGTAAAATGAAAATCATTTGTGAGACATGTTTTTCTCCCTCTCAGTTGTTTAATTTTATGGAGGCATGTAGGAGCTAGTGGGTGGATCTGGGGGGACTCACTGGCAGAATTTAATTCACTGTAGAATTTGGAGACATTAGTATTGCAGATGTTCATCTTCGTAGAGAGTGTAGGCAAATTTTATTACCCAGAGCCAGTGTTTTGGAGCATTTTTATTATCCGAGGCTTCTAAAGCCAGTTTTCAAGGTAAATTCAGGCCATACCACAAGAGAAGTGCCAGTGGGTGTTGCTGGAGGTCGCTTGGAAAAAGAGAGTTGCTCTCAGGGGAGGCACTTGGAGCAGGCACTCATGAGCCCTCAGCCTATCCATGGTGTCTCTCCTGAGCAGCCTCTTTGGGGAGGAGTGTGCCAGATGGATCACGGAGCACAGTCCTGGCCAAAATCTGCTCTGTCAGCCTGTATCTGTGTCAGGCAGGGATGAAGCATTCCTGAGAGCAGCTATTCCTGAGCCTGTAGTACTGTGTTATTATTGTTCTGTGAGTTATCTCTGGCAGCTTTTAACAGTGGAAATGTTCCTTCATATAAGATTTCTACTTTTAGGATAACAATCACTAACACTTTTCTTATTTCTTTAAAATTAGTTGTGGTAAAAAGAACAATATTTTTTATACATATTCTGTGTCTGTATGTTTATAATTTCCTTGTCATTTCTAGATGTAAATAAGTAAGGCTTGTCTTAATTTCACTGGAGCAAATTTGTTTAATTTTTTTTAATAATATGAACCCTAAAACAATGCATCAGCTTATGAAAATATTTACTTTAAAAGGCTCTGAATATCATTCTGACATACTTTGAAAGTGAGTCCAGTCATGCAGAATTGTTTTATTCAAGCTGTTCAGCTCTCTAGGCTTTATACCCCATAAAACAGCTCACAATGTACAATTTTTATAGCTAGCTGTAATTTGCATGCTTTCCCTTCTTTGGAAAATGTTTAGAGAATCTCCTTTATTATTCAGGATTCTCCTGGTGATAGGACATTTTGTCTCAATCTCCGAGTAGTTTATTTATTAATAAAAAAATGTGTAGTCTATATTTCCTCCTGTCACCTTTATTACCCTTGAGAGATGTTTCCAAGAGCATTTTGTATTATATGTTCTGTTATTCTCTCTGTGTATAATCCCAGAAGTGACCTCTATATTAGCTCATGCATCATCATCATCCATTAAATTATACCCAGGTGCTCCTGCAGAAAGCTTATCTCCAAGGTGCCAGAAAAGGGACCCAGCCACTAGGTGGTGAGTTAGATGATATTAGAGGAAAATTGACTTCCAGTGTCCGGTGTTCAGGCTGAGCACATGAGCACCAGCTTTATCCTGGCATCACTTCAGACCATGAGCAGCAGTTCATGGTATTTCAGAGGTAACTGGAGAAAAATCTATTTTAGGTGTTCCAAAGCACCAGTGGAAGCCAAGGGCATCGAGAAGTGATGTCGCTCATGCAGAAGTGCAAGTTTAGGAGCATACAGAGGGCAAATATGAGCACTCCTCTCTTCCAGGGATATACAGAAGAGGATGTTTGGACAATGTCTAAGATTACATGGAGCCGTTTTGTTGCACTGCCTAATCCTTTCCTGTAACAAGTCCAAGAGAGAGAAATCTCCGCTGACCAATAAAAGTGAGGACACATTTTGCTGTCTGACCTTGCAGCAGGTTGTGTGGCATTTTTAGGGAACGGTAGAACTGGACAAAGTTAATGAGGAATTTGTGGAGCTGCTTTGGAGTGATAACACTGGACTGATCGCATGTCTCTTCCCTTGCTTGAATATGTAGGTAGGCTTAAGGATTTACCTTGGAAGCTGGATTAAAGGGTACTTTTTATAAAGCTGTTTGCCGTTCAAGGACTACAAGTAATGGTTAATCAAGTCAGTTGCTTGGAAAGCTTCTCCAAGCTTTCATTGCTCTCATTGCTAAAATTGTCATATTTTAAGACTGTTTGGCTAATTTCAGTGTTCAAGTCTTGGAACTTGCTAGGTGTTTGCCAACAAAGTAAAAATAAAATTAAAAAGCCCTTCCACTGTCAGATCTCTTTGAATTCACATACCCATGTTTACCTGAAAATAGATGTTTGGAGATGAGTTTCTGGAGCTCATGAAACAGATTCTTTTAATCTGTAGTCTGCTGTTTAATGTAAACATCTTTATTGCATTTTATACACTTATGGTGCCTTATTAGCATTGAAGTGTTGCCAGTAAGAAATAACTGAGAGAAAGCCAAACAGAGTGCATGTGGGGAGGGGGTTTTCATTGCTGTTGGTTTGCATTAGGTGTTTGCACTAATACATCTCTCTGTGTCTCAGAGGGAAGCTGTCCTCTGGCATTGACCTGGTCGTTCTGTCTATGCTGAACAAAAGGGGTAGATCCATTCAGCTGGGGCAAGAAGTTTGTCACAAGTGTTGCTACAGTGTTCCTTCAGAGTGGGGAGTGTGTGAAGCTGTAGGATTGTATTTTGTTTCCTCCGTCCAGAGAGCTTTGGCACATACCAGTTCACCCCCCACCTAAATGACTGGGAACACCAGGGCATGCTGTGGCACTTACCCACCCCTCCACTGAGGTACATGTGTTGATTTTTTGCTCTTAGATGTCTCAACTTAGCAGCTGTTGCCCACTGGAGACAATCTGGTTACCCCAGCCCCCCTTGAGAGGGAGGTAACCTGAAGCTACTTCTCTTAGGAAATGCTTTTCAATTACTTTGATGATAATCTTGGAGTTGAGCAAAACGTGCTCTCTGTACATGAGCAACAATTCTTCAAGGTGATGGATGGGAAAGGTGAGAGTAATCTCATTGTGTGTGGTTTCAACAGCTCTCTGCTTCCACACTGTGATGGCAAGGTCTGCATATCTTTCACAGCTGAAGCTTTTGGTTGTTCAGTTTTGCTAAAATATTCATAGCAAATTAATTTCTGATTTGAGATCTTTACAGCCCATAATGAACTATATGCATCTTTATTTGGGAATTTTTCGTCTTAATTTGAAAATTTTACTGAGAATTTGTGTTCTGTAAATATAACTTTGCACATATGTCATTAAAAATGGTTTTGCTTCTCACCAGTGATTCATTTTATAAGGTAAAGATTTGGCAAAAAGAAGGAAAAACTGTTACTGTGATTCAGTTAAATATTTTTGCCCAAAAACTTTATTTTTATAAGAGAATAACGATGGGATTTAATTAAATTTGCCAGACTACTTCACAGTCACAGAACACCTTTCATCTAAAGTGCACAAATTATTTTCCACATTTTAATGAAGAAAACTCTTTGATGTACAATGCTCATGTAGTTTCCATTTTACTGAAAGTTGTAGATAAGTTAATAGTTTGAGATGTTTTTCTCTTTTTTGGAAGAGGGGGAATGATAATGCAGAAATTCATTAAAAGCCATGGGAACATGGGGTGTTTGGCATCTCCGTGATGAAGTTGTGATGGTGGATGGGACAGATTCTCCTGAGTCCCAGCACGTTATTCCATGTGAGACCACCCTTCTTACACTCTCTGGGGTCTTGGAGCTGCTCTTAAAAGGATTGGATTTTACCATTTCTTTTTGGGATGGTTTGTGAGGATGGTTTGGGTTGCTCTGCTCTACTTCCACTGGATCTGTTAGTTTGTTTTTGTTTTTTACTTTGCCTTAGTTATCATTTAACAGTAAGTCTTTGATGATGGCGGGATGTGGTGTAAACCATCATCAGTGATTAGTGCAGCTTCCTCTGGGGGTGATAACCTCCTGTTTTGCCCTGGGAGAAACAGCAGTGGATATCCACAAGCACCAGCAGTGAGGGTCAGTCCAGGGATAACCAGGGTCCCTGGGCTGCCCACAGGACTAGCAGCTGGACAGAAACCTCAGCTGGCTTTTGGGGCTGACTCTTCTGGGTGACACTGAAGAAGAAGTGGCTGTGGGGCCTTCCCAGTACGGGGCAGGCTTCCCAGTGTGGAGCAGTGTCCCTCACTTCACCCGCTCCCAGCATTGCCCTTCAGAGATGCTTGCCTCGTTCTTCTCTTTAAGGAAATCCTGAAAACAGCAGATTGAGCCCCTGTGATCTACTGGTACAGCTTCCATTGGAAACCTAACAAACATTTAACGTGCTGTTCTCACTCCCACAGTAGCAGGGTAGGGCAGTCTGTTCTGTGCCTTCTGTACCTCAAATTAGTGGTGCATCTTCCTCTCCACGAGGAGCAGTTGCAGCAACCATTTGCTAATGAGATTAGATGCTTTCTGCGCGTGTGTGGCTCCTTTGCAACCCAGAGTGGCTCTGCCTTTAATGAGGTATCTTCCTTTTTGGAACATTCAGTGTGGGCAGTAGTTCAGTGTGGGCAGCAAGCTGCTTCTGAGGTACAGAGTGTCATGCTGGAGACAAGCAAAATAATCAAAAAAGGAAGATTGTGCCTATAGTGACATTTGTAGAGGAGATGGGGGCTGTGCTGACTAAAGGGTAAATAGCAAAATTTGTTTCATAAATGTGACCTAATGAATTTAGGACTACTGATTCTGAAGTTTGTCTCTTCATCAGTTTATTTTCAAACCCTGTAGCAGCTTCTCTCTAAAAATAGAAGGTAATATCGAAATAATGTTGGAATTTTCTCATCTATAAAGATTGGATTTGTTTGGATTGGATGCTGGAAGTGGAAAAAACCTTCAGCTGGTGGATGTTACTGGCTGTAGCCATTGTTGCATTGCAAAGTGCTCTACTCCCAGATTGTCAGGAGCACAGAAGGGTTCTTGTTGTCTTTGTGTAAACATACCAGTGTTTAAAACTTTTTGCATATGCTTCTGCTCTTTCATGGGGATTTCCTTTAATTGCTTAATCTCTCATAATGAACATTAATCTGTCACTGGCAAAGATAAAATCCAGCTAATTTTCAGAAAATCTGTTTTTCTTTCTCTGTACCCACACATTAAAACTCATCTGATAACGTTTGGAAGGTCTATCTAGACATTGAATGTGGTCAGAAATAACTGTGTGGTCACACTGTCAATCGTTATCCTGTCCACTCTAACAAGAGGGTTTGGACTTTCCCAGCAGGTCCCTGGAGGGTAGGGGAGCCTCTGATAAAGGGGCGATGGATCCCCTTTCCCTGGTCACCTGGATCTAGGAGAGGCTGGGTTACTAAAGGGTAGATGTATACACAGAAAAAAACCCAACCAAGCAAACTAACAACAAGCTTTTGCACCTTGAATTGCTTCTGAGCAATCACGTGCTTTCAATTAAAAAATTGAAAATTTTAAAGGTAGTGGTTGTGATTTTCACTATCTTTATATCTGGCATTTCTCCCTTCTGACAGCAACAGAGGCATCCCATTCCTGGTCCTGAGTGCTGTTTCCTACTACCTCCCCTCAGTGGCTCTGTTTTTTCCCACAGCCACTAGTGAATCAGCTCAAGAAAGCCATGAGGGAAAAACTCATCTTTGTTTTGGGCAGAAGAGTTGGGAGGATGAGCTCCCTGGTTGCATTTATGGGCCTTGCAAACACAAACCATTTTGATGGAGCTAGAGAGGGAGATCAGGTGTAAAACGAAGTATTGCATTGCCCTTTTGATGCATGTGGCCCTGTGGGTCTGGGAACATCCCTGCACAGAGCTGCAGTGGTGTAATTCAAGTCATTGAAATTCCTACTGAGACATAGTAGACATTTACTAGTCAATATCAGAACTTTTTAATTCCTTGGTTTGTAGAAGTTGCTTGGTGGAGGGTTGACCTGATAAACCAGAAGTGAATTTAGCAGGATGGAGGAATGGCTTGGCAATAACACTTACGAGAGCTACTGCTTTGTCCTGGCTTTGGTATAGAAGAGGCAGTTGTGATGGAGCGAGCAAGATGTGTGCTAACATGGGGATATTCGGTGTGGTGGCTGATTGGAATGCTCACTTGCTACGTGGTGTTTATGGTGTGGATCCCTGAGCCTCAGGCTGAAATCATAAGTCAGAAAAACTATCAGATGGCTAAAGCTGCTTACTACATGTCACGGAGAGAGACAGAATCCCTCTGGCAGTATAACTAACCTTTTCATGCCTCACTTTACCTGTCTGTACAATGAGTCTAATGATCATCACATTGTCAAAGGGAGTTTTGTGCCAGTTCTGATACTTGCATGATTAGTGGTTTTAAAATGCTGTGAGTGATTTTGATGGAAACACATATCAAAATGCAATGCAGCAACGGGTAATGCAGTCACTTGGTATTTAGAGGGTGTTAAAAAAGAAGCCCCTTCAGGAGTCACTTCTTCCCAGTTTAATCTCCCAGGAGAGCTGTAGAATCACAGTGACCTATTTAAACCAGTACATTTATTCCAAATAATTAACGATAGAAATGTTACACTGACTGCACTGGACATACGCAACATCCATGTGCTCAGGTTGCTCAGTCATTCCTTTCAGCCTTCCAGGGGTGAGTGATGCTTCAAATCCTGGCTCACTGCAGTGCTGGAGGTGGAAACAAAATGCTAAATAAATTTTGGGATCAAGTGAGACAAATCCTTACTATTGTTCCCTGCATGCCATGATTGCTGTGTCTCTGACCAAGGGGCTGGCTCTGGCTTCATGTTGCAAGTAGTCCTATGATGGATCATTTTAAATGGATAAAAAATGCAGCTACAGTACTGTTTTTAGCTACTTTCCCAGTTGTGGAGTTGAGAGCCATAGATGGGTAGGGCTGTTCAACTTCTGCCTTGGGAGAGCATTCCTTTTAAGACATAATGGGAGACCATTTTGGTGAACTCAGGAATTTTTTTGAGTTAATGCTTCTGGCTTTCAGGTGCCATGGGAGAAGGCCACTTCAGTGTTCCTGAGACTGGCAATGCTTTTTGTGATACCTTACATAATTTATTGTGGGCACATGCTAAGATGGGGCTCTGCTATCAACCAGAACCAGAATTTTTGTGCCATATTGTCCCCCAGAAAGCAGGAGGACCTCCAGCCCAGCACACTTGGCTGCCAGACAGTAGAAAGCAAAGCATGCCAGAGATGTGCAGGTTTTTCTGTCCATACCAGGAGTGCAATGTGAGTGTGAAAAAGAGTGAAAGCTGTGGGTGAGAGCAAAGCACAGCAGAAGCTCATTTGAAGATTATCTCTATTTACCTAAATAAATAGTTCTGGCAGCTGCTAGCTAACTTGCCTGCTTAGAGTATTTTCTGTGTCAATAAGGAGCACTGCCACGGTGTCCTCATTTTTAAATCCAGTACGGGGCTCACCAGAAATGACAGAAATTAATCTGAGCTACTAATTCCCATTTTTGTGTTTGGGGCCAGGAAGTTTATGGCAGCGTGCAGAAGCTGGGGAAGCAGATTTAATGCTGCCTGAAGCATGTGATATTTTGGCTCAAAAATGTGCTGAAGGAAAACGTGTCTACCGTGGCTTCACTGCCTTCCCAAAACATTCGCTGCGTTGTGTCGCATAGAGTAATAGTTGTTCAGGGAAGCATGCTGTGCCATCTCATATTCCCCCCCATTTTGCTTAAACTTATGACTTCTGCCTCACAAGCAGTTTCAGACCTCTCCTTTCTTTCATGTGATGCTTGGCCTTCTCTGTTTTCCTTGGCTTTTTGTGGTTTTGTCTTCTTGTGGAAGTGCCTTTCTTCCCAGTACAATCTCAAGCAATTCCCCATCAAACCTTTGTTGTCTCTGCCTTGCACTGCTTTAACTCCAGAACCATCTGGGTGGATGGGTTTTTTCAGTTTTTCACTAACTGGAGCTAAGCAAGGACTAGAAATCTTCCTAAAGATTTCAGGACTGTATTGTGATAGGGAAGAATTTCATGCGCCAGTGGCACAGCCTGGCCCATCTGTGTGAACAGGGCTAGGTAATACAGGAGATATTTTTTTTTTATTTAATGGAGGTACCTAAGGTTTAGGCAAACACAAATATTATTGATGTTACAGCCTTGGTTAAGTTGCTTGATGTCACTGAAATTTATTTATTTGTTTATTTTCAAAAGATGTGGAATCTTTGGGGTAGAAAACATTACAAAGACTTTAAAGAGTTATTAGACTACATGGCAATAAAAAAAGATTACTCTATCCCTAATCATTCATATATTGTCTTTTTTTGTGTGAAAATGTTATTGTGTTTCTAATCAGCCAGAAAGAAAGTTGGTCTCTTGGTAGTGATATTGCTAATGGTGATAAGCAAATGCAACACTGAAAAAGTCACGCTGAAAATAATGTTTCTTGGTCCTTGTCACCAGCCTCCGTTTTGACTTTTTCATTTGTACTGGCAATGAGTGATGTTAAGAGTGTCTCCTGGGCAACATACTGCTGGAGTGGTGTGATTTATGGTCCGCTATTTTAGAGAAACTGCAATATTCTGCTTCTTACTAAAGAGAGCTTTTAAAAGCATACAGAACTTGAGAAAATATTATTTGTCTTTTAAAAACAAGATCTGTGAACAGATGTATGCATCTATTCTGTCACCATACAGATGGGCAGAAAACATTTAGTTGTCATGGCAACAAAATGTATAGTGCCACAAATGAAAAAAGAAACATATAAAAGAAAAGTATTTGTTTTGCCAGTTGTTATATCATGGCAGCAGCTGCTGAATTTGAGTTTTATTGTCCTGAAACTTCAACACAAAATCCTCCAGACCACGTTTCTCCTTAATGCAGTGTTTGTATCCTGTAGGCTTCCTGCAATTTGCCTTCAGATCTCTTTACTCTGGGAGGCATTGGCATTTTCATCTCTAGTTATTTATTTAGATGTGGTTTCTCTCTTGAATAAGCACGGGGCAGCAAGCAATAGATGGATATCTCTGCTCTCATGAAGCAGCTCCTAGATGAATTAACGTTTCTATTTTGTTGTTAACTGAGATTTCCATATTGCTGAGCATGATGGGTTGTACCCTTGATATTAGGGTGAAACAGGAACTGTTTAGGCTGTAATCAAAATTCCTGTATATCTGTATATAAAGTGAGTAGCAGAAAATAATGTAGCCTATTTGTAGTATTCATCGGGATATTCTGTTCTGAGAAAATTCAAGTGACTGTGCCGTGGTGGTGGCAAGGTCTCTTTCTCACCAGCTTGGAGCTGGGTCATGCCAAGCCCCTGCAGCCCTATGGGCTCAGCCTGTGGCAGTGATGGGCCTTGAGGGTGGCCTCCGTTCCTCCATGATGTCCGAAATTGGCGTGCAAGCACCCACTGAGTCTGCCCCCATGCCAGTGCAGGGTGCTGCTCTTCTACCTGGGGCAGAAGGGCAAGATGCCAGCAGGAATTACAATATTTGGCAATGAGCACGAGGAGGAACAGTAGCAATTAAGTACCTGTCAGTAGTAAACTCAGAGCTATCATCAAAATTCCTTTCACTCCTGTGTCTCGCTAGATGCTTTAGACTGCTTTCTAAACTGTTTTCCAAAAAAAAAAAAAAAAGTAGGAATTGCTGGTACAACCTATCTGCTTTTTGGTTTTATGTAATATTGCGAATGTTTCTGGTGCATCCTCTTGGTCAATGCAAATGAGTATGTAGCCATTTCCATTTAAATGACCTTTTTTTTCTGTTTTTAGCTGCTTGAAGCAGTGTTTCTTTTTTGGAATAATTAAAGAGAAAGCCAGGCTCTCTGAAGGTCAGAACTGTTTATAGTGCTCTCCTTGCTCGGCTTTTGTTTTCAAAAAAAAAAAAGAAAAAAAAAAAGAAAAATTAGAAAAAAGTTGGGATTTTTGGGATTTTAGGATTAGTTAATGTATTTACTCAGCCTTTAAAAGGTAATTTTCATGGGATAGAGAGATCTTGTTTACAATATGTATAAAAAGATTAAAAGGAATTAATTTAATTGTGTAAAACTATAAGTAATCTCCTGCCGCCTTCTGTCAACCTGTCGTACCTTCAGTTGAGTGACACTTCCTATTTCTACTTTTTCTTAATCTTCAATTAAGTAGAAAGCCTTCTGCCATTTTTTAATTCTGTCTTTTATTTCCTTTCAAAGCCTTCTCTAGGAAAATTCATGCTTACCCTGGTATGTCCTTTCTTCCTGTCTGTCCATCCTGTATTTTTATTCTCTGCCATCAGCACTGGCCTCCTATTTAGCTGAGTGCTTTTAACTCAATGAAGCCTGTGAGATTTAAATACCTGTCTGAGTGTTTTGGAAGGGGATTAGCTTTACTGAAGTCAGCCCTTTATTATGAAAGCAATGTTTCATTCTACATCTACAGTTGTGTAGATGAAGAGTTGAGCCAGAGATAAAAAAAACACTGGGAATAATAATGTGCTTGCAGCCTCTGCATGTCGAAGAGTCTTCTGTTTGTATGGTTTGGTCTTTTAAATTTGACTATAAGTCCAAATGCCTATTTCCAGGACTCAAATCCAGTGGACCAGAGTGGTCCATCCTACTGGGTTCCTCTTCTCTTCACAGCACTATTTTCATACCTAAGGAGAAGAAGTCACTGAGCGTGGGGGAAAAATTTAACAGTCAGCTTTGCCTTGTTGTAAATGCCAATATTTTAATTTAGATCACCTAACAAGAAAATATATTTTTTAATTTTTTCATCTTCTTCAGTATGTTATCAGAGCTGTTACTACCATTTCTAACTGGCCCGGCACCGGCCAGTGGCACATCCCATCTTGGAGCTGCCTGACATTGGGTCTGCTAAGACATGGGGGAAGTTTCTGACACCATCTCACAGAAGCCACTCTTGTAGTCCACTCTGCTACGGAAACCTGGCCTTGCAAACTCAATGTACCTGCCCATGGTGGGAGGGTTGCAAGTAGGTCTTTAGTTAAAGAAAGCATCTTTAAGGTGCCTTCTGATCTGAGCCGTTCTGTGATCCTGTGATTGTAATTTTGCCCAGCAGTAGCTTACAAGTGCTCTGCCTCTTCCATTGGGAGAATTCCCCCAGTGGAGCGCAGCTAATTTTTTTGGAGGTGTCTGCCATGGCTCTTGCTCTGCTTGCAATGTGACAAGACTTCAGCAGTGTTCCAGCTAAGAAACTTGCTCTGTTATTTTTCTCTCTGGGTGCAAATTACTCGTGTGATCACTGGGTCTGATCTCACTTGTGTGTGCTAGAGCTTGCTGCCTTCTTAAAACTGTGCATGCAGCATGGAAAGATTCATGGATACGAGCCCTTGCTAGTTCACAACCGGTAAATGAGCTAATGATGATACATCTTCCCCTCCCTGCTGCACTCAGAATTTTTATTGCAAGGCCAGTGTCATTTGTTTTCATCTCTAGCAAATCCTCCCTACATCCTTCTCTATCCTAATCATTTCCTTTGAAAAACACCCACTGCAGTGACCTCCATTTGACTATGAAATTGAAGCACTAATCAGCAGGGCTGGTATCCAGGAGGTTTTTTAAGCGTTGTATAGTACAGACCCCTTTCCAGCTACCTTAGCTGCCAAAAGGCAGCACTTCTAAGCAATACAGAGCCAGATACTTTCTTATATGAACTTTGGTCTCAGCATCAACGTCACTTCTTAGAAGGAAATTTAAGATGAAAATTTAAGTGTAACTGTTTGCAAAATACAGAGTTCACCACAAATTTAACCCAGGCTAATAGGTGTCATGTAAGGTTGAACAGATTAAAGTGGAACACCTTCCAGGCTTAGGAGCAGCTTGCATGGGGTTTTCCATGTGAAAATTTTAATTACGGATCTTGATGTCCTCTGGTTCTGCCTGAACAGTGAGCCCTGCTATGAATGTCTGCTTTATGAATGGCACTTCCACATGCCAATGGCACTCAAAGCAGTCATAAATTCCTATTTTAATGTCAAATGCTTGGATGTACATAGCTCCTCTTTCAAGTAGAAGCCAGGGTATGAAGATTGGAGTGCATGCCTCAGTGGAGGAAGATTTTCTGAATTTTGGAAGGTGACTTGGACAGGTCCTGCTCTTATCTAAAGAAATGGATTTCAGCTGAATTTTGAAAAGGACAAATGCATGTCTGCATTATGTATTTATTACTTAATGTCAAGAAGCAAATTATGGATTTGGCAGATCTCTGTAAAAGATGTCCATAAGTGATTCTATCAGTCTAAGCTGAATGAAAAACAGATTTGTGGACTAACATGTCTGTAAAAGGAATTATGTTTTGACTTTGTGCAAGATTTGTTAAAATATATTTTTGTTCTGTTTGGGTAGTGAGTGGTGCATTGGATAAGTACATGTGTGGGAGTACAGAAACCTGCTGAATGGTGTATTTTTTTAATAGCAACAATTCAATTCCTGATTTTTTTTGAGTACATGTTGAAGTGATAAGTTTCAGTCATTATAATTACTTTGACCTTGCAGGTAATTTAATGATCTTCCTGACCCCTTGCATTATGACCCTAGGCCCTCATTTTAAATGTCCCAAGTGTGGGGACATTTATTTTGGAAGATTTTTTTTTTTTTGTGCAGGGATGTATGGCTGTGTTTGGACAGCAGGTAGAAATTTTTCTACTTTTTCTTACAAATAATTTTGGACGCAGTCAGTATGCAGAGTGCTTCTGCTGTCCCTGTCACAGGAAGCCTTCTCCTTCCTTACTATCCATCTTGGGGCTGACTTCATGCCCTGAGACTGCCCCTCTTTCACACACTGCATGCTGGGCTGATAAAGGAGAGTTTCCTTTTTTCCCACTTTGGCCCCTTCTTCCTCAGCTTCATCATTACTTCAGTGATGTCCCAGTGTCTGGCATGGTGACAGATAAACCTTTTTAACACTCAGCTGTTTCAGAAAGCTGAAGCTGAATCCTGGTGTGTACCTGGCCTCTTCCTAAGACCATGTGTAGAGCAACAGTTCATGCATTTTTAAAAGTAATTATATTTCCACCATATTAGGAGGCCTCCCTCTTTTTTTTCCCCCCCATTATCTTCATACCTAATTAGTCATTCCCTGAGTAAATACCATAGTGCCTCCCAAATTACTTGCACCGTGAGGGAATACAGTTCTCTGTCTCCCAAATACAATCTGTTTTGTGCTTCATGGGAGTGATGGATTTGTCTCACAGATAATCTTACTGAAAACATTTTTCATAACTTCTTAGCTTGAGGGATGTTTATGTTTTGAATCAAATACCACATTTTTTGAGGTTTCTCCTTTTGAAGGCTATCACTGTCTAATTCTGTGAGGAGGGATGGGGTGGGGTTTCCTAGTGTTTCTTCTGATGGTCTCCTTAGCCCTTTTAGAGTCCCATTCTCTTTGTTTTAGCTGGTCATTTCTTGTCTTCCAGCAATGCAGTATAATTTTGTACCTTTTTGTTACCTTCTGGTTGGCTACCAGTTCCTTAAGGTGAAAAATGTTGTATTTCAACTTTCAATGTCCTTTGTATGTTTAAGAGTTCGCGCATGCATCTTTAACTCTCAGCAGCATTGCTCTCTGGGTTTAGCTGGAAGGAAATGCTCTCCATGAGATAAAACTAATCAAATGATAGACTCTAGTCACACTTTGAACTCCTAATTTAATGAAAAAATCACCTGAACTATAAAGTGTGTAATTATGCTGATTTTCATGACATTTGGGTCACAAATGGATTCTTCCTTATGTACAGATGGCATCAGTTATTACCCATTAGAGCTTTCTGGTAAGCCACAGATTTACCAGTGTTTTTTGATTAAGTGGGCTTTATTTAATGCTAAACTATGAAGTGAGTCTTTCTGTATTACTACTACTGCTCAGATACCTGGAGATTTCCTTTTTTGTCCTAATGCCAGAAGACTCTGCCATAGAAAGTTCTTTTGACTGGGAATATGCCTTCTCTGAGAAGAAGTATTTTGAGATTAAAAGAATATTTTTAACTAATTAAAATTCCCTTTACATGGAAATACAGATTTGTATGGAATATTATTGTATTATTACTGTATTGTTGAAAGAAGGCAGCTTCCTCTGTGTTTATACCCCAAAAATTCAGCAGATCAACGGAAATAAAAAGTTCCCCGGGCTGATCTTCTTTGTTCTGGACGTTCTGGAGTGAATGGGACAATGCTGCCCCATTTTCCATGCTAAAGCAGATCTGTCTTTACTGGAAGGGTGTGCTAGGTTAGGTGGTAGGCTAATGTGAATGCTGAAACTGAGGTGACTTCACAGAAAAATACTGGTCAGGCCATTTCTTGGCAAATTCATATTCCAAATAAATGAACCTTTGTACCACGTGGTAAGAGGTTAAAAAAAAAATAATCCATTTGAGATGGAGAGTAAGGAACCGTGCTTCTGGTGTCATGTTGCTCTTATATGAGCATTTTTCCCCTTAAAATACATTTAGTGCTTTTAAAGGAATTGCTATTTCTATGCAAGCAGTACATATGGAATATGTACTACTTACACATACATATTTTATATATATATAAATAAATATATTCAAATAGCATAGTAATAATGTTCTTAGGGTTTTTTGATGACTCTCTAGGAGATACTAAATTTTCTCCCTTCAGTGTCATGTTTTGAGCTTAACTTCTTCATCTACTGTGTTATTATTCTTTGATATTTCATTAATTCTGACTAAATTTTGTTAAATTATAAGCATAATTCTCATTTCTGCAGAAATGCTAATAAAAGGTGGCATGCCATATTTGGGATTTTTATTGAATTTAATTAATAACAAAGTGAGCTAATCAGGTAACATTCACCTTGAACTTTTTCCTTTAAAGGGAGATAATTTCTCATCTCTTGCATTTTTGTGTTAGGTGGAAATTTTCCAAGCACATTCTGACAGCTACATTTGAATATCTTTGTAGAGTGTAGTTAAATATTCTGTAAGCACTGCTGCTTAGTGATCTAATGAGCACAATACCAGTCTCTTGCTACATTATATCACTGATTCTTCGCAGTCAGGAAATGCATCTGGATGCATTCAGGATGTAGAACTGTTGTCATTTTGTGTTATTTAATATGGTAGGAAATAAAATAATATTTTAAAACATTTAAGTGCTGAAAAATTATAATTTTTAACATTGAGTGCTTTTTTTTGTACCCTGAAGAAACCCTTCATTTTAGGGAATTTGGTAGAAAACAATACTGGTTCTGTAAAATAATGGCTTTATTTCACAGCCACATACCAGTTTTTATTTTAGGTTAGGGCATATGCAAAAGTATTCACTCTTAATGGAATAACTGAATGTGGATTTTACTGGAGTGTTGCCAGCTCAGCCTACTTTCTGTATGAACTATTAGGACAAAAGAAACTCCTTAAAATAGGTATTCAGAAGATGATATTATGGGTGTAATTCATAAAGCGGCAAGAATGATTTCAAGAAGAAAAAGTAAGGCTGTATAAAATTACATTATAAATCTCAAGCTGGGGAGGGGAGGAGGGGGAGGAAGATGTCAGAAGGATAAAGAAATTACCCGGGTCTTCAGGGAGAGAAATGTTAATCCAACACCGAGTGTCTTTGAAAACTTCACCCTTTAGTATTCATATACTCATGACTGTGCCTGGAACACTGCGCGCTGAAAGTGCATTAAAAGACTAAGATTAAGGTGAGAAAGTCAGCAAACATGCAAGTTAGGGAAATACATTTGTGAATCTAGTCTGACCACTCTCTGCATTATCAGGTACTCTTTAATTATACAGTCCTTAGTGGTATCACTAGCATTTTTGCATGGTCTTTATTATTCGAAGCACAATATTTTGGGAACTGTTCATTACTTTTTCCCTTGTCTTTTTATTTATTATAGCCCAATTCACTATTTTTTAACATATTCTTAAAAAAGATAAATTCCATTGTATTGAATTCATATTCCCTTGATGGTCTTCACTTCCCACTGCATCTTATATTTTAATTTTTTTTTCAAGATGACTCTGGCTGGTTGTGAAAATCATAGTTAGGATTTAGCTAGAGCTGAAACTTGCAAGTGGAGCCCTGTGGGCATGATGTCAGGCATTTGTGAGCGTGAACCTGCATTTGGGCAGCTGAAGGACTAGCCACGGCCATTTTCGTATGTCCTAGCATTACCTACCCAGTCTCCTGCTAGAACTGCAGAGAAGTATCAATCCATGCATAATTTGTGTCATATCTGTCAGTCCCTTGAGGATGCCTCAGGTAATATGCTGAGGAATCTTAAATGGCACTAAATGACAGTTTGGAGGGAACTGATTTTTCAGATGTTCATTGAGCATGAGAGGAGTGTAGGTGTTTGGATCACATTGAGACACCTACATTTAAGAAACTGAATCTGGACTTGGACTTCATCCTCAGTAATAATGTTAATAACACTCTGCAGATGGAAAATAGAGGCACGAAGAAATTAAAACAGAAATACACAGAAATTTTATGGCCTGATTTTTCAGAAAATACAACAATCTGTATTTCAAAGCCCATCAGAAAATTGCAGAACCCTTTAGATTAGGTGGTCCTCTAGCCCATCCTCTTGCTTCAGCTTCATCTAACCTCAGTGGTGGGTCCAGTTACTCCAGGCAAGCCTTGTCCAGGTTGGTTGGACAAATGTTTCTGGACACTTCTGGCAGTGAGTTTTCAATTAGTTCCAGCAGAGGTTTATTTTCCTGCCACTCGTGACTATTTCCTCTCTATGCTTTGTCTCCTCTGCAGCCTCTCTTTAGGTGGGAAGACTGCAATGAGATTTCCCTCTGCCACCACTAACCTTTTCTTCCCAATCTCTACAGACCCTACAGTTGCCTTCTCATCCACTGCATGCTTGGGCCCTCTGACAGTCTTACTGGAGGGACATCAGTTTGTCACTGGCCCTGGGGAGTCTGAAACGGGGCCTGCAGTTCCATCATCACTGCATGGAGACACTGCTGGCTCATTCTGTGCTATCCACCAGAACCACTGTGACTTCTTCCTCTGACCTGCTCCCATTGGGCTCCTGTGGATGAACATCAAATGCCAGTGCAGGATTTTATTCATTGACATTTTGGGTGGTTCTTGTCAATTGTTCTCATGCCAGTCAGTCTTCCATCTTACTGCAGTGCCTCTGAAGAGAAGCCCTGCTCTCCACAATATCCATGGTTCCTTCTAAGCTGGTGTCGTTTGTGCACTGGGTGAGGCTGGTTTTTATCCACCACCCAGGTTGTAGCTGAATAGCAACAATTCCACTCCTGACCTTTTAGGATCCCTTGTCACAGTGGACTCCTGGATGTGTGATGAGCCAGAACATTGGGAACTACAGGCCTCTGCTATTTGTGTCCAGCATACCAGCCAGTTACTTCACCTTATCCACTTACCCAGTCCAAATCCCCTAAATTATGTTGCAAAAACCATACTGAGTTGTGTTTGAAGTAAAGCTTTGATCAGGCCATTGGTAGATCCACCGTGAGTACCAAACCTATGACTTTAGCTGTCTTCCAGATGAAAAAGAACTCCGCCCACCTCGTGGTTTTTTAGAGGACAGTCTGTTGCAGATGCTCACCATGGTGCCTCCGTGCAGATCCAGTGCTGCTGGCTCAGCTGGCAGCCATGCCAGCACCTGCTTTAACGACCTGGATCCCACTGGCACATCCCATTGGTACATCCCTGCATGCTCCTGGTTGGGTGGGAAGGCCAACTCGAGGCTGTTCTTACCTCTTTTAGAATTTTTTTCTTGGCTGGCAACTCCTTACACTGCCTTTTTCTGAGCACATTTTGCTCACTTTGTGAGCATGAGATGCCCTCCCTGATCCTCCCTTTTTGACTGGGCTCCACCCTGGGCAGCAGCAGCCTGGACCAAGCTTTCCAAAAACTTTGGTTACATTTGTATTCCTGCCTGCTGCTTCTGACCCCTTTTCCAGTGTGAATCATAGAAATGCTATGACCTCTCATAGAAATTTTTTAAACTTTAAAAAAAATAAAAAATCCTAAAATTGTTTTTACCAATGCAATTCTTGAATGTGTTATTAATTTAAGCTGCACTGTAGGAAAAGGTTGAGTTGAAGGTAGGTATGTGGCATAAAAGGCTTAGTGAAGAAATGCTTAATAATAGGATAAACTTTCAAACAAATATAAAGAGATACTTCCAAAATTAATTTTGAGCAATTTTAATGTCAGCACTGCAGCCCAACTACCAACTATTTTAGCCAAAACCAAGACACCCTATATCAGGACACCAAGCTGATAAAATGTGTTTATAAAATGGCATGTGTACACTTACTTTACGATGTGAGAGCAGTGCCAAGTGTGAGGACTTCCCATTTCACAAACTGGCAGTTTTCTTAAGTTATGTGTAGAAATAAATTGCTTTCAGTGAAATGTAATGATTGCAAGGGGAAAGCAGACGTGGTTGCAAAGATAACATTGAACCGAAAAGGTGACTTGTGATGCTTGTAATGAGAGTTTTGATTATTAATCAGCAGATGGATTCTTTCTTATTAGGTGTTACTTGAAATAGTCATATTTACTAGAAAACTTCTTCACAGTGGCATGAAGACAAGTGTTAGCACACTTTGGTTTTATGCCTCATAAGCTTCTAATACCTGGTATTAGCATCTCTGTGGAGTACAGGCTTGATATCAGCCCCATGGGGTGGGAGTGGCCAAGCTCTGCCTGGCTGTGGGAGCCAGAGTGCATCAAGAAGTTGATTTGCAGCCTAATCTGGATGAGATATTTGATACACTTATTGGCATTGTGTTTTGTCAGTCAGATGTTGTAGCGTGTGTTGACCTGATGTAATTTGTCTAGAAATTGCTTGTTGAGTCCAATCCCTTGAGCTTCCTCTGTAACAGGCTCTTCTGAGGATGGTTTGCCCTCTGGAAATTGCTCTCTATTCTAACAGTGAGTCTATCAGAACAGGTTGCCCCAGACACCAAACTTTTAGACACATAAAGATAGTTGTAGAAAAGTTGTACCATTAAATAAAATATAAACTGACTTCCAGGACTATGGGAAATTACACCAGTTTTGTTAACATCTTAACATCCTGCCTTTTTCGTTAGGAAGCCGGGCCCAGAAACCTTTTGATTTGTGCTTGTAGGCTCTGTGATGTGCAGCTTTAGTTAATCTCAGTTTATTTAGCTGCGGTCAGATCACTTCAATTGGGTAAAATGTACCCAAGTCCATGGAGCAGAGCCCAGCTGAGCCCTGGATGGGCAGAATGGGCAGTGCACACAGTGGAGCTGGTATGCTTGGAAAATGATGGGAGTGACTGGAATATCATCCAGGAGCTTCTTAACCATCTGGACACTTCAAGAGAGATTGAGGGATGATGCATATCAGTCAGTCAGCTCTGTGGTCAAGGGTCAGCTGTGTCTTCCACCATGTCCACGTTTGGTGAACTTTCCTGTTATGCTACCATCTGATTTGTATCACGTTCACCTCTTCTTGTTCACTGTATTTTTCCTTGCCGCAATTTTAGGTGCATTTAGGTCTCTTTTTTATTATTAGTTGGGGCAAAACATGACTACAGTTTTATATTTCTGAGATTATAGAAAAAGAAAAATATCATTTCTCTCTCCATCTCTTTTCACCTAGAGTGATGTCTGAATTTTGTGAGCTCAAAATAGGAGCTTTTATTTCTGAAGATTTCAAGATAAGGTCTTGCATTTTCTTCCATAGCAGATTTCAGGTTAAGAAACTAATTTAAATGCATTTGAAATCAAAGTATGTTATTTCCTTTTAATTTGAAAGAAAAATGGATTTAAAAGCAAAGCTATTGGACTGCTTGGATAGGTTCTGTAAATTGTTTGTATAAATTATATGAGAATAAATAGCAGAGAGCTTTAACTCTTCCCTTCTAATTTTCCATGGATTTTGAACTTGTTTATTCAGAAGTTAGAGAGTATCATTTGTGGCATTTACATTATACTGAAAATCATCTGCTCTCCATTTTCATTATTTTTCATGCTGTAAAGTTCCTGGGTTCCTTTATTTCCATGGAGTTGGACAGTCAAGGCAGATGGAGAATCTGAGAATCCTTTATCCTGGAGTGTTCCCCATTTTCGTTCTCTACCCTTCATTTTTACAGCTTGCTGTATTTTGTCCATCTGGTATTTATAGCAGTTTTAGCAATTTCAAATTTCTTTCCCTCTTACATTCTCTCAGAAAGTAAAATGAAGTAAAGAGGAACGCAGATGCTACAGCTTGCAGCTTTAGAATCATAGAATCAGGGAATGGTTTAGGTTGGAAGGGAGATGAAAGATCCTCTAATCTAGTTCCACCCCCTCTGCTGTGAGCTGGGATTCACTAGATCCAGTTGCTCAGGGCCCCATCCAGCCCTGCCTTGAGCACTTCCAGGGATGGAGCATCCCCATATTCCCTGTGCAACCTGTGCCAGTGCCTCACCACCCTCACAGTAAAGAATTTCTTCATAATACCTAACCTAAATCTACCCTTTTTCCATTGAAAGCAGTCCCCCCTTGTCCTAGCACTACAGCCCTTGTGAGAAGTCCTTCTCCAGCTCTTTTGCAGCCTCTTTAGGTACTGGAAGGCTGTTTGAAGTTCTCCCTGGAGCCTTCTCTTCTCTGGGTTGAACCCCAACTCTCTCAGCCTATCTTCATGGGAGAAATTATCTAGTCCTTTGATCATCCTCATGGAGCTCATCTGGGCTGCTCGAACACATCTGTGTCCTTCTTGTGCTGAGGTCCCCAGAGCTGGACACAGCCCTGCAGGTGTGGTCTCAGCAGAGCAGAGCAAAGGGGCAGAATTCCCTCCCTGGCCCTGCTGCCCACACTGCCTTGGAAGCAGCCCAGGATGAGACTGGCTGGGCTGTGAGCACCCACTGTTGGCTCTTGTCCCGCTTTTTATCCATAAGAACCCTCCAAGTCCTTCACCACAGGCCTGCCCTCAATGAGTTCTTGAAGTCTGTGCTGATGTCTGGGATTTGCCACACCATGTCTGCAGCTCCTTGCACTTAGATTTACTGCACTTCTTGGGATTCAGGGGAGGTGCTTGGATTTATGCAGGTCTTCTCCTCACACACCATGTACTAGTCTTGTGTCACAGGATTACTTCTGGCAGAATTTCCAAAGAGAAATTTGAAGAAATTTGTAAGGTTTTATGATATTGTTGGTGGATATAGTCTTATTAATTTGTAGCCCTGGGCTGATAACATTGCTCTCTGATGTCAGCTTGATAACTTGCAAAAAGTAATTTGAAGGTGTTCTGTATTTTAAACAAGATTTTTGAAAGCCATGAAGATTTATCATTATTGATGTTAAGAATTTTGGAAGGGATATTACATCTTGTGCTTCAGAGTTTCATCCAGTTTCTGAATTATCTTCTGTTGTGGCCTTGAGTTACTTTAATAATAACCTAAACATCAAATGAGATTGAAGTCTGGATGGCTCATAACCCCATTTATCACTGCCATAACCTACTTGTGCTTCCTAGGCTCTGGGTTAGAACAATGTCTGACTTCTGCTGTCCAGACACAGCAATTCAAAAGAGGAGATTTTTCTGTTTGTTTCTGTAGGGAGCTGCTGATACATAATCCTTAAGGAAGGTCAGTAAACTGGAAATCCTTTGGGTCTGGTCCTGTTTAGATGGAAACATGGTGTTTTTTCTGTTCTTATTTTTTGTCTTGTGTTTACATACCTTTGGATTTTATCTTAATGGTTGAAGATTTAAGTATATAAAATTGTGCAGCCACTGAAAAATGACAATTCCTGGCTCAGAAATTAAAGTCCAGAGGCTATTCCCAGTGTTCCATCCAGCAGGATGTGTTGCCCCCCACGTTAGTAGGTGTTGGTGCCAAGGGTTTGGTGAGTTTCCATTGGTGCTGCCTGTGTGTGGCCGAGGGGCAGATTCGGCTGCTGGAGTTTCACCTTCTCTGCTGAGTTAGTGGCCATGTGAGAACAGAAGCAATTCCACTGTAAGGGAATAAAGCCCAGTGGTTTTGCTTTAGATTACTCCATAAATTTCATTCTGTTTCCAAGAGAAAGTAGCACTGTCCATTAAGGTAAACAATTTCACAGTCCATTTGACATCAATACAAAGGAGGGCTGAGTTCAGAGATAATTCTGGTACACCCTATAAGACAAGGGAGGGAGCTCTGGTGGGTTTTATTATTATTTTTTCTTTCTGAAGTTTCTAGAAGTGTAATGCCAAGCAACTAACAAGAATATTGGTGGTCTAGATTTACTTTTACTCCAAATATGTAGGGACTAGGATCTATTAGATATGTTGTCGTGGTAGGAATTAATCTAGGAGTATCTTCTATATTTTGATGGTTCTTCTTTAATTGAGCCTAAACTGAACATTTTCACAAACTAAGGATCCAGCAAATCTAGGTCAAGATGGTCGACTAATTCAGTTCAGTGTTTAAATTGTAGTTAACATTAGCTTTTAAGCCGATTTTAAACTTGTACAATTAACCGAGAAATGGAATTTCTCATTCTGAGTTTCTCAAAGTAGAAAATTCTTGTAATTGTTAATGGTTTTAACTTCGCAATTAATTCATTTTAATAGTTGTAGTTTTAGGACACAGAAAAAAAAAAAGAAGGAAAGGAAGAGAGAAAGAAAAAAGAAAAAAGATGTGTCCAGTTGCACAATAGTTTTGGAGTAAAATTCCAAGCTATTTCCAGTTTCTCCACTGAAGACAGCTCCCTGTGAGCAAATGGAGAACAAGTAGCTGCCATACTGAGAGTCTTTGTTTCACATTGTCATCTCTTAGGTTTGCAAAAACAACATTCTTGGGATTTCAATGCTGTAAGTTAAAAAGTTGTGTTTTGGAGGCATGCATAGGGAGCTGCTTTATTAGTGAATTATAATTGAAATAAAATTATTGCCTTACAATAGACTTCCTAATCTTTATACAGTGAAAAGAGGATGACTTTCTTCCCTGCTGTTCAGGTTCTAATGAAAAATCCCTGCCCTTTTTATATACTTTTTAATCAGAGTGTTAGTCAAAGAGTAACTGTAGTTAGTGAAATACTGTATTTAGGGTTGTTAATAGACATAAATGATTTTTTTTTCTTCCCCTTTCAAGTTGGGTGCGAAGCACTTATTCTGAATGCTGTATTAGTCATAGCCAAAAATAAACTGTCATATCCTGCTCCTTCTCCTCCCATGTCTACTGGGGAGCTCTTCTCTTGCTCCTTATCTCAGGAAACTCGTGGGTTTCATGTTTCTGTGATAGACCCATGCTACAGCTCCGCTGCCTGGTGGCATGCTGCAGTTCAGTCTTTAGCAAGTGTCTGTCTCTCATATGAGAAAAAAATGTGGATTTACTTACTTTCCATTCCAAAATGCCAATGCTTGCTGTTTTACGCCATGCTTGACAGAGGCCAGGGGATGCATCCCAGCATCTGTGTGTTGGCTGCATCCCTCTGAAGAGCCTGATTGAATCATGCCAGTGGTCACCCAGCAGTGGGGACTGGCCGGGCTGTTCCTGGGCACTGACACCTGGATCCCGCTGCCAGAAAGCAGAGCCCCGGGTGCTGCTCCTGCAGTCCTGCTCCTGCAGTGTCAAGGGACATTTACTGACCTGACCTTTTAGCTACAGGGCAGGTGATGTACAGCAGGAGTGGCCAGAGGTCTTCCAGCAAGCTCTAGGCTCAGAAGGGACAATTTGGAAGCTTGCCAACGAAGTAACTTAGAAAAAAAGTATGAATCTAGGACGAAACGAAAAAAGTAAGTGTAAATGAAGGAAGGCAGCAGCTTGCATCAGTTGTATTGGGATTTGGAACTGGGTGTAAGACCACAGAAGTATTTTCTTAAGTCTTAAGGTTTGGGGTTTTTTATGGCACATTTTTCCAAATTAGCATTTAATCATAACCAGGAGGAAGGAAGTAATCCTCTGATACTTTGCACTACTGGAGGCTGTAATAGAGCTATCTCTGGGGAAACAGTGCTGTATTTTACTCCTCATTGTATTTTCTACTGTTTAGTCTGGTTTTGTTCTGAAACACTTCCTTGTGGATGTCACAGAACTTTCCTTGACATGCATTCAGATAATAATTGCAGGCCTGATGCAAAATAGGGTGGTCTTTCTGAAATGTCTCATCTTCATGTTGCTGAATTGCTGTATCCTGAGGCATCTAATTTCACTCTGTACCTTTGGAACTGACATGGATATCACAATTTTGCTTCCTCAGACAGAGCATGTGGAAACTGGGAAACTTTGGTGGAATTTTTTTGTGGTTTTGTTTTTAATTCCCTCCCCCCCGGAATTACTTTGCAGTTGTAGAATTTCAGTTTACTTTGTTTAATACAAAGGGCTGCATGTTAATGGGTGAGAGAAAATCTGGCCTCTTCAAATGTCTGTTCTTTACCTTGGGGCTAATGCAAGAACTGTGATATAATTATATTTATTCTTCACATGGGAAGAATTTATTCTTCCACACCTTTTGTGTTGCTTATAAAGTACCAGTCCCAAAGTAGTTGTCATTCCCCAAACTGCTCACATTTAACACATATTGACTTGCAAATACCTCAGAAATAACTTGTGTTCAGTGCAGGAGTTAGTGGGAAATGAGACTGCCTGGGACATCCAGAAGATGCTGGCCTGGCAGCCACTGTGTGGGGATGTTGTCTCCCAACAACCTTGAAGGATTTATTTGCAGCTTGCCTGTGCCTGCAGCTAGAAGGTCTGGTTTTATGAAAGATTTCAGACACCTCTTGGGGGACAGCAATATGATTAGGATGCAGCATTGTCTCTCCTTTTCAGTACTGTTGGAGGACTTATATGATAAAGACAGAAGAAACCATCACAGATTTTATGTAGAAGTGGAGCTTTTGTCAGAAATCAAAGTTCCTCACAAGGGGAAATAGAGGGCCAGATGCTGGCTGATCTCTTTCTGGGCTGACTAGTGATAGGATCCAAGGGAATGGCATCAAGCTGTATTGGGCAGGGTTTGGGTTGGATATTAGAAAGTGCTTCTTTATCCATAGAGTGGTTGGGCACTGGAACATACTCCCCAAGGAAGTGATCACGATATTAAGCCTGACAGGGTTCAAGAAGAATTTGGACAATACTCTCGGGCACTCTGGTGTGATTCTTAGGGCTTCCTGTGCAGGGACAGAAGCTGGGCTTGATTGTCCTTGTAGATCCTTCCCAGCTCAGGATATGACTCTGTTCTTTGATTATAAAATTAAGTTCTTTGGAGATGCTCTACAGAACGCCAGCCATCTCTTCAGACACATGGCCAGAGTGAGGTGGGATTCATCTCACCTGACTTTAGCCATCTGGAAGTTAGATGAGTATTTTTAGGTAGTCATCTGGATGGAGTCTTGCCATGAAAGCAATAGAGAGAGCCCTCTGTGTGACACAGTGCCACCTCTCCCAAGTGGAATACCTAAGATGGTTGGTTGGATAGTTTAGAGATGGTGTCATGGGCAATAAGCGTATCTTTCTTTGAAGAGAATTTGTCTTTGAATTTATTTATCTGAATAGTCTGGTTGGTGAGCAAGAAAGGTCACTTCTAGTTCATCTTCCTTCACAACACTGGGTATTAGGAAAACTTCCTAGTTTTCAGATAAAGGTAATCAATGCTAGAAGGAAATTATTTAAAGGAATGCAAGAAGATTATTGGTTCAGCTGGAATGTTGTTCCTTTCCATGCAAACCCTGAAACAATCCTTGAAGGACTCTAACAACTTCCCCTTTGAGTTGAGGTATCATGAGTGTCCCCCCTCACTGCCAAGTGCTGGAATCCAGATGACTCCAATAGTTTGCCCATGGTGTTTGCTCCTGCAATGAAATCCTGTCTATATATAGTGACTTAAAATAAACGAATGGATTCAGTTTTATACACAAGCTCATTGATTTAATAAATAGATATTATTAAGCTTATAAAGGTTGAAGGAAAGTTAGATAAAGACACCAGCTAATTAATCATGCAGACTGCATATTCATCCCTGAGCTATATTTGGCTACTGCTTAGCAAGTAAAGGGTGAGTAGATGTGTGCTTGATTATGCTGAAAAAACTCTCTGTGTTGGCAAGAGCGTGAAAGCAGGTTTGTATTTACTTTTAGGGACAAAAGCAGCATTCCTTTGACAAGTGGGTTGTACTCCTTTACTGCTTACATCCCTGTTTGGAATAACTTACACCCAGCTTGCAATTTACCCCGCTGCTCTAAGCGCCTTGCAGGATTTGGCCCCGGCAGATTAACATGCATTTACAAATCCAGCTGGCTGTTTGGAAGCTCCCAAAGGAGTACTTGATTGCCAATTACACTGTTTCTCCTTTCTCTCAAATTGCCAAGAAACAGTAACTCAATTGATTTAAAATTATTTCTATCCCACGCAGTCTCTAAGCCTTGGAAGCAGGTTATTTTGCTCAGTTGCATGGCAGTGCTTTACCCCATTGAATTGTGGTTTTAGGATTGCTCATCATGTGCCCTGTTGGACTCCAGTTAATAACTTGTTTGTGCTACATTAACTGTGTTTTCTATCAGACAATTCTGCCTTCCTGTTAGGAAACAATGTCTCATAGTAAAAGCAAACACAGCTTGTGTCTAGGTTTGGGCAGGTAAATTTCAAACTAGTGATATGCATTTATTATTTTGTTTAAATAAAATACAAAGAAAGGTGTCACAGTCGTAAAGGAATCAAATTGCCTGTCGCTAGGAGAACAAACCATGTCTTTACTTATTCTTTCCAAACAGTTGTGTTAAAAGAAGATTAATACGGCAGAGAATGCAAGCATTCAGGCTTAAGCGGTTTCAGGGTGAATGCTGCCCATGATGTCCTTCCTCTCTTGTGCCTACAGTATTCCCTGGTTTGAATTTAAAGGATCGAGCAGGCACTATTACTGCAGACAGATTGCCTTATTCTGTTCCCTTCTTGAGTGGTGCTTGGGCTTTGAATGACTGTTCAACTTCTTTCTCTTCCGTAGTCCAACTGAATTTGTAGAGCAACATTTGAATAGAGAATGATTAACATCCCGAAAGGCATCTTTCTGTAGATGATTTTGGGTGTTTGACTTGTCTGAACACATAACCCTAGAAGCCACCAGGTATGTGCTGGAAAAAGCTGATGCCAGCTGAATCTGCTAAGGACCATTATACCTGGAGGTGCCAGGGTAGGTGGAAGTGTGGTGTGTGCAAGAGGAAGCTGCCCATGAAGCCTTTGTTTCAGAATATGTCTGTGACAGAAGGGTTGGGATGCAGTTGCCCATGGAGCCTTCAGCTGAGCTTCTGTTTTAACCCCGTTTTGTTGTCCCTGCCTGCCTTCCAGCTCATGCAGCAGGTGGCATGAGCACCCTCATGATCAAGAAGCCCTCACAGCTCTGTGGTCCTGATTTACCTGAGAGCAGCCTCATTACCTGCAGGTGAGGAGATAGGGAGAGGATCGTGGGCTGCTCCTGGGCACACACAATAGTGATTGTTGTTTTAGCATGTAGCTTTCTTGGTTGGGAAAGATGCAGTACCCTTGTGTGGTAGTGATAAATGGCAAACCCATTTAGTAGTAGCCTGTCTAGCATCGGCTGTCATTAGACATGCATGCAACACACTTTTCCATTGCATTTTGCAGTTTTCTTTGAAATACTGAGGCACAGGAATTTTCTCACTGTAGGCTTTGACTGAGAGTTCATTAGGCACAGGCTTTTTCTGCCTGTCTCTGGTATTGCTTTTTCCATCCTCCTCCCTTCCTGGCTTGGGAAGCTGCTGGGAGTGCTGACAAGCACATTGCCTGCACTGATCTCTGGGATGAACAGGTTGCAAAGCCAAGTACAACCAGTAACAGCAATCACATATGGGCTCCTATGATAGGGAGTGGATTGCATTTGGTTTTCAGGGACATTGCACAGATGACCTCTGATCTTGCAGGAAATGAGCAACAACTATTTGTCAGTGACAGGTTTTTGAAGTCTTGTAATTTGGGAGAGAAAATGGGCAGTATTTAACACAGAGAAGAAATAAAGTTCTGGGACTTGAAGGCTGCTTCCATGCCAATTCAAAGTCCATCCTGCAAATTACATGGACAGTAGAAGTCTTCAGACATCTCTGATTTATTATGAGTCATAAAAAGAATTGTTCTTCTGTCTTCAGTAAGTTTCAGAGGTACTCACCATGGTGCAGGCAATCTGGTCTGGAAACCTCAGGCAGTTACAGGTTATGGTCTGGATGAGTAGGGAGTAAGCCATCAAAAGCAGTGTTTGTGGAAGGCATTTACAGGCAACCATAACACCAGGTGCTGCTACCAGCAGCTAACACGTGTGGGTTTGTTCCTGCACCTGCATAGCACAACCAGTTATTTCCGTGTAGCACTTCGTGCAGCTGGCAATCAACAAGATTCTTTCTCGTGTACAGTGCTATGAATGAAGATCAGAACACCAGCTTGGTTTTGCATAGCTGTTCCACTGGTAGGCTCTGTGATAGTTAATGTCTATTCAGGAAGCAGTGTAGAAAAGCAAGACATAGGTGTCCACAGCGTGCTGGATAGATTGAGTTCGCTCCCTGCTGCAGAGCATTGCTCAGGCTCACCCAGCCACCAATTTGTGGTGGAGAATAAGATCATTTCAGTGACATGCAGACTTCTTTATACAAGCAATTTGTAAAGCCTTTGGAAATAGTATTGAATAAACAAGACATTATTATACAGTTGACCAGCTAAGTTGAGCTTTAGCCAGTAATCCTGCTTACTAAGCATATTATCAGGAGGAATACACTAGTCTAGACACTTCTTGTGATTTTTAACTTTGGTATGCAGTTACTCTGAAATAACAGGCTTTGAAAGGAAAATTGTCTGAAATGGCGAGTCCTACACTGCAAGCATTAAGTACATTCAGGGAGAGAAAACATTAAGCACTAAAGGGCTCTTCACCCTAGTGAGAAAGAGCGCACAGAAGGGTGTCTAAAAGCTGGGGCAGACAAACTTGCACAGATAGTGAGACACGTTTTTAACAGAGTTACAATCCATTGGAACAAAATATCCTTGGAAATGTTAGATTTTTCTTTCTGTTCTCAAATTAAGTCTTGTATTAGCCAAACAAAACTGATCTTCAGTGAAACAGAAAGTACTGGGATCTGTGGGGGAGTAGCTGAGAGTTGTATCTTTACCTGTAATGTAAAGATCAAGTTACATGATTTGATGGAGTTTCCTGAATTTGTTTTGTGAATTTAGCGGCAAATTCTTGTCTGTACTTCTTTCCAAGATATCTGCCATGTCTCTTCCCTTGATTCCTAGCTGACTTGTACGTACACATTGGTGCACAGATGCACTTTTTTTTTGTTTTTGTTTTGGTGGGTTTTGACAAAATTCAGTTGACCTGGAGCCTCACAGTGCCTGAGCATAGCAGGCATAAGTGTGATGGTTTCTGAAAGGAAGGAAGTAACTGCTTCCCTGTAATGCAGATACCTCAGGCATCTCTCAGTGCCCTTATCATGCACTCTGTATCAGCCTCTGGCCTGAAAGGGCTTCTTTTGCTTGTTGATTAATTGGCTGTGAGATGTGGAAACCAACCTGAGCCAGTTCCAAGGAGACCCATATTAATCAGACCATCATGCAAACCATATATGGCAAACTGAATAAGCAGCTGCTTTCGGAATCTTTGGGAGACTTTAAAGCACAGGGACAAGAGCCATACTTACATACTTTTGATAGCTAAATAAAGCCTAAGTTCTAAGCATGAAGCTTGAGCAGACAAATGAAATGGAGCATCTGGATTCCCTTAATGTATCCCTCCAAAAAAGAGGGGGAAAAATGTTTATGACTAAAGAATGAATGATCATAGAATCCATATGCTAAGCAGGGAGCCTTGTTGGAGGACTGAGAAAGCTCTTGGGAGCTTCCTCTAGATTTAGATAATACCAGGGAGCAGGCTTTTGGGATCACATAAATGCATTTACCTGACTGCCACTTTAAGCTCAGTTTACACAGAAAGTCATGATCTTTTTGCCTGTGCCTTTATCTTTTAGGCGACACACAACTTCATACACGAAAAGAATCATAGAATGTTTTGGGTTGGAAAGGAGCTGAAAGATCCTTTAGTTCCACTCCCTGTTCTGTGAGCTGGGATTCACTAGATCAGGTTGCTCAGGGCTCCATCCAGCCTAGCCTGAGCTTCCAGATTCTCCAGAATCCTCAGATTCTCCCTGCAATCTGTTCCAGTGTTTCACCACATCCACAGTAAAAAATTTCTTCATAATACCTAATCTAAAGTTACCCTTTTTCCATTAAAAGCCATTCTCCCTTGTCCTAGCACTACATGCCCTTGTGGGAAGTTTTTCTTCAGCTCTTTTGTAGCCTCTTTAGGTATTGGAAGGCTGTTAGAAGTTCTTCTTGGAGCCTTCTCAGCTCCAGGTTGAACAACCCTAATTCTCTCAGCCTGTCATCACAGGAGAGGTGCCCAGCCTCATTATCATCTTCATGGCCACCTCTGGCCTCACTCCAACACAGGTCCATGTTGTTGTTGTTGTGCTGGGACCCCAGAGCTGGACACAGCACTGCAGATGGCAAGGAAAGGTGCAGAACTACCAGCCCAGGACACAGCTGGCTTTCTGGACTGTGAGGGCTCATTGCTGGGTCATGTTGAGCTGCTCATCCACCAGCATGCCCAGGTCCTGGTCCTCAAGGCTGCTTGGCCTTGTTGAACTTGATGAGGTTCATATGGGCCCACCTCTCCAGCATGTCCAAGCACCTCTGGATAGCAAAGACGTGTTGAACAGCAGTTTTATTTCAGGAGCACCTTCCCATTCTTTGGCCCATGGGGCTGTGGAGTCAGGGCTGTGGAGGAAGTAATTAAAGTGTTGGTCTAATTGTACCTCAAGTCTAAAGACATGGGTACAGGTGATTGCAGACAGCCTGAGCACGCTGAAATTTGGCATTGCTGAGTGTTTGTGACTTGGGCTTTGCAAGGTGCAAGGTATTGCAGAACAAAGAAATTATATGCCATAAAAATATGCTTCATTATTAATTATTTAAATGCAATTAAATGATGCTTAATAGACTGTAGGCTCACGCCCACACCTAACTCTGCTGTGACTCTCCATAATGCACCAATACACCAGCCTTTCTGGAAAGGCAAATGCACTCATTAAGCAGGTGTTTCCTTGTTCACTCTGCTCTGTTTTTTCCACTAAGTTTTGCCCAGGGGGAAACCTGATTATTCACTTGCAATTAGAGGAAATCACAGTCAGTTGATGGTGGGTTGGTGCGGGAACACTTTTTACCGGCCTTGGAATTTGGGATTTTTTTAGTTTTTTTTTAATTCCATCAGTGAATTAAGCAAAGAATTATTCAGAAGCCTATGCTTTAGGAAGCAATGGGTCTCTATTCCAGGAGTGTTTGTTTTCTTTAGGATTTCTCATTTCCCTTTACTCTGACTCTGCCTTGTTGCTTTTCTCCTTTCCACCTGTCCCATTCCCTTATTGCTTCATGTTTTATTTTTCATTCTTTCTATGCTCCTGTGTCGTGTTCCTCCTTCGTGCTTTTGTTTGTCATTACTTGCTTCCTATTTGTCATTCCATCCACTGCTGCCCTGGTTAGCTCCCCCTGCTCTTCTTTATGTTTGGGTTTGTTTTTTTTTTTCTCACCCTCCCATATCTCCCAAGCATCACATAATGAGGAGCAGATTGGATTCCTTACTGGGTTGTCAGTGAAGAGCACCGTGTTGATGCCAGGTTGAGCTGATATGCAATGATACTACAGACAGGAGTTGGAAATAAGTAAACGTGGTTATTGTGGCACATTGAGATTCTTGGCTCTGCCCCAAGGGATTTAAAAAAAAAAAAAAAAGAGAAAGAAAAGAAGAAAATTGAAGGGGGAAGTGAGAAACTGGCTGAATAGTCTGTTGCAGCTCACTTAGAGGGGAAACAACCATGCAGAGCATCAACTATATTTTTGGGGGCTGGTTTCATCAATCATGCTACTTTATATTGTTGGATAAAAATAATATGCTTTCTGCACTTCTCCTTGTTTGAAAGGTCTCCCAGCACCACTGGGAAGAGAAACTTTGAGGTCTCTATAAATTACTTGCAAAACCCGTGTTGTGATCCTGTCTGGGTATCACACAGAGTTGATATGTGATATTTCAGTTGGCTGCATGCTGTGTATGGATGGTATTTTCAGTTTTGAGGAAACCAACCTGCGATCTGACAGTCCCATAGAGGTGCAGTATAAACAGTTATTTTTTATTGAGGGAGAACTGATAACCTGCCAAGTCCTTCTGCAAAGGAAAAAAGCTGGAGCATGATCCAGACTTAACAACACTTTTGGGTATCTTGGTACCCATAGACAGTATTTGTTCATGGTGTTTCTTTTATTCTTTTAACTTTTCTTGTTATTAAGAGTAAACAGATAATGTAGGAGTAAACAACCAGATAAGAGTTTTTAGTTGTGCTATCTGATATTTCTGAGTTTGGCTCAAAAATACATGTTTTCATCTCAAAACTGAGACTTGTTCAACAGAGTATTAATACTTCTGCCTTAAGAAGAGATCTCCGTGCTCAGTTTTCTTCTACCATGTCCTTCTTTGCACTAGATAGAGTGGTGCTGAAGAAGTGTGAACCAAGGTGCGAAGGACATAACCTCACTGTGCACCTCTCCAGCTCTACATGTGCTCTGTGTGTCCTGCATGTACATTATTATAGCCAAGGATCTGGTGATCCTTAGCTTGTGAAAGTGAGAGCAGCATAAAGGAAAGAGTATTGCACAAGAGCTGGGCAGAAACTGAGCCTCACACATAGCACATGAATAACCCAATTTTTCCAGTCAGCTTTCAGTATGCTTGATAGACAGTAATTTATAACTCTGTTTCAACTTACAAACATCATGACTTTATTTTCTTTTTATACCTTTTAGTGATTTTAAAGTAAGTGCTGCCCTGGCAAGGCTGGTCAGGACTGAGCTGGGGGTAACTAAGTAAGATGCCTGCATTTGACTCTGGACTTGTGCACTCCTCAGTTGGAATACTGTTCCAACCTGAAGTCCTCCAGTCTACACATGGGGAAGGAAGACAGTCATGTGTTCTCCAAGTAAATAAGGCAATTGCCAGCTCAGCTAGTGGGTGGACCTAACACATCCCTACCTTAGTGATGACTTGGCTGTGACAGGCCTCTTTGATGCCTCTATTCACTTTGGAATTCATGTGCATGGTGGAGAGCATCCATGGACTGATTGGGGTAGATTGATGGGGTGTGAACAGTGCTCAGCACCTGGGGACTTCACCCTGCAAGTCACCTTTAGCCTCTTGCTCATGGGACTGTGGGTCCTCTGAAAAGGATGAGGTACTACAGGGTGGGGGCTTCAAGCCCCTTTTCTTACCTGAAATTGGAGGATTTTCAGCAAATCTATCGGTTCAGATCCCCTGACGAGTATATAGGCAGTTCCTCCTGATCTTGGTTGCAGTTTGGTATGGAGTATTTCCACAGATTAGTGCTTCTCTCTGTGAGCAGGGATAAAAGCATTCATTTACAGAAGTGATGCTGGTGGTAAATACATTCGCTTTCATATGGTCCTCTAGTACCAGGGAGATGAGAGCTCTCTCAGGACAAGAGTACACTTGAGGCTTGATGATGTTTCCATTGTAGTCAATTGGCTGGGACAATGAAACATCAGCTTCCCTGGGGAACACTCATGCAAATTCAGCCTTTCTCCTGGATATAATTTGTCTTAACTGTAGGGGTTGATGAGCTCTGATCCTAGGTACAGCAGAGTTAATGTGCTTTTTTGTGGTAAGTATTCAGCTGTTGAGGCTCCAGTCTGCCTTCACTCCCACACGAGTGACAGGCTTGGCCACACTCTCCAACTGGGACTTCCTACTTCTAAAAATAGGGTTTGGAGATCCTCCTACTCAGGATGACATTGCTTTGCCAGTGAGGTGGGAGAGGGCATCCGCAGTTCTCAAGGTTTTAAAAGACTTACTAATGCCACTAGTCAGGATTTCTGAAGAAAAAGTTAATCAAGGCTTTCACTAGAAGTATGTTTGTGTGACCCACCATCCTGGCAAAAACCATTTAGGTGCTTAGGAACTTGCGAGTTATCCTGCTCTAAGATGCACTGGAGAAGTGAGAAAGAAATCAACAGAGACTTCAGTACTGAACCTGCTAAAGTTCAGCAAGCCCATCCTAAGGCTGCTTTGTTCTGTAATAGATGATATTAAATGGATCACTGATCACTTAGCAGAAAATTAATATTGGTGTTCTAGGGTTTTTCTGGAAAAAAAAGGAAGAACTAAAACTAGCATACAAAGAAATTGCATCATCACCAAACTAGTTTTTTCTGTGAAGCATGACATTCATTACATGGATAAACAAGCAAACCTTAAAGGATGAACTATTTGTCTTCTCACATGAATATTAAAAAATAAAATCACTCTTGCTCCAGATGAGATAGTAATATATTTATTTTCTTGAGGAACAAAGCGTTGTCTTTGCTGTCTCAAAGAGAAATGCTCACATGAATCTTTCCTCCATAAAATTCCACTTCTTTGGGCAGTGTATCAAACGATGGCCTTATTCCACATGCTTCAAAGGAGAACAGCTTTCTAAGAATCTGTTTTTTGCATTCCAGGGGATATTTTAGATCTAATCTCTGCCTGGTGATGATACAGCTATTTATGTTTCTCTAAACACCAAAAGCAAGTAGACATCTTAAGAAAAATGAGTGAAACCCTTTCCTCCCCCACAACCCCCTCAATTTGTACGTTGTCTATAAGATGATATTAGTCTGGTCCTGTAGCATGCAAACATGTCTTGCAGGAAGTACAGCTCCACGGCATCGTATGTCCTTAGATTTTCTGCAGTGACAGTGCTTTTCCTCCTATCTAAATACACATCTGATGTGCAGCCCTCTTGTCTTTGCACTAGACCTTAGTGATGATGCTGTAATGAGGGATTGCATTGCATCATCTGGTTCAGCTGCCTCCCTTTTCATAACTATCATCTTGGGCATTAAGTGGGATGGCCAGAATTTCTCTTCTGTGGTTTATTCCCTGCCTGCATGGAGCAGTGTGTGCGTGCAGGAAGATGTGTTGCTTGGTAGTTTTTGCTTTTTGTTTTTAAATATGCATGTCTGCTTCATGCCTCTGTTCCTGTAGGAATTGATTTTGTGGTCTTGGACTGGACCCCAAGAATGCTTTTACTGCAGCACTCATTGATTTAAGTCTCATGGTAGACACGTCTCCTCTGCTGGTGGGGCAAAAGCGAGACGGAAGAGAGGCATCTCTGTTGGGTTCCTCCTCCTACAGTCCTGCTTTATAAGTACAGGGAAAAGGGGGACATGTTTTCCTCTTTTCCCTAAGGGCAAGCTCAGGACTTGGAGGCTGCTGTGAGGGGCAGGATGCTGTGTGGGGAGGTGGTTGAAGAAAATGCTGCCACCTCCTCACCACACACAGCACTGGTCTGGCCTGCAGGACACAGGTGTTCAGCTGCTGTGAAATTGCTCCAGGCTTTGCCCATCGGTTGGACTTCGGTTCTTCCCAGGCTTTTGGCCTTGAGTCGGAGTCTTCAGACCTGCTGTGGCCAGCAAACAGGTCCTGTTTTCAGCAGTAAGATTGCTCAGGGCTGTTCTGTAATGGAATTTTTTTGCTTCTTGTGATTTGTTTTGGGGGTTTTTGCCCATTTATAGAGTATACTGTGTCACAGAGCAGCAAGGAACACTAGCAGCAGGGAAAGCCTGAGCTTTGTTTGATTGGGGTTTTTATTGTTTTCTTTCATTTTCCAGAAGGATCCTTTGAGAATTGTTTAAATATAGTATTTCAGCTGATACTAACCCAGGCCTGTTTTTTTTCCATTCCTTAAGGAAGACAGGGTTAAAGGAACAGATTCAAATTAAAAAAGATTTTGAATTAAAACAAGATAAAATAAGGAAAGATCCCGTAGTACTGTAGGGTCATTATATACAGTTGGCCACAGTGGTTGGGAAGGGTGTGGGATTACCTCCAGAAACATTATTTCCAGGGTATAAAATAAATAAGAACATATGGGGGAGGGTGTTATCATTTGGGAAAAGATTCATGCATGGATATTGTCATTTCAATAAATACAAAAATGGGTAAAGCAAACACACACAGTAACTGCAGCATAGTGTCATCTGCTATTTATTTCTTAAGTCTAAAGCAAACAAATATGATCTAATGGAGGAGATGGTTGCTTTGAAAGCCAAAAAAAAAAAAAAGACAGGGGGTGCACCCCAGTCTGTGGATCATGCCTTTTTTGTTTGTGGTAGAATTAGAAATAATCAAATACATTGGCCAAAGCTCAGAAAATGGACTTAAAGCTGGGGGGGAAAGTGTTTGGAAATACTGTGATATTTAGTGGGAGTCCAAGTGTGTTATGCTTCATTCTCATCCACGTTGAGGGCTTGTGATGAGACCACATTCCTGTCCTACGCAGTGGTTACAGGAGGTGGTGGTGAGCTGTGGGAGTAAGTGCTCGGGCACATCCCGGGGGATGTGCATGACACGAAAATGACTGATATTCCCCCAGATCCAGGCAGAGTTATCTATATTTTATTATCCTGAGGGTAGATCACCAAGCTGTTTGCTCCCTTTAAGGCAGCATCCCTCCATTCCTGCAGTGGTGGCTGTGGTTGAACCCAGTGCCAGGTGTGTCCTGTAGGTATTTTTCTTATCAGGAAGCTTATTAATGATGTTCCTCTACTCATATCTGTTACTAATAGCTTGAAATTTTATCAGTATAGAGTCAGCCCCAAAATGTCACACTAGTAAAGATACGAGTCAGGAGATTCTTAAAAACATTTTGCTCATTGATCCCTGCTCACCTTCTGCATCCAGACTTCACCCTCCTTCAGGAGTTTGTGATCTGCGTGTGCGTGTGGATATGTTTGGATTGAGGGATTTTTGGAAGCAAATCCATTTGTTCCCACTTACTGGGCTTTGGACCAGATTGGGAGAAGGTCTCAGAGGGCCCAAATGTGCTGTGTTTTTGGAAAACTGATCTGGGAGATTAGCACATGCTGCACTCCTGTAGCGTGGGTGTGCAGCCACCGGGGCAGGCAGAGTGTGGCTCTGGGCTCCTCAGAACCCATTGCTTTGCTGTACAGGCATGCTCCAGTTGCATCATACTGTTGCTGGCATAGACAAGGTTTATTCTGTCTCTTAGAAATAGGAAATTTAAGACCTGAAAGGATCATTATTCATCTTTTTGAATAATGGGAACAATATATTACTCGATGATTTTTCCAGCTCACTGATAGCACATGCAGCATAGACAGTTTTGGTCTAGGAAGCAATGGACTAATTTGCAGATTAATATACTGGATTTTTTTTTATTATTCTTACTGTGAATTAAATACTCAATTCTATTTCTGATTTCCTGACATTTTGTTCTTCATTCCTGTATTTGTTGACGCCTGCTTTTTTGACTCTTTTCTGGGGGTTTTTTGCTTCATTTTCTGTATCTTTTTGCATACTTCGCTTTCATTAAGCAGAAAGTTTTTGAAGTCACTTCATTATGAAGGTGCTGTATCTGCAGGGATGGTTTCTGCCAATCTGGGATTGAGAGACATGTTTTCTAACATAAAATCTGCTGTTACAGTGTACTTACATTTCTATAAGGCTTTAGACTTGGTAGCACCAGATCTATTGTTTTGAATTGTGTAGACACAACAGTACATGCTAGATGGATTAAAAACTGGTTTAATGATGTGTGTCCAAATGTCATTGTTAGGGAGAGAGTATCGCTGAGGAGGTTACTTCTCACTATATACTCCTGGGAGCAGTTCTTGTCCTGATGCTACTCAGTATTTTTGGCAGCAACCTAGAAAATGGTCTGAAATCTTTACAGATGAGATCAAGATAGATGAGGGTGCTAAAGATGAGGAGGCTGTTTGTCAGTGTGGGTTAAAACCAGCTAATTCCTGAAGCATAAAACAATACACTGGCCAAAACAAAATAAAATAAAGGTAGCCTATTCTGATGCTTGCAGTGGGATGCTGAGCAGAGACAAGCAGTCATTGCAAGAAGATACAAATGCAAGGAGCTCGAAAACATTTTTTGGCGTCTTCATCCTTTCATGTAGTTGCACAGAGAACAGTTATTGAAGGCCATCATCTTTGTGCTTCTGCTGGTGAACTCATTACAAGATCCAATGTCTTAAAAGTCCTTGTGAGAAATCTTTTATTTTGAATTAGGGCTGCTGCTTTCTAATGAAAGTCAGTAGGTGCCAGAATGGTTGCAAAGAAAGGTGATAGTGCTGTGAAAAGCATATATATACACACACACACACACACACTCTCACTCCACCTGCTCATCCTGACCTTTTATGTCTCTTTTGCAAGAATAAAGACTACTAGTATTGTCTTCAGGAAATTTTTAATACTTGAGTCTTTCTGTGCAGCTGATAAATAAAATCAGTTCTGTGTTTCTTCTCTGAGACTTATCCACTAGGTTCAGAATGGATGAATGACTGCTTTATCAATACATAATTAACTGGGGATGTTCTGTGTCTCTCTTTGTCTATTTTGCTCTTAGTTTGATTGAGATTTTTTTCTTTTTTTTTTTTTCCTTTACCTTGGGGAAAGAGGGACCTCATTTGGAGATAAGAAGCTGAACATGATGGATAAATACTTAGTCATACCAGTTTGGCCAGGGAGGGTTGTTTCTGTGGTCAGCATCACAGCGATGACTGTTTGAAAGGACGAGAGATTTTTCTGCTGCGTGATTAACAGAGAACTTGGAAATAATTCTTCTCTGCATCAGGGCTCATCCATCATCTGGGGGAGTCATTTTTGCCTTTATCTTCCCTAATAATTTCCCTGCCATGTCTCTAGTAGGAGCTGTAAGAGCCAAAGCCGTTCTTTCCCTTCAGAGTCAGGCAGCCTGAGAGCAGTTCACCTTAAGGCCAGTGTCTGTGGTGTGTCTGAGGTGTCACACCTAGTGGTGCCTGCCTCTCCCTGCAGACCTGGCAGGCTGGCAAGATGGATTCCACCCAAAAGTGGTCTTTTCTCTGGTGAACTATAATGAGGCTCATGACCATTGAGCTTAGATGTGAATGTGTTAGGTGTCCATGTTTTGGAGCTGTGAATCTATGGAAAGTAAGGCAGAAGCCTTGCTTTGCTTCTGCTTATCAGCTTTGCTTTATCAGCAGTGAGAAACCAATGGTATTTCACTTGGGAAAGACAAGCCAACCATTATCTGTGAAATAGTTTTTCTCAAATAGTCCATTTGATCATGGGGAACAGTTATGGACCTCAGGAAAGTCTGACAAAGGAGGATAGAAATAGTGGATGGTTATGGATCAGTTCACATAGAGAAGGTTATCTCTGCAACCTTTAAAGGCTAGAAGTTTAATTTTTATTTTTAAATGAAAGCTTAAATTCTGCAGATGGCTTTGATAAGGTGGCACGTAGATTTTTCATCTCCTGTTTGTTATTACTGTGAGGTCGGGAAAAGGTCCTGTGTTAAGGATATCTGGGAGAAAAAAGGAAAAAAAAATGTAATAAGAAAAGAAAAAGTGTAAAGTCTTCACAGGCCCAAAGCTAAAAAGGGAAGAAAGCCAGTCTTCCAGGAATGGCACATCAAAGCAGTTTAGGAGGAAAGTATCTGTTTGTATTCTCACTGTAGTTCCTCTTTGCCACTACCACTCCTGCTGCGTGTTCTTGACCTCAGCAGCAGATTATTAGAGTAGATGCTTTTGTTTTTATTTTTTTAATTTTATTTTCAGGAACCAAAAAAAATGGTGGTGCAGACAGGGGTGTCGGCAGACCAGCAGAGGAAGTAATGTTTGTCTGTCCTTGTGATGGAACAGAGCAGTCTATAATTATGATTTATTTAGTTTTGATGTGCAGCACACTGAACTTCCCTCTCTGCATTTCTTGCTTCTGTGGATCAGACACAAAAATGTAGCTACTGTTAATAACTTTGGTTGTTCAGGTGTTTGCAAAACCCCTTGAAAATAGCAAAGTGACTTTCAGGTTGGTGAGCTTGTTTGGTATTTTCTTAGTATATTTTCTCCCTCATGGAGCAAATATTACTGTGCAGTTTGAAGTCTAGTGAGAAATTACTTTGATGTTCTCTCTCCCTCTTTGTTCCTGTTTCTTCCCCCTGGAAAGGTAAGATAAATTCTTGCCAGTATCAGCTGGAGAGGGCACAGATTGGGAGGGAACAGAGGGGTTGCCCACTCCTTGTCCACTCCTGTTCACATGTCAGCATTCCATATTTGGAGTTTCCATCCCATTCTTGGGGCCTCACCAAGGCAACTCTCTTCAACCCAGCCTGGGATTTAATTTTTGCCCCCTATTAGGTTCAAAGGAGCAGGTGATTTAAATATATTTAAAATACATATTTTAAATACATATTTAAAATACATTGACACAAAGTGCTGGCAATGTTATAGTGCTCTTTTTTTTTTTTTACCTTTCTGAGATGCAGAGAGCAGGGGATGGTCAGTGGATTCTGACTGTTGCTCTGTGTGTTGGCTGCCATTCAGAAACCCTCTTTGACTGGCGGTGGTTCTCCCCATTGCCAGTCTATCTGATGAGAAGGTGTTTGCTTTTAATGATTCTTGCCTTGTAGCAGTGCTGGCAGTCAGGATGCCATCCTGTCCCTGAGTGACAGCTCTGCTCCTAGCCCCTGCTGCAAACACTAACATGAGCAGTTGCCTCTAAAACATTTTAATCTCTTTTTTGGTCGTTTTGAAAAATGGATAATCAAACCCTGTAAATCATCACCCAGAGACAGTAAACAATTCTTAAAAGTATTCAACACCAGCCATGGATTGCACCTCAACCTTAAATCTTCACTGACCAGCACCCTGGCAAGCTCATCACTTAGTGACGTGGCATCTTGGGAAGGTGCCCCAAGAACAAAGCTGAGGAGTTCTGTGTGCTTCTGTCTGGCTGAGCTTCATTTCAGCTGTGGCTGGGAGGGTTGCAGCCTTGCATCACCAGGCACTAGGTGCAGGTCTTGCCTCATGGGCTGTTGGTGTAGAGAGGTTTGTGGTCATTGCAAATGGAGACTTGAATGGGCCAAGCACCTCCACTGGGTTTAATGGCTCTTTCTACAAATGTTCTGAGGTTGAAGTGCACATGCTCTGTAATAACTCTCTGGCTCTGGAAGTTTGTCAGTAGAAATGGGATTGGTTTCCTGTAAGATTAATTTGTCTGCCTTAGTTTTATATGATGGTTGTGAACTGTTACAACAACATTAGAAAAAACTAATGCAAAAATAATGTTTTTCATTCCTAAAAGTGACCTTTCCCCTTCTTTGTCCAGCAGTTGGGCACTTGTCAGATGATGCCAGTAACTGCAATTCCTGAAATGCATTTGCTGCTGACCTGTGAAAACTTCTGAGGCAGATGCATATGGCACAGGCAACATACTCAGTCACCTTGAACAGCTGAACTTTGTTAAACTAAATTAAAGTTCTATCTCGGTAAATGAAACAACCCAAAATCCCTACAGTTGCTGCCAGCATGTCAACATCAATGTCTGTGAGATAAGAGAAAGTTGCAACAACAGAGGAAGGGACCATATGATACTATTTAAATAAAGTTTCATTAAATACAGCTTCATGAAGTCCTTTGTTTCAAATAATGTCAGGGGATGGTGCTGTGGGCATCACCTGGACCCCACCAGCCAGGGTATGGCCAGGGCTGCCATCTGCACAGGAGAGCTCTGGGTCTGCAGGGGCAGGAAAGGGTTAATCCATGAGACCAATGGAGTGTGTAACTCAGAGTTAAAACTTTTTTCTGCTGTCTTCATATTTGAATTAAATTGCAAGCTCAAAGGACATGTGAAAACCTTAGCAAGAATGTATTAACCCAGGCTTTTCCTCTGTCTTCCTGATCTTGTACCACTGAGAATTAAGAGGGGCCCTCCAGAGGCAATGAAGGAATGGTATGATTGAAGGCATGCAGGTCCAGACCGGAGGTCTTGTTTAAATATGCTTCCAGGAGATGAAATTAGACATGTATTTTTGGCCTTCAAATAATTTTCCTATATTTCATCCCATTTAAAAATCATGAAAATCTGTTACTCATCTGGTAGGATAGGATAAGATACTGTTTTGCTTTTACTTTTGATTGTTTTTTACTGTATTGATGCTTTTTATTTGGGTGAAATTAATATTTTGGAGTTTAGCAGATTTTTAGGTGGACATTTGCTATTTTTTTACTGGATAAGTAAGTGTATCAGGAGTATATCAGAGGAAGAACCATTTGGTAAATAAATTAATGATTAGTAGTATTCTTATCACTGTCCTCAACATTTTTTATAATGCTTAAATATAGATCAGTTTAAAGATGTGGACAGCTGATTATCTGTTGTGGATGACATTAGATTTCAAACCACATTTTTCAGCTGAGTTCTCTCTCACATGAAAGATTGGACCAGATGGTCTTTTGAGGTCCTTCCAGCCTGAGCTGTTTTGTGTTTCCAGCATCATGAAATGTCTGTGTATTAGTATCCTTCAGCAGTCCTTCCTGCTTACAAAGAAGTCTTGCCATTGTAAAGAGATCCTTAAAGTAACGAAGTTTTTCTACAGCAGTATGCATGCAGTAGGTTGTGCCACTGGAAGCAGTGATATCCGAGCCACTGTCAAGGTGATGCTGTGAGCCATTATCATTGTGAGCTGTGCTCGTGCTCCAGCTGCACTCTGCTTGGATGATACTGGCTCTGCCTGCCCTTTGGGCTCATTCCCTGTGGAGCAGTGAAGCCTTGCAAGCCTGACACAGCCTCCAAATCTGCAGAAAAAAAAACAAACCCAAAAAAAAAAAACCCAAACCAGAAAAAAGTCCTCACATCCTTAAATAACCTAGCAGCCCCAGGGAGATTTATGAAGATATTTGTGCCAGGTGAGCAGCTGAGACATTGGTTTAATGGCAGATTTCCGAGCTTTAGCCTTTTTGCAGAGGCTTCCCTGCATGGCCATGTGAGCTATGCACTGGAGGAAGGAAAGAAGGAAGGAAGGAACCTTGTTGCAATAATTTTGATGCCATTATTCTCACTGCCAAATACTGAGAGGCCTTACTTACTTAGAGTACCACATTGATACAAATACTAAAATCCAGACTGTAAAAAAATATTACTTAAAGACATTTTTTAAACACAGGTGTAGCAGAGATTAAATAATTTGGTTTAAGGATCTGGGAAGCACAGTTAACAGGCTGATCAGGTGCTGGAGAGAGACTAGGGAGGGGGCATGGCAGGGGGAAGCCACAAAGAGTAACATGAGGTCTCTTGAAAGCTTTTGTGGTAAAATCCTTCCTTAAAGTATTTGAAATGGGGATGGCAGGTGATATTCCCAGAAATGAGTGACAAAGGCATCTGCTGAGAAAATGCATGGAAGTTTAGTGTATCTGGGTGCAGGTTCTAGGCATTTCATTGTGTGTGCAATTTCCTTTTGTTCTTCGATTTATATTTAAAAGGAAGTTTGTAGTCATAAGTAAAAGAACTCTTCAGCACACAGATTTTCTCTCCCGTAGACAGGCCCATGTCATCAATACAGAACAAATTGTTATTGCTTCCTAACAAAGACTGGGCATGACAGGGTAGCCTGCAGAAAGCACAGTATTTCTTGATACTATTTCAGCTTAGGCCTGTGCTGATGCTGCCACCTGTGTCCTGTGAGAGCTGTGTTTCCTGATGCTGCTAACCTGGGGCTCACTAGCAGGCTGAAAGATGAAAGGCTAATACTAATACCTTCACTCATTCCACAGAGTGAACATTTCATAGTCACTCATTTCCCCCAGAAAAGAAGTGAAAATGCTCCTGCTCTTTGTTGTTCTGATGAGGGTTAATGGTGAATATGAATTTACAGGTGCTTGGGACTTTGTTGTTTTGGGTTTTTTCCCACAGCACATGCAAACTCAAGATACTGTCAGCTGTCCTCATGTCCTTCAAAACTACTCCTATGGTTGCATATTGTGGATATTCAAGGAGCTCTTTCATTTGGGTTAGCTAAGATGCTTTACGTACTTAATTAGTCCTAGTAGGCTTTTCTGATGAGCCCTGTGAAGGAGCTGAATATAAGGAGAAGAAAAAAAAAAAGAAAAAGAAGTGAAAGATTAGAGACACATGATTCTCTCCAGGAGATAACCAAACAACAGCTGTGGATACATTTAGTGATCAGTGCTGCCTTTCCTCAAAACAAAAGAAGTTCTGGAGTGAATGAAAGTAAAAGCCAGCACATAGGAGTAAATAGCCCTAATGCAATACCCTGGGTTATTCAGGACTGAATCTATAATCCCTGAATTTGAGGATGGTGCTACTCTCTACTGTCTCTACTGACACCAGAGATACTAACTTATATTGGTGGGGTTGAAGGGATAATTGGATTCCTTGGGATCCTTTTGCTATCGCTGGGGAGAAAGAAGGACTACCAATGTGGGAACACCCTAGTGTGCAGAACCTTCCCAGCACCCCTCAAGGCATCCTAGGATAGGAAGGAGAATGTAATCCTGCAGTTCTCCTTGACCATGTGCAGTACTGTGAATGAGGAGGATTTGGCCTGCTTGGTTGTCCCCATGGGTAGCACTTAATAAAAAAAAAAAAGAAACAACAGTTCTTGGAACATGAGATCTTCAGCTTGTCAGGAGCAGGGTGATAATAGTCTATCATGTATAAAAGGTTCATGCATATTTCCAGCTTGTTCATTTCTCTGAGAGCATTTCAGTCCTGGGGAGGGAAGTAATTGTCAAGTAGACTAATAGCATGAAGGTGTTGCAGAGATTTAATTTCCTGGAGAACAGTTTTCCAAATTTCCTAGATTTTTCCAAAGATGTATGAAACACTTTGGTTTCTGTGTTTTTTTTGGGAAGAGCCAAAATTTTCCAGCTGAACTCTGACTGACATAAAGATTGCCTCTGTCTTCCTTTCTGAGAGCTTTAACAACCAGTTGATATATATAGCTTCCTACAATAAATTATATTGCAAAGCCTTTACTGAAAAATAGATAGAAATAAACTCAAAACAACTTGGGGATGTGTGTAGCAAGATTTTGCCATTTTTGAGCAATCCATTGTTCATAGCAGTAGTTGGTGACTAAGCTGTTTTCTTCTGCTTCTACATGTTTGTGTGTGTGTGTGTGTGTGTATATATATCTATATATGTCATACTGTTGTTGTTTAGAAATAGTATTCTGAAATTTATAATTCCTACTGAAACCACTCCAAACCACACTACTACTCACTCACTCTTGCCCTTCCCCATCCCCGTCCTCTCCCCTGCCATGGGATGGAGAGGGTATGAAAGCACAAAAGGTGAAGATCACAGCCTGGGAAAAGAATGATTTACTGGACACAGCAATGAGATAAGAGAACAAACGGTAACAACAATACTAAAGACAGAAGGTACAAAAAAATAGGCAAAAGATTCACATGGAAATGCCCCAACACTGCCTGATTAGTGCCTTTGCCATGTTGTGCTACCCAGAAGGGAGCCCTTACCCTACCCCTGGGAAATGATGTAGAGTGGTATAGAATAAACTCCAGGTCCTGGCCATACCCCCTCCTGGCTACTGCAACAATTAACCCTGTCCTGACTGGAACCAGAAAGCAGAGCAACCTCTGGGTGTGTACCTGTGTGCTTGTTTGAATCATGGTGACTGACAGTCGTGGGCCCCTGTTGGAGACATTCAGTCTCACAGTGAAGGTCCTTCCCCAGGTGATGAGCAGTTCCCTGCAGATGCCAGCAGCTGCTAAGAATGTGGTTCAGTCTCTTCACAAAGGAGATTCAGTATTTCTAATATTTTAAATGAGCCTAACATAATGAAGTAGCAGTCTGTAAAAGCCTGTTTTCATCCCAGGTAGTTGAAATAATAGCAGGACGCAGCTACTTTAAGCTTTTCATGCTGAGATTTGTGCGGGTTGCTTCTCAGGTTATCTGCTTTTGTGACTTGTCCTTTTCATCTTCTGCTGTCAGTAACTTCAGTGCATAAATGAACTGCAGATTAACCATCCAGGCTGGGATGTTTTGCTTTGCATTTGAAGTGCAGATTCCCAGCATGAGGAGCTTGAACTCTCTGGCTGCCTTTGCTCCACAGAGTGTCACAGAGATTCAAATGTTAGAGCCACTTGCAGCACCAAATAGTGCCTTCTCAGAGGCTACTCAGTCTTCAGGCATGATATTTTAAATAATTTTTGAGTCAAATGTTAAATTTATGTCATCATCCCAAACATAGACTATATTAAGATAGGTCAGTCATTCATATCCTTAACTTGTAAGCTTTCTTTGTTTGTTTTAAAGGACATTGATTTCGTAATTATCCCATAGATAGCCCTGCTAAAAATCCTAAGAATGCCCTGCTTAATTGAAATCCAAGTAATGGAAGCTGTAGGAATGTAACTGTAGGAGCCCTGTGATGGGCTCTGCCATCTAGTGACACCCACAAGAAAAGATGAAATGTTTGAAAAAACAAGCAAAACCCCTCATACGATTATTTTTGGAACTTGCTTGCTATGACTGGTAAACCAATAAAATGCCTCAGCCACAACAGTGTTGTCATTGTCTGATGGCACAGCTCAACCCAGTCCAGCTTTGGCCTCCTTAGGCCTACCAGGAGATCCATACAGATTAAAACCACAGTTTTTTTAATGTTTGAGTATTTATTCTGCCAGGACAGCTGAACCTTTGCCTGGTGTTTAACTCCATAGGGGCCCTGTTCTGTACATCTGGAAAGCGGAACTGAGCAGTAGTGCCCTGTCCATTGGGAGGCACACACTCCAAGTCTCCTCATGCACAGTCTTGAAAACTGTATGTGAAATCTTAAAGTACAGGTGTTACAGTGTCCATGAGTTCATTTCATCCCTTCTTCCAAAGCTGTTTCTTTCCTCTTCTTTTATCTTTGAAAGGATTTTGTGCCAGGAACATGTCCTGTGTTTGGGCTCTTTGTTTGCAACCTCTGGTCCCTCCCAGAGAGCAGCCTGAGCAGGCTCTGTGCAGCTCGATCATGCAGGGAGCAGGACACTATCTCCACTGGTAACCCTGGATGCAGGAGTTGGACATTACATCAAATGCCAGTGAAGTGCCAAGCAGGATGATCACGGGGATGCTTACTGCTTGTTAGCCCTGTGAAAATACAAAACCTTGTTTAGATTCAGAGACTGGCCAAGGGATTTCATAGCTCTCAGCCCTACCAGTGTATAAGAAGAGTAGTGATAGTCCCATATTCTTAGTCACATCTGTACACAGTGATGAAGACTGTAATGCTTGTATAAGCTTCACTCATTTGGCAAAGGCTGAGGGCTTTAATCTTTATTTTCTTTTTCTTTCTACAGCTATGTTGATATCTTACTTAAATGTGAATGAATACAAAGACCTTCTCAGTATCATAGTAGAAGACAGCCAAGAGGTGAGGGAAAAGGAAGAGGGAAAATTATACAAATTTTAGATGTTGCTGAGAAGGTGGATTTTATAGGTCTCTTTAAAGACAAAGCAAGAGCTAATCCATGTGATAAGCCAGTGTAATATGACCTAAGGCCTTTACTCTGGGGTGGGCTGACAGGCTGAAATCCAGCCTTTGTCCATACAGCAGAGTTTTACAAAAGTTTGGCTCTGGGAGGACTCTGAAAACTGCTTTAAAGGTCAATGTTGCAGGGGAATTGGGGTCTAAGTGGGCTGTAGATGCCATCTCCCACACCTTGTGTGGTATGCATGCTGGGGCAAGGGAGCACTCAGTCACCATCCTCCACCTGGAAAGCCTCTGATGCCTTTTTGCTGAACAGAAATTTTTACTAAATTCTAACACTGTGGAATTAGGAACAAGATTAAATAAATCAGGATTTCACTCCCATCTCTACATTTTAAGTGCTGAAGGTTTTGTGACATAAGCTCTGGGAGGTCCTTCCTGTGGATGATGACGCCCTATGGGCAGAGTTGCAGAGAGTCTGGGTTAATGTGAGGGCACTTGGCTGTGGCCCTCAGCAGCTTCAGGTCTCATCAGGGTCTTTCAGAGGGTCAACAGTGGAAAATAGGGAGAACTCGGGCGATCACTTTGATGTGAGCATCCAGTTGGATTAATGGGCTGGTGACCTACCTGTGGTGCAGAGCCTACAGGAGGGAGGTGTTAGCACATGGAATGGGGAAACCACAGGGATACCTTTGGGGGGCTGATATCTTAATCTGGGTTTGTGAAGGCTGGCAGAGCTGAAAGCTGGGACTGCTGGAGATTGCTTCACTGTCATTGTGGTAGCTGCCTCTAACAGGAAACCTCTGTTTGTGTTGGCATCTGAACAGGCGCCGAAGTCTTGTGCTGTTTCAAGACATGACAGTGCCATTTGCTATGCTGCTGTGCTGTATTTTATGTAGCACTGCCTGTCAGTGTGCCTAGCATTGGGAAGTAACAAAAAGAAATTACTCAGATGTTTTGAAAGTAGATGGAAATATCAGTTTAAAGTAGCTAATTTTCTCTTTCAATTACTAAGGTCTAAGATGTGTTCATTTGTTAGTGTTTAAACAGCATCTATTAACCTTTTTGTCCCTACCATTTATTCTCTCCTTACATTTTTCTGCTTGCAAATTTTGCAGCCCAGATGAATATTGAATGACTGTTTTTAATAAATTATTTCTTTCTCTTTCTGAAGCTGAGTCAAGGAGCATCAATGTCGATGCCTTGAGTTGTATTAAGGAGACTGTAGATAATTAAACACTTGTGAGGGTCTGGGCAGTTTGTTGATGTGTTTTTCATTTTCTGGTGAGTGAGTGATGTTCTTTGAATGGCGGTCATTGGGGAAATCAGAGCTTACTGAAGTGACAACCAGTGTTGTCTTCACTGTCATGTTCAATGCAAGTCCAGCAGTATTATGGCAAAGCTTATGGGCAGAGATAACTGTGCATCTGTCAGATGCACTGACAAATGCTCTTTGCATCCCTGTGTTAAACTTGTGAAAATCTGTGTCAGCTGTTTGGATTTCAGGTTTCTTTCACAATAACATACCACATTGTGAGGTGTAGTTGTTTTGTGCACCATTTATAATGTAAAACACAATGTCTGTAACGCAAAATCAAGAGTTGTTGGTGGGCAGATGCTGCCTCAACACCAGATGCCCACCAAAGATGCTCTGTAACTCCCTTCCTCAGCTGGACAGAGGAAATACAACAAAATTCCTGTGGGTCAAGATAAGGACAAGGAGAGATTACTTGCCATTGTTGTCATGGGCAAAACAGACTAAGCTTAGAGAATTAAAGTAATTTGTTACCAACCAAATCAGAGTAGGATAATAATAAATAAAATCAAAATCTTAAAACGCCTTCCTTCTACTTCTCCCTTCTTTCTGGGCTCAGCTTCACTCCCAGTGGCACAGAAGGACAGGGAACAGGGGCTGCAGTCAGTTCATCACATGCTGTTTCTGCCACTCCTTCCTCCTCAGGTAGGGCTCCTCACACATTTCTCCTTCAGCCTAGGATCCCTCCCACTGGAGGCAGTCCTCCACAAATACATTATTCAATATGAGTCCTGCCCACTGGCTGCAGATCTCCATAAGCTGCTCCAGCGTGGGAGTCCCTTCATGGGCTGCAGTCCCGCAGGAACAGGCTGATCCAGCATGGGTTCCCCATGGGATCTCAAATCCTGCCAGCAAACCTGATCCAGTGTGAGCTCCTCTCTCCAAAGTTCCACAGGTCCTGCCAGGAGCCTGCTCCACTATGGGCTTTCCACAAGGTCACAGCCTCCTTTAGGCATCCTCCTGCTCTTTGCTCAATCTTTGACCCCCATGTGCTGGAAGGCACAGCTGCCTCACCAGGGGCTGCAGGAGAATCTCTGCTCTGGTTCCTGGAGCAGCTCCTGCCCCTCCTTCTGCCCTGACCTTGGGGTCTGTGGGGCTGGAAGTTTACTGGTAGTCTCAGTGGGACCAGTCTCTCGGCTGTCCTTGCATTTGCTGCCAGGCCACAGTTCTTGCTTCCCTAAAATTACAAGAGGTTGCAAAAACAAGTCCTCACAAATGCTGCTCATCTCTGCTTGGCACCCATTGCCTTGAGTCAGGCTGAATGCTGGAGCTCTGCACATTCATGGACATTTCTAATAGCTGGCTCAGGGTACAATCTCCTCAAAATCAACATTTCATCTTATTTTGAATAAGGAACACAGACTTTTCTTCAGAGCAATTTCTTTGAGATACAGGCTGTTCATTGCAAACAGAGAGACGCTCGAGCACGGTAACCCGCTTGGAGGGGACAATGCCGTTTAAAGCCCTGAGTTAATGAGAAGTCCACAGCACACATTTGATAAGCTTTGTCATTCTTTTGTCTGCAGATCATAGACCCTGCATTTTAATTTACTATACATAATGCTTTCTTAATGAGTTCCAGTGGATAGCCATTGAAACATGGCGCTGCAGCTGCCAGCACGATTATGAAAAAGAGGCAGTTATTTGATTTACGTGATATTCTGTTATGGTAACTAATATTTGCAGACAGGATACAATGGAGGAAGAAAAACCCCTCCATTTAGATTTTGATATCTCAGGACTAAAGTGCCAAATCATTTATTTTGCCTGTACGTGGACCAACTACTAATTGAAAATTAATGGAATTATGTTTGAGTCTTGAAAGTCTAGAGAGACTCCTGTTTGCTTTGCACCACGAAGTTCAAGCAAACCCAGTAACACTAACAGGATTTTTAAAGTGCAAATGAGCTTTTTAACATAGTACACAGAAGCATTTTATAGAAGAGGTCCCTCATCTATTCCCTCTGTTTCAAAACAGAAATGAAAAAAATCAGAACATGGGAAACAACAAAATTGTAGTGCAATGGAAGAAATTATGCATTGCTGCTGGTAAGGTTTGTTATGTAAGGAGTTACTTTCCTGGCCTCCTTTCGTTTTCTTCAGCTTGAGCCTGTGAGCAAGCCTTTATCTAGAGCTCTGTGTCTGTGTGCATGCTTATCCCCTTTCTTACACACCCCTCCTTGCAGAGCACCACACTGGTGACTTCTCACACAGAGGCACCATTTAAAAGGGTTTATAGGGTTTTTCTGTTGTTCATCCTGGGATTTTGTTTTATTTGTTCTGTTTTATTATAGTAGGAATAGGAGCCATGATTCCTTTGTGTGCTAGGCAGTAAAGCAGGTAATAATTTTCTTCTTTGCTGGTTATTTCAACTGAACTTTGTGTGTGGTGGAAAAATGTGTATGTTTATGGTGGGATAATGCTATGGGACCCAAGTCAAGGAACAGAAGCAACTTCCGGTCTCTAATACAAGATACAAACTGCTGAAGGAAAAAGAAAGGAAAGAAAAAAGAGTTTGAGGTGGGGATGAGTTAAATTTTGCATGGTAACAACTTCTGGTATTTTCTGAGTTAGACTGCTTGACTTTTCAGTTGTAATTCTTAGCGGTGATGATTGTTGTTATTAAATGTGCTTGGAAAGCCCCACAGGGCTAGCAGGGGTGTCAGGCCTTCCTGTGGCTTTTGCGGATAATTCCAGAAACTCTAAATTGATGAGTCTGAGATTTCCATATTCCAGTCTCAGGTTTGAGATCACAATCATTCACTGTCCCAGTCTTGTTTGTCTGTCCTAGTCCATCTCTACCCAATCCAGTTCTACCGAGTTTTCCCTTTCCTGATTTGTTCCCAAGTTTTTCCTTTCCTGATCTAGCACTGGAGCAGACTGCCCAGGGAAGTGATTGAATTGGCATGCCTGGATGTACTGAAGAGATGTGTAGATTTGGCTCTTGGTGACATGGTTTATTGGTAACTTGGTAATGCTGGGTTAACAGTTTGACCCAATAATCTTAGAGGTCTTTTCCAACCTGAACAAATGCATGATTCTATGGATCATACAGCACTTAACATACCATATAAAAAATACCACTGCTCCCCTGCCCAGTGACCAACACTGCTGCAGCCAGAGCAGCAGCTTTAGGGTTGTCTCACCCTGGACCTGAAGCTCATACACCAAAAGCATCCCAAAGAGTCAAGCATGAATGCATATCTACTCATCCCACGAAAGCTAGGAGACCAGACATAGCCTCACCTCACCATATTTACAAAGCAAAGTGTCCAATCAGAAAGCTAGTAACTGGTTTTGCTCGGGCCTGCAGTGAAGAGTGATGGTAATTAATCTGATGAAACAAATCTCCAGTATGAAAGTTTAAATACTGAGTCATTTAAGTTTGGCAAAGTGTGGAGGAGCAGAGTCCCACAGCCAAAACCTTCTGCATTACTGGTGAATGGACTTGAAGTGCGCATTCCCCTTCTGTAGCATGTGAGCAAATGCATACGTCTGTGTGTGCACCGTGCGAGGCTGAGTCATCAGTATCACCCTTTGCCAAGGCATGGAGACTGAAAAAATGAGAAAGGCGTGTAAAAATGCACCCATTCCTAGATCAAAAGGATGTGCCACGGGGAAGCTGCAGTGAGGCGATAGTGACGCTCGTGTTCGTCAAACGGCTTTTGTGCGAGAGGAAATTAAATGGAAAGGGGCTGTGGCGTGTGGAGATGCCATTTCCAGGGGGCAGAGAGAAGGTAGAAAGAAGTGATTTTTCATGGGTATGCTTGCCAAAAGGTGTAGATGTGTCAGATGAAATAACTGGGCAGCAAGATCAGAGCAAAAAAGGAGGACCCCATTTTGCTCAGCACTGTGTGTTGGGGTTGCATGGCTCTGCACCCCTGGCTGCTCTGCCTGCCAGGGCCAAAATGGGCACACAAGGGAGCTACAGAAAAGCACAGATGAAAAGCTTTTGTGAAGCTGTTACTAACCAAGAGACAGTTATTCCTCATGGCTCAGGAATCCTCCTAATTTTAGGTTGCCAGAAGCTTGCAAGGCCTGCCCGGGGAGGTCTCTGTGTTCTCATGCCATAGGCTTGCATCTGGCTCCAAGCAGCAGCAAAAATGAGCTCATGGTTTGGTTCAGTCCAAACCTCCTTGTGCCTGTTGTTTTGCTGAGCTTTTAAATTAGTCCTTTTTAATATTTTTGAAGTTTCTGAGGAGGCATTGCTTTAATATAACTGTAATTAAACCCCAGAACTCTTTAAAACTCTCGTTTAGAAGTAGGTCAGTTTGCACTTGTCTTGAAGGGTTTTTTTTTTCTTTTTTCATGTCTTAGTTGTAGGCTGACTTACCATCTGCCTTTCCTTGGCAAAGCAAAGAAGCGGAAGATGAAAATTTGTAAGATATAATTGGGCTAATATTAATCATTTATCTCACATGAGATGAGTCATTAGAAATTATCCGTGACACCATTTCTAAGTCCTCCTCATGGTCTTTTATGATATACTTCAAGTCCAGAAAACCTTTCCAGTAAAAAAAAAAATCCCAAATAAAAGACCCAGTCTGCGCAGAGAGTGCTAGAATATTTTAAAGCCACATGTGGAGAGCTGGGAGTTTCTTGTTGTGCAGTAATTGGGTTTTGCATGGTTGGGAAATCAGGGGGTGACCCAAGGCAGGATGTGGGATTGGTGCTCACCCCAGGGGATTGCAGAGCAGGTTGGGCTCTCTTCCCCACTGTTCCACCAGGCTGGCAGTGAACAAACAGCAGAACAGTTGCATATAGTACACACAGACTTCAAGAGATATGATTATTTATTATAGTTTCACTGTAACGAGTCTCCACAGTCATTGTGTCAGTTCACAGTGTTTGTCAATCTATACACATAATCAAGTTCGCTAACTTCCCCAATTTTGCAAAGAATTTTTAATAAAAAGGCTAAAAAATGGACATCTCCTGCAACATCCCAAAAGTAATTTTGCTTTTGGTCCAGTCATTGAATTTCTTTCCCTCCAGCAACTGGAGACTAAATGAGCAGCATCACCTTGCCTCCTCTGGGAAGCATGACCAAAGGAAAATGCTGCTTCTAATGTCAGTGTACTCCTTTGGATTAATGGCTGTGCCCAGCAGCTAGCAACTGCTACCTCCTCTTTTTTTATAAATATATAAGAAATATGTATTTGAATCTAAGGTATAAAAAGAAAAAAATTAGGAGGATACTTTTTCCTTTGTTGTTGGCTCTTCCGGGCCTCTGCCGCATTTTTTGCTGACTTTAATAAAAGTTGCTCTTATTATAGCTTTCAAATGGTTTCTTTATTTTATCTGTGTGTGTGTGTGTGCATGCACATGGGCTTTTAAAAGCTTGCAGATGGTTTTTCCTCACCTCAGCATTATGGTTAGCCAGGGATTTTTTTCTTATTTTTCTTATTTTTATTTGTTTTGGTTTGGATTTTGTCTGAACAGTAAGGCCTGCCAGAACAGGAGACTATTGCTAAGCCCAAGAAAGGGGTGAGATGTGCTTTTGGAAGCAGATGGCAGCATGAAGAGGTTTCAGTAGTAGAGGGGCAGATAATAAATGCACCACACTATTAAAACTATCTGAAATAAGGTGCACGTATAGGTCTACATTTACAGCTTAAAAGGAAGCAACTATGCCATATGTATAAATTTACCTTTGTTTCTCCTTATCCTTCTCTACTGAAAATTGCTGTTACAGCCGTCAGCACTGACATCAAATAAAGCCATTTACAGCAGCACACTTTCCTTTGTCTTCCCATGGGTTTCATAACTGTTGACCTCTGCATTAGGTTGGTTGGTTGGTTGGTGATTAAGACTCAAAAGGGATAGTAAAGTTTACTAGTGTGAATGCTAGTTGCACCCCGTGTGGTGTGGGGTGTATGGAAACCTTTTTGGCTCAAGCTCTCACAGGAGTTTAAGCCTGCTTATTGTTTCTCTAGATCTATCCTTACATTTTGACAAATTTTGTATAGCTCAGAACACAATGTTTTAATTTTTGGGTTGGTTGAAACCCTATTGAAGTAATTAATCTTTGCCAGCATCGGGAAATAAGAGAAAAAAGAAAATTCAGTGTCTTCTTCTATGGTCCACAAAGACTAGGAGGAGATATCTGTGCCCCTACCTGAGTCAGAAGACCTGGTAAGGAAACAGAAAAATGACTGGAATCATGGAAGTAACAGAGACTGTTTTTCAGTGAGAAGTCTTATAATTGTAGAATGTTTTCTGTTTGATTTATCTAAACAGATGAAGTATTGTTTAACATGACTGAAGCCTTCACCCAGAGACAGTGCCAGGTGCTCTGAGACTCTTCAGTGCATCACAGAAAGAAGGGAAAGACTCCAGAGAGAGGGAGGATGGCAGTTGAATGTCAGAGCCACCACTTCAAAAACCTACCCTCCATCTCCCCATGTTGTCAGGAAAATAAGTCTTAAGTAAATACATAAGCAGCACAGTGCAGATTTTGAAGTCCATCAAGGTTCAGATCAGTGAAATGCTGATGTCTGTGTTATATGAGAGGTCATATTATGTGATCTCATGATTCCTTTTTACCTTAAAAGCCATTACTGTTTGCCATTTTCTATTTTAGATGTGGATAACCCACTTCTGTTACATGCAGTTCATAGTTATGATACTATTTGTCTGGAGTAAAAAATGTCAAAATTGATAAGTAGAATCTGAGTTTTATGTCTTTGCACCAGATTTCTTTGGGGAAATTTCCCGTAGTCTTATTATTTTTAATATTGATACAGGCTCTGGCTTTGGTGATTTGTCTTGCTGACAGGTAAAGTTTTTTGAAAGGAGTGTAGTGATTAATGGCAAGGACATTTTAAAATTCTTATGAGATAGGCTAAGATTATTATTTTCCTTCTTTGAGTTTTGCCATGTAATGCCTGCTGTCAGAAGATAAGCACTCTGTGACTTAATCAGCACTTTGGGAGAACACATTAGTGACGAATCCAGATGATCATGTAGATGGCTGAATAAATAGTATTGTTCTTTCTTTACCAGTGTATTGCACAATATTGTGGTGTTCAGTTCAGCTGCTGGAAGTAGAATGAGTTTTTGCAAGGTATTATGTATTAGTAGAAGAGGGAAAACTGTGTAGGAAGCAGGTGGCGTGAGCAGGAGCAGTGGAGTTTTCAGCAGAAGAAATTAGTTTGGTTAGATGCTCTTAGGCTGTTGAAGTGAGGTGGGGACTTAGCAAAGCAAAATAGACCTGAACAGGCACGTTGAACAGTGTTTCAACTTCTAATTAAGGTTTCTTGAGAGTCACAGAGTCAGAATAAACTTGAATTTAATTTGTGTTCTGCAAAAGATAATTGCAAACATTACAAAATTAAAGTTTTATTGAAATGCAGATAAGGATTAAGAGTGTCTGAAAGCAATTTAGGTAGGGCTGGGCAAATTACAAGAACACTGCAAATATTCTAAAATAAACCTAATAGGTGTAATGTATCCAGAATTAAGATTAACATTAAAATAAATCAAAGGTGTTCAGGAGTGGAAAATGCGCAGTCACTTCACCCAAAGAATCTTGACTTTGTTCTGTACTGAGGTCATGTAATAGCTGTATAATTATTGTGAGTGAATAATAGGGTTTTATTCTTGTTAAAGTCCTGAAACAGATAAAATTGGTCTTTTAAATTATGTTTTCCTCTTAAGTTGTGCCTGAGGGATGAAGATATGGTTAAGAGTAGTGCTTGAGGAAGGTTACTTCCAATGCATTTTCACATTTTTGTTCACAATGACAAATGACCCTATTTGTGAGTTCTTGGGAAATACTGTCTGAACTGTCTATTGTACAGGGAAGATGTGCTGCATTGTGTGTAGTTAAGTCTTTGCTTTCAGTGCAGGACTCAAACTAGTTCAGGGAAACTAAGTGGCACTTCTGCTGTGAAAGATGTGTAAAAAAAAGATGTGTTGAAAAAGTGACTATGGGAAACTCTGAACATGAGAAAAATGTTACAGACAGAATTACCGAGGGAATAGAATGAAAATAGGTATTTGTCTGAATGTCATATTGGCTTGAACCCTGCAATGAGATTAAAAAAAAGAAGGGCAGAAAGAAGTGCTACATCAAGAATTGGCCAGAGAAATTCAGTGATTTACTTCTATCCTGAATGCAAATGCAGGAAAAGCTGGTGCAAAGCAGTGGCTCACAAGGACTGAGAGTGGTTGCCAAGTGAAGGCAAGGAATCTCTCCTTGGATAAAGCAGTTTGTTGGGTGGGTGAGGGAGCCTGGGTACCACTCTGAGAGCCTTCAGTAAGACAGTACTGGAAAGAAGCCATGGGAAACACCTCCTCAGCTGCAGCTGAGGGGATATCTTTCTGTAAGGAGACTTTCTCATGTTGCTGAGCCTGTGCAAATCCATGTCCCTGGTGAATTCTGAGGGCTGTGAATTGTGTAGTGGCCCGGGTACCAGAAGACTGGTACAGTAAAATGCAGGTCCAGTGGTACATCCAGAGCCTGGTATGTGCCAGGACAGAGAGAAAACAAATGTCTCAGTCGTGGGACTGTCACCATTTCATTGGAGCTGTTGCTGGAAATAAAGCACCTATCCTTGGGATGAAAGAGGATTTTGGCTTGGTGTAAGGCTGCTTTAGTGGATTTAGCAGCAGCAAGGCACTTCATAACCCTTCAGTAAGAGCAGAAACAGCACAGGATGCCGAGTCCACCATATGTTCATGTTTAATAGAAGTTTATAAGTCTGTGAATTTTGCCTACGGGATGTCTCAAGACTCAGGGGTCATGTAAATTGAAACAATGCAAAGTTTATTGTGCATTTAACTTAATTTAAATACCTAGAAACAAGCGCAGGGGGATTCTTACCAGTTGCAGTTATTGGTTTTAATAAATACCATTGTAATTGAATGTGATTTAATAAAAGCAGTGTATTTCCAGTCTTTTTGGAGTGGGTGCACAACTCCCCAAAGAGAAGACAACAGAGGGGGGTTAATCAGAATAACTTTTCTTTGAACTCAGTCAGTGTTACTGGGTCACTCCAAGGAGTATTCCTTGGGTATTCAGTTTCACTCACACCAGCTTCAGACCCTGTGTTTGGTCTTGGGGGTGGTGAAAGCTCTGCACCAAGGTGGCAGCTTCATTCTGCAGGTCCTCCGTGAAACGACCCTTGGGAGGAGGGAGGAGGCTTCTTTTTGACCAATATCATGGTCTTTTTCCTAGGAGTTAATTATGGAGAATGGTGACTTCCCAGTTGACCCTGTGGGATTTTAGAGCTCAGGAGAAGCTGCCCACATGGCTGCATGTCCATGGCTTTGCCCATCAATTATCTCCTTTCTGTTTTGTTCAGCTCAGTGTGGTCTTTGATCTGCTGTGATTTAATGTGATCTCGTCTATTATAATCTATTTGTGTTCAGAATCCCAGTTGAAGTTAGTGGCAAGATTGATATTAATTTCAGTAAACCTAAGATTTCTCCTAGTATGGATATTTGCACACCTAAACACCATTTCTGTGCAAATCACAGTCACAGCAATCCTGCAGCATTCAAATACATGAAAAAATTAACATAGCTAAAAATTCTCTTCCTGTTCATGGATTTCCTGGTTGATTATAAACCTAGAGATACATGTGCAATTCCAGTGTGTTATTTTAACAGCAAATTCCCTAAAGTCATCACCAGATTCAGCAAGTCTGTGTTGTATTACTTTTATCCAACTTGTTTTATTGAAAACACCTGTGTGAAACTAACAGTTATCTGGCATCGATTCGCTATTCAGCATCTAAAAAATATTCACTTATTTATGTGGTATTTAGGGATCAAAATAATTGCTTTCAGCATAGTATCAGTGCTGAGAAAATCAGTTTTTAAGGTATGGCTCTAAGGTCACTAATAAATTTTGAGTCTTAGAGTTGCCTCCAGAAAAGCAAAAGGGATCTCTGACACAGTATTTTAAATATTATTCTGCTTTGAATATTAAGCGGGAATATTTATTTAGCTTAAAATCAAGTAGGTGCATCAGAGATGGCTTTTATGTTTCATATTATCTGGTAGACCCTGTAAGCCTATTACAGAATCACAGCAAGAAATGGCATCACTGTATTTGGGGTAAGGTGAGGAGAGATCTAGCTCTAAGGCCACCATAATATTACCTTTTCCTGAGCCTTGGAAAGTCATGTGTTCAGTTTGTAAAGCGTAACAGTAATTTCTTCTTTGATGAGGGCTCCAATTACAGTGATTTTATCTTACGATGTTTGATTGTGTAATCTTTAGAAAACCATTTAGACATGCTGAAGCATTAGCACCAGGTGTATGGTACCATGAAATCTGTTATAAAACAGCTGTTAGCAATGCATTCGCCAAGTATCTCTAAATAATTGAAAGACCCAATGAAGAAAATACTTGTTATTTATGCAGCATCACCTTGCGAGTGCTGTGTGTGGTAGCCCAGCAGGAGTGGTGTAACCAGCCTGTTGTGGAATCACTGAGCAGTCTAATACGCTCACAGGTAGGAAACTTGGTATTTTGTGATACTTGTAACACAGTAATTCAGGGGATCTGGTGACAATATCTTTTTGAGTTTGATGGTCAGTGAGGTGGAGACTGTGGAGGTGGTATTCCGTCATCGCTGGAGCATGTGATCCTGCTGCCACAGGTGCAAATCAATGATATAACAGTGTAAGCTATAATACTAAATCAAATAAAATAGTCAATGACATACACCAATGCTGTAATAATAACTTATATTATGATGATGGCTATAAGAAGTATGTCTGAGCCACCATTCTCCAGTAAGGTCCAGGAGATGCCCCTGTGCCATTGTTCTCTCATTGTGTGCACTGACAGTGAACAAACAACCTGCCAGCTGCAAGGCTGCCTAAAAAAGCACAAAATTTCATTCAAGATTTGAAAACACCACAGAACATGAATAGGAGAGTATTTGATAATATCTTAATAAATGCTGTCCTTTGACAAAGCTCTTACCCCTTAGCTGGCCTCTGAATACTGTATTATCCTAGAATGAAAGTAAGATTCAAGATAGAAACAAAGAAACAGGCTCTATTAACACTAAAGGGCCTCTGCAGATTTCCCTATCTGGGCCAGCCTCTTTGTATTTTCCTCCCTCAATGTGTTCCTGTCGGTTTATATTTCATCAGACGATATAAATTTAAGTCCTTACAATGTTCTGCCTCTCATTTCTCTCCTATCATTTATTATTTAACCCTCTAAAGTATTTTATGTCTTGCAAGGTGCCATAAAAAATAAAGTTGATTGGTATAAATATTGCATTAGGAAGTTTCTACATTTGTGACCTGGTTTTTGTTGCCCTACATCATAGGATGCTAAATATTAGTTTAGGTTTTGTGACTGTGTGGTATAACATTATGTACCTGTGTGTGCTTTAATTCAATTATACACCTAATGAAGTTAAAACTCTTAGTGTGATACTATGTTGGTTTTTGTACACCACTGTGTGTGCATTGCAAGCTGGGCAGACTTTTTGTTTACAGATTGTTATTTCCTATGACATCAGAAATTCTCTAGAATGATGAGATTTCTAATTTAAAAAGAAAAAAAAAGAATCATGTACTTGGAAATGTAGTTTTACAAAAACCCTCCACCTGGTTTTATAGCATTCTGTGGCAGCCAGTTCTCTATTTATCACTTGGTTTACCTGTTCCAGTTAGCTGAAATAGTAGAAGTAGAGCATGAAATAACCTCAATTTGCATAAAATTTATCCATTTCTTCTGGATGTCAGTTTTTCCTGGGTTTGATCCCCAAACTGCTAGATTTATAATGTTTTATTTATGGTGTTTTACTGAGGTGTAGAAACCTGATGGAGTAGTGGTTTCTGTCTTTCTGCCTTGAATATGGAAACACTTCATCACTCTGGTTTTACAGCAAGGATGAGATGACCAGCATCAGTAAGAGAGCAAGTCCTCGTGATTGACATTAAACATGGTCTAGGCAGACTGTGCTCTATGGGGACCTCTGTTATCTGAAGTGCCAGGTAGAGAGAACTGTGTATTTATAACTGAAAGCATAAAATGGATTATACTGGAAAAATGTGGTGTGTAGGAGAGAGAGTAGAAGGTAAAGATTACTTTAGGTACTTGGAATGAATCTTTCATCAGAGCCGTAGAATGAAAATCAGAAGATTTAAAGGGTAGTGTGGATTGAGGCCAATAACAGCAGTTTATTGGTTTTAGTGGTCTTGAATTAATCTCAATGCAGAAAGAGAATTTCCAATAAATTAATCTTAAAATAGCAAAAAACAACACACCACTATAGCTTACTTTATGTAAGATAAATAACAGGAGGGGAAAGTATTTCTTCTGATAAGGTGGCAAGTATAGAATAATCCAGAAGATACCTTTATGGACAATACTTTGGTTAAACAGCCTAAATATTTATGGAAATCACAGGCAGTGGGAATACTATGCTGCCTTATTTCCAGATGAATGACATTTGAGTCATCAAAGAAAAACATTAAACAAGGGTGTTTTTTTACAGAACTAATTTAAACAATTTAGGTCACCACAACACCATTCACAGGGGTGGGTCTGAGTGACCATGGTGGTGTGATTTTTCAGGGTATGTTCTTCATCAGAGGAAAATATCTTAAATGGAAGTTAAAAAAAAAAGCAACCTTTGTCCTATGATTCTTTCTCACAGAACAATGTTTCTTAGGTCTTTGTAAGCTTTGTCTCCCCTTAGAATTCCTGACTATGCAGCATATGCACAAGGATTTGGGAGATGGCAGTAGAGGTTGATTTGGATGCTTTAGTTCCTTCCTGTCTACTGCATCAGTGAGGAATGGGAGAAGTGGTTGAAAACAAAAATTTAAGGAAAAAGAAATCTTTCTGATAGTTTTTCCCGAAACCAATTTTTGTTGTTCTCAAAAATGTCTGTCTTTAATCAGGCTGTTTTTACTCATGGTGAGCAATCCCAGGTTTTCACAGCAGTGTGTTTGAAAGTGTTTTTCTCAGTGTTTGGAATAACTGCAGTTCAGATACAAAAGGTAGTTCATGGCTCAGAGGTATTGCAGTCAGGTTTATTGCAAACCTAGCCAGGAATTGCAAACTGAGGATGCCCAGCTGTGTCTTGAAGGTTTTTATTAGGGTAACGTGTCTTAGGGAGGTCAGGGAAGTCTTCTCCTCTCCCATACCTCAAAGCTTTCTTTGTACATGCTTGTTGGGAGACCATTAGCTTTGAAAAACATTGCTGGAAGCATTTACCTCTTATTTTCGCTCCCAATCTGGGGAATATTTCGTCAAGAAAGCTTTTTCTTCTATGCAGGTTCTCTTTATCTTATGAATATTTCAGCAGAATCTGTGCAAAAAAAACGGGCTTTTTAGCTGAAAAGCATTCTTCTCTCTTCTGAACTGCACACCGTCTTCCTATTGTCTGAGCTGTAATTGTTCAGTGCTGCTGCTGTTCAGGGAGTAGGTTGCACACTCAGCATCCTGAGTTGCAGATCTCTCCTTTCTCTCCCTTCCCCAGCAGCTCAACTTTTCTGACGCAGCTGGTTTTTGACTACAGCAGGGCCTGTGACTTCAAAGCCACATTGTCCACAAGATCTCTAGTATGGCAGAGCACATGATTTTGTGGTCATCTTTGCTGAAATATCCCTGTGCTATGGTATGTTTGTGTGTGTTGGTGTATCTGTGTCTCTAGGGACTGTCTATTAAGGGAAAAGTGTAGAAGAGCCAAAAAGAGAGACTGAGTATCTGGCATGGTGTCTCTAGAGATTCCCTCCTCTTCTATTAACCTTTCCAGCACAACCACTTTTGTATTTCTGTTCTTAATTAGAATTTCGAGTGGAGCTATGGAAGGAGCGTATCTATCCCCCAGTTGATTCCTCCATCTGATTTGGCATCCAGAAATACGTTTCTCAGGAATTAATTATAATTGCTTTTGATGGAAAGCCAACTTTTTTCTTGTGTTAACTGTTAATTTTTAGCTTGTTTAACATGTGATTAAGTAACGAAGATAAGCCTGAGTGCAGGCTCTCTGTGTTCTGGTGATTTGAGTGGTTGTGTTTGTGTGGTTTGTGTTCCAGGCTCAGTGGCTGTGGCACATTAGTGGAGACGCGAATGTGGCACATTTGGAGGGGCGAAGACAAGACTGTACTGGGAGAGGTTTTTAGATCTGGAGGAGCTGAGGGGTTGATTAATTAAAGAGTAACACTACTATTTTTAGGACTGTCTGGCTCATTTTCAGTTCACTCCATAGCATGCCTCTCCCCAGCTGTATTCAGGTTAGAAAAGTTTAATGCTGTGGTCACTTCTTGACAGCTACATGTGGCTGATGTGGGGACATGAGCACCTCGTTTCTTGTGAGATTTCTCTGTCCTAGGGACGATGAGCAGCACCCAGCTCCTGGGCTGGGGAAGCCTATTGCTGTAGCCTCTGCTTCGGCAACTCATCATGACAGGCCCCCAGAGCTGTGGATTTTTTAGTTTTTCTGCTTTTTCCTATATATCTTTTTAGACTGCCTGCTATTCTAGTTTCTGAGAGTAGCCCCTCATGCTTGTAACTATGTTTTTTATTCCTTCTCTTTCTCATGACAGCCAAAGATGTCATACAGGTTCTTCAAGACAGGTTAAAACACCTTTTAGACACTTTATAACTATGGTGCTGGAATTATTTGTGACTGTCAGTGAAAAGCCTTTACTGGGTTATTTTATTCTGAAAACTGACTTTGTAAAAGGAGACTTGTAACTGTCCAAGCACATTTCTTTGTCAAAATCGCTGAGCTTAAGGTGGGGAAGTGCTTATCCTCCTGCCAGCCTTAAACCCCATCTCAGTGCCAATCAATACAAGGATTGTTTTCAGTGGAGACAGACAGTTTGACAAAGTAGTGATGGTTGTGAGTAAAGAAGACAGAGGCTTTTCTGTAGCTCAGTCAGTGAAGCTGCATTTAAGCCTTACATCAGAGAAGATAGGTTCCCCCTGCCAGCCTGATCATAAATGGCCAAAAAGTAGGTAGAAGATGTCCTGTTTATGTCAAACACTCATTTGTGCTATTAATTTAGGCAAGAGGATTTCTAGAGACACCTTGCTGTTCAGCATGAGATGTGATATTCCCAGAACAGCCGTGTGGGTAAGTGCTGTGTGCAAGTATAAATGGCAGGTCCTTTGGAGAGGATGCTGCTGGGGCAGGCAGTGAGGGGGGAATGCTGCACCCCTGACTCCGACAGGCGAGCCTTTGCCGAAAGCCCCAGCGCGAGTGCGCAGCTGCAGTTCTGCCAGGGCTTGGAGAGGGGCGTGAGGGCTTGAGGGATTCTCACTTCCACTGCCACCTTTTCAGTCCAACGTGATTTCTCTTCAGCTGGGCATGGACCTATCCTGTTTTATCTCCCAAACACTAAGCAACCAAAGGAAGAGCCAGTACGTAAAGAGACTTAAATGAGTAAGGAAATAAAATATGTTTTCAGACTTGTAACTTTCAACTTCCAGGGAAGCTATGAAGTTAAGAATGCTTTCAATTTGCATTCCATGATCAGTCATGCCAAAGTAGATTAAAATGAGGATTCTGAATAAAATAAATATTCTTAATAATTCTCTGAACTTCATCTTCTCTCTGGGAAATTTTGTCCAGAATGTCTGGGATCATCCTCAGCTTCAGCCCTGACCTGAGATGACCTGAACTCAAGAAAGAGATACAGATAGTAGTATTTTTTGTCTCATGTTGCTATGCGTTTGTGCCTAGGTTTTACTGAAAGAGGATGACCGGGTTGTTTTTAAAAACTTTTAACCTATCCAGGCAAGAAGTGTGCTCTTAGTGGAAAGGTGAGGGCTGGGAATGGTGAGTTGTGCAGTGCTTCCAGCCACAGAAGGTGATGAGATTGCCGGGAGTGTTGTGGGGACTTTTGGTCCAGCTGAAAATGTGAGTTAAGATCTGGTAATATTGGAAAATGTGTGAAAATAGCTATATTCCATGAGACCAAAACTCAAGAAGTGTTTTACTGTGGCTGGTAGAACGAACATAGGCAGGAATCTGTGTATAGGACACGGGTCATCTTGAGTCTGTCCTAGCTATAAAGAGTGAGACAAGGACCACATTGCAGGAGGAAGGTTTATGATATTGCAGATATTTGTGCATTTACAATAATGTTTGAGAGATAGTTAGAAAGCTGTGCAAAATTTCTGGAAGCAGGATGTGACTAACTGCTAAATCCCATTAAAAAGAAGTTGATTGATTTTTATGATCAGCAACCTGAAATCACTAATTGTTTGCATAACTTTGCAGGGTATCTTCAAGGCGTTGAGAAGGAGAATTTAAATCATCCCTTTTTGTTCCCAGTTTAGGCAATTGACATTTTTATCTGCATGCAGCAGGTTAGCAGAAGAAGGTCTGTGCAGGGCAGCACTTGCTTCGTTCTGCCTGTGCTGGGGACAGCGTCCCTGTTGCACCCTCGGGGCCCCTCAGATATCGACTCTCCTGGCAATTGCTGTATCTGCTGTGCACACTCTGTTCAGATGCCTCATTTGCACGTGTGCTGCTGGTTTATTTACTGTGGTGTAATTGCTTGCTGTGTTTGTACTGTTTTTCAAAGCTCTCGTAAATGATCCCCCTCCACTGAGTCTGCCATGGTAAATAACCTATTCCAGTGTTTTGTCTCTCACCTTGGATGTTCTCTCTCTCTCACCAAAGCAATTTGATTCCTGACTCTGCTTTTCTTGATAATCTTAACCACTTCAGCCCAGTGAGCCTTCTCCCTTTGGGAAGCCTCTTCTTTTTTGTGCTTATCCGTGCTTTACGCAGTACCTAGTGTCTCTTCACCCCCAAAGAGAAAAAACCCAAAACCTTCTCCTTGTTTCTCTGCCAATTCTGCCTCTTTTTTTTTTTTTNCCTTAAAAAAAAAAGGGAAATATGTAAGTGGTCATGATGATTACATTTCTCTGTCTGTGGTCCCCATTCCCCATTCCTCTCCATCCAGTGTAAGAAAGACATTATGACAGAACCTCACATGTAGAAATGTATTTTAAGAGTTACAGTGCTAAAAGCACTGCTGATTCTGTTTTAATCAAAGTTTTAGCTGTGTCACATCCTGCCTCTTCTAGCTTACCAGCCTTTGGTCCCAGAGCTATCTTTTGACGTGTCATCTAGGAAATCTCTGTTATTTTTTTCTCCTCCTCTCCCATCATGTCTCTCTTTCCTGTCTGATTCCTGCTCTGGTGACTTACTTTACTTCACCACTCCTATACTGTTGTTTCATTTGTAATCACATATCTAGCACATCCCTTCAAGTCCCTCAAATAGATGAAGGATATTCTTAGTTTCTTCTGTCTCTTCCTTGTCACTGAAGGTACTAGTCAGGTCACTAATAACTCTTCCCTTCATCCCTCATCTCAAGTAACATCTTGCCAATCTATCCAGCGTGTTCATCTCTTCCTGTTTGGACTTGGGAGTCTAGTGCTCTCCAGGTTTACACCTCAATTTTCCAACTCCCTTCATCATTCCCTACTGCCTAACTCCTTGTCATAATACTTGTTGGCATTTTAAATATTCTACTCTTCTGAAAGTATTTTTTTAAAATGTTTTTACTTTTATGTGCTCTCCCTCTGACTATCTTAGCTGCAGCTATCATTTTATAAGTGACTCTAAAGATCTTTCAAAGCACATGTGGTCCAGAGCTTGGTGCATTACAGTCTGGCCTCTGTTATTTGCTTTTTTTAATTACAAGAACTGGGCAAGGTACATAGGTGGGTTTTTTTTTTAATCAGTGTAGGTACAAAATTTTGCAGAAGGCAGTAGTGTGATCTTTTATTTTTTTTTGTCTGAGGCACACTTCATGTGAACGCAAAGGCGGGGCAGGGGAAAAGTGTAATTTGCCACTAGGTAACTGAGCTACAGTGTGCTGTAGTGATGATTCTGTCTGAAACAGTTTAATAAGACGATAAAAGGCATTTTTGTTCTAAATGTCGGTTGGTGATAAGGAGATCATTTCTCTCAAGTTAATAAATTTTAATTAAAACTGCACAGAGTGATGTAAAAATGGTGTTTTACTCGTGGTCATTGTCAGTTCTAAGTCAAGGAGAGAAATTTAGCTGGTTGAGTTGGGATAGAATTTTTCTTTTGAGTCTCCAAATTCATTATAGAAAAATTGAACTGAGACCTTTGGTGGAGGCTGATATGATGCAATAAGGAATTGCAGTAAAATTAAGAAAAGTCTAACTTTCATTCAGCATCCTTCAGATAGGAGATGCTTTTTATTGGCTCTTTCCTTTGGGAATATGCTCATTACAGTAACCATCAAAATAGGAATCCTTCATCTGGAGGCATTGCTTGTGTTTGCTATCTGGCTGTTTGGGGAATGAGATCTTTAATTAGTTCCGGATATAAAATATTACAGAGAATTTCCCTCCAACTCTTCCTTTGTTACTTGGGTCAGTAAGTGCAGCTTTGTTGTAATTGCGGTTGTAATGGTGTTGTCCTTGTCTAATCATAACACACTTTTTCCCCTATAAACTGTCAGGACACATTTTTCTATTCTGTAAATAGCATAAGAAATTGTATCCAAAGGTTGATAATAGATATGTCCACTGAAAACGGGGATCTGGTTGACACATATATGATGATATTACTAGTGCAGAAGTTTTGTAGCTGTCCTTGCAGGAGACTTTTAAAACTAGAGGGTGAGATCTGGATTTTTTTCAGAGGCATGAGAGATTCGGCATTGATGTGAGTGGCATTGTGATTTCATGCAACATTTGCTTAGAAGTTATTGCTGTGGTCTTAATGGAAAATGAGGTAAATAGACTTCTCAGGACTGGTATGTGTTACTCCTCTGTGAGTGTAGTACGCATAGATGAAAGTGAATCGAAGTCATTGCTTCTTACAGCCTGACAGCTTAAACTACAAGAGATAAGGAGATAAGGATATACTGTACCTTGTTTAACTTAGATGCTATATAAATCTAGTTTGTATTTTAAAACAGAAGATGTGGAAGGATGCCTTTTCTCTTTGAAAGATTCTAGTACCCCTTTTCCCAAATTGCAGACACACATGAGCCTCAGAGGACCAGCTGAGGAACATGCAGTGGGAGGGCACAGCTCTTCCCCATGGTCAAGGAGCAACAACTGCTGGTGCTTTGGGATAGAAATCCTTTTTCTTAGCTCTTTCATGTGAGACCCACGATGGACAAACCTCATTCTTCCCACTTTTGACTTGCTCCTCCCTCCATCCCTAGTGATCTTTATTCACTGTTTTTCATGCCACCTCACTTAACCCTATTTTCTTTCTTGGCATCCCTTCAACTTTCAGTTCTGGCTTTATGTCCCTGCACAGGGAAAATCCCGCAATTCTCCAAGCATATCTGCTGCTTCCAGGCGCCCCTTCGCCTTTTCTCTCCTACCCAAGCTCCTTGTTCCTCCTCTGTGTTCTGGCTGCCTTCATCTTCCCACTGCCAACTCCGTCTTTCAGAGTTTTTGCCCTCTCTACTCCGCTGAGATTGCAGTTGACTAAACCCACAAATTATCACCTCCTGGCCAAATCCCAAAGCGTCATGCCTGTCCTTGGCCTTGACTTGTTTTCATATTCACTGCAGTTGACCCCTCTATCCCCTTCAATTCACTCTTTTCTCAATAGCTCTTGGCAGCTACAATTACTTCGAAGAATGGCTGGTGTCTCTTATCTCTGAAGTGTGTTGTTCAGCAACCGCCTTGGCAGCTGCATCTTCTCCACATCCCTCTCACATCTTAGCATTTAGCAAGGCTGCAGCCTCAGTTGTTTTCCTTCTCTCTTCTTGGTACCGATCACTTAGAAATTTCACATTTATTATTACAGCAGCTTCCTCCTCTATGCTGGCTGATCAGAAGTAATACCCTTTAACACAGAAATTTCCATTCCGGTTGGAATGAAAATTGCTGTCTATTCCCAGACACCCCCTGCTAGTTCATTTGCAAGTTGCTGCAATCAGCTTGTGCATTATCTCTTCATGAAATTCCTATTTCTTTCATCATGGGGGAGGAAGCAAAACCCGAGTCTTTCTCTTTGACTGGGAATAAATAGGTCATTAAAGGTTACTGTAGGATTTCCTTCTGCAGCACTTCCCAGATGCCTTTGTGTATCTCCACCCTTAGTGACGGATTGGGCCAGTGTTCTCTGGAGCTCATGTAGAGTGTATTTCATCTTTCACTTGGTTTCTGATTACTTCAGTCATACAAAATGCTGCTTGAAAGTCAGTAATGGCACAGAGGTGAGGTTACATTCTAGAGGGTTTGTTCAGGTTAAATGCAGCCTCTGCTTGCAAAATCTTACACTAGAGAATTAGCAAAAAAGGTAGGTTCAAAGCAAGATGGTCAACAAGTTTATGCAAGAGGGAAGGCAAAGATAAACAAAATTGCTAATGAGATTAGATTTGTTGTAGTATTGAGTCTGAACACTTCAAGAAATGTCATCACACATATGTCAGTTGCACTCACTGTGGTAGGGTTAAACCATGTACATAAAATGTTGCTTGTGTAAAAAATGCCATAAAAGATGACAGAACTGAGTCCATGAACTGTATCCTTGCTCTGTTTTCAGGAGCCCACACTGTTCAAAAAATGGGACCATCTGAATTTCTTCTTAAATACTTGATTTTGCTAAGGGTTCACCTCCCTGGTGTTACTTACAGACTTCCAGCAATTCTCAGAATCTAATCATTTTACTGCCGCGGTAACAACACATATTGTAGAGATTGTTGGATAATAATGACAATAAAAAGTAATTTCAGCATTGTATTCAGTTTATGAATGGCTGTAATGTAGTAGCTTAATATTGCTTCTCTGCTGGAAACCATGTAAATGCCTGATTATGTATACCTATTAAAAACCCCCAGAATTATTTATAGCAGAAATAAAATCAAAGCATCTGTTTGTCACTGGGGAAAACACTCCCTGCACTGTGCTATAATAGGCCATCCATGTATTGAGATTTCTGCAGTCTCCAGTCCTTTAATCACCTGAGTTAATAGCCTGCACCATTAGACTGCGTGAGCTCGAGGGAGGCTTCCCCTCCACAGAGCAGTGCTGTGCAGTGAGGTGTGTTTGCCCACTTTTGTAAAACTTGCTCCAGTTCTGCCCAGTGAGCAGCTGAACATGTGTTGTAGTAAATTTGCACAGTCAGTCAGTTAAACTGAAGATGCACTGGTTAATAATGTGGGAATTTTATACGGTTCTTATGTTCAGTCGGGATGTCAGTGCCAAAGTTAGTAATGTGTGTGCGTGTTTGTTTTGCCTTTTTTAGGCTTGTTTTGTCTGGCTTTTGTAAGAATTAGCAGATGTTTCATTTGATTCACGATGCTGGATGTCACGTCCTGGAACTGGTGTTTTAATTAGGTGGCACCAGATGCTTGTTTGGTAGTGAGTGAGTGGAGGCATGCTCACGCTGGGAATGCCAATGTCATTGCAATACCATTGCTGCTTCCCCTCTCGTTTTGTCTTCAAAGTGGTGCCTTCTGCAGTGAACATCCACAGTCTCTCCTCATTCTTAGCGTCTGCTTTACTTCCAGGTTGTGCCTTCAAGTCCTTTTCAAAGAACATTCCTTCAGAGCTTGGTTTGGGTGCCCTAGTGCATTGCTTAAAACTTACTGACCAGCCAGAGTAATGCCTTTGTGTTGTCCCAGGATCTTCTCTGGCGGTGTTTGGGATCAGAAACCTTGATAGCACTGTTCCTCTTGGCATTACAAATTGAGACTAAAGGAAAATCAATGCTTCCTTTCAGAGGCATGGTCACAGTACCAGTTAACAGAGATCCTTTCAGCCAGCTTGTTCCTATGACAGCAGCTATTCAGACATAGCTTTTGGATGTCACTTTGGGTATACAGCAGAGGGTGACACAGTCTTGACATAGGTAGGATTCATTGTGGCCATCACACATTCAGATACAAGGAGATAGTAGCAGTAATTCCAGCATACTGTGTATCTTATAAATGACTATAATATATAAGTTTAATATTCTGCTCAGCTGGGAGCTGTATAGACAGATACCTGATTGTTGTTCTATGTGGAAATGGCACCAGTACATAACAAAATACTCCTTGGTTCTGTTTGGAGAGACTACTGCAAAATGGAGAAGAGCAGGTTTGTCCGTCACCTTCTTTGAAAAAGTAAGAGCAGTCCATATTTCTTGCCCCTGACTGCCTCTAGACATTCCTTGGAATACTGCAACCTCATTAGGTAATTTTTCCAACTTTGTTCTGATGCTGGGTGTGTTTGGGGAGATGCCTGGCGCTCACTCACACAGCAGTGTTGCTGTGCTGCTTCTGGGCAGCCTTTGGGCACAGGCAGCCTAGTGCTGTCCAGTTAGCCTGCTCCTGGCCTGACTGGCAGCAGTACCAGTCTGTCAGTACCAAACACTGCCCTGGAGTAAAGACATCTGGATATGTCAACACTGTTTGCAGTTTGCACCCCTGGAGTATGAAGTAGGATTGTGCTCCACTCAGGCACTTTGGCTGTGGAGCTTTCCAGCCTAGTCCCTGATGTGATGGGTTTGAATGACAAATTTTCCTCTTGTTCGCCTTCAGGATCTCAACGAATTTGTGTTTTACTTAGTATCACTGGTGCAAACATTTAATAGTGTAGAATAAGTATGAAGTGATTCATCTATTTATTTTGAGAGGTTGAATGCCTGACCACAGTATGTTTCCTTGCATTTTACAATTTAATAGTAGCCTGGGGTGCTGTATTAATTTTACTTTACTGCTCCAAGAGACTAAGATATGGCTGTTTGGTTCTCTCCTGCTTTAGCTTAGCAGTGCTCTGTGAGATTATGACTGCTTGGTAGCTGGAGCTTTTCTCTTTGCCTTCTTTTGTATTTCTCACTGATGCTAGGCTTAATCCTCCATCAAATAGGTGCAGAAGCACCTGGCTACCGGTAGTTTATTAATGTTTGTCAAAAGTTCCTGAAGTGATGTTGTATGAAGTCTAATATTTTCTAAAGAATACCATACTTCAAGAATTCCTGTACACTGGGTCTTGAGGGAGAGAGTTTCATTGCAAACCATCACATTTAAAACTGAAGGTAAAAAATGGCTGACTGCTGAAAGCTCCTTTATGTTTTCTTCCCACTGGCCCTGTTACCCTGCACCCTCCCCAGGTCAAGACAAATACAATTCCATCTTGTAGCAAGAAAATAAAACCAAAGATATTACTGTTTTTTACTGGAGTTTTGGCCCTCACCACTGTATGTTTATACAGTAAACTTAAGTTTAATGGAACAGACTTACCTGTTCAAGAATCAAGGTTTGAACTGCACTTTCCCAAGTAAGCTTTTCTGAAGAAGCCAGTACCTATCAAGCGTGCTGTCAGAGTTTTAGTGCTCAGCACTGGACAAGTGGACATGCTGCATATCAATTAAGAATGGAAGATAAATGGATGGCAGTAAATGGAGGTCATGGGTTAGAAGCATTTAATGGAAGAAATGGAAATGAAAATTGGAAAACAATCTAAGGGATCTTGAGAAGATAAGAGCAAAGGAAACTTAATTAGAGGGAGCCATGCTTCCGCTCTTGGATCAGGGATAATTTCCTGGATTTTGTTTGATAGGGTTTATTGCTTTCACAGTCAGCAAAGTTGCATTATAAATAAATAATTACATTCTATTTTATGATTTGCTCAAACTGATGCATTTCAAACAGTGAAAATATAATCTCCATTTCAAAATGGTGTATAAATAGACAAATAGACTTTTTGTAAGTGCAGCCTATCAATTAGCCCTAGGCAAAGCCCACTCTGGTATTACTGAGTGTTTAAGAACTTAAAGCATAAAATACAAGTGTATTTTTAAAAGCTGAAATACTCACAAATCAGATTCAAATGGTAACTGTTTATGAAAGCTTAAAATGATAGATTTAACTGCATACAGTGATAGATTTGCAAGGCAATCCATGCAGAAAGAGCATCCTATGCATTTATATCTGGCCAATTATAGAAAATAAAATAAATCACCTTTCCTTTTCCCCTCTTTCTTTTGGAATATATGTTTCTATGAGTGTGTATATGTACGTGTGTTTTTATACATATCATAACTGTCTGTATGTAATACAACATTTCATCATGATGATTAAGTGTGATAAAGTGAGAGAAGTCACTGCAGTGCATAATGAGCACATAAGTGTTGTGTCCACTTATTTCCCATGTCTTATTTCATTAGGGCTCCTGCTTGTGGTTTCCCTCAAGGGATCACACAGCAGATATTGTTGGTACTGCAACATTTCATTATTTACTTTATTGGGACACTCACTTTTCCTGTCTCTTTAGGGAGCGTAGTTCCCCTGATGATAAAACACTTTAAAGTGGAGCTGCTGCAGTTTCTGGGCATGTACATGTACACCACCTGGGGAAGGCAATACTCACTCCTACAGACTGCATCTGAGCCTTGCCCTGAATAGCAAGGGAACATCTGGGTGCATGCTGAAGTCTTGGCACCCCTTTAGTGCCAGGCTGCCCAGTTGGCTTCCCAGGGATGTGAGTAGAGCCAGAGCATGTCCTGGAATTGTGAACAGGTAGTGCCATGACTTTGGAAGACTTGGGTGGGATAAGGGCTGACCTTTATGTCTTACATGAAAGGTTATACTTTGGAGTGCAGCAGCCAGAGCACATTTATTTGCTTCTCTCTCTTCAGAGCCAAAAGGAAGCACCCACAGAGTCACTGGCACTGTTCCCAGTAATCACGATAGAGTTGTCTAAGTCAAGGCTCTTATTGTACAGCTCTTATTTGCCACAGTCCCTTGTGTATCTCAGCTTTCTTCTCCCTTCTGTTCCCATGTCCAAAGAAGAATATCCTATGTGGAAGATTTTTGAAGATGAATATAAGACTAGTGCTTCCCCAAGATTAAAAAACTCATGCTTTCCACCAGTATACTCCAGCATATTCCCATATACTCTTTATGCCTTGGATTTATTATCACACAGAGTAGGGACAGTGAAACAGAAGTGTAATTATGTCTGCTTGTGCAGGGTCTGCGTTAGGCTTGATGTTATAACCCCAGCTCCATTCTCCCTGTATGAAAGATAGAAAACTAAAGTTCTGACTATCTCAATGATCATGTGCAGATCCTGTGGAGGTACTGCGAGGTTGCTCAAGGGGATTTGGAAAAAGTCCAACATGGAAATGAATCCTAGTTATTTCACTTCTTGCAGTCACAGATAGGGCTGTAGGTGAGGTGAGCTTCCATACAAAGCTTCTAGCTGTCTCTGAGACTTTGCTATTTGGAAGATGTTTAAAAGCCTCTGGGGTCACACTTGGCAATTTTATTTCCTTACTGAGAGAGAGTCAGCTTAATTGTGAGAAGTCTTTGAAGACTGATGGGAGTTCTTGGTGAAAGGTGTATGCTTGTGGGGTAGTTACTGGGAGATCGGAAAAGGAGCTTCAGAAGAGTTGAGGGGATATCATGCCATCTTCACACACAATAAGAGCATTTGAAAAACTCAACAAAACAAACCCCTTTTAAGGAAGCTGGCTTTTCTTATGAATTGATGGGTGTCAACTTTTCAACTATCAATTACCAGCTATCCACAGGGGGTTGTAGCCCTACTTGGCTAAATCCAAAATGTCAGTGTGAGTGAAAATATGAGACTAGTGTGATTTCCCTTCAGAGGTTTAGCATCTTTGCAAAAGGTGTCTCATGGGGACTGCTTTGAGTAGGTTAATTTCCTACTAGTGAAATAGGTCTGGAGTGTTCAAACTATTCTTGTTCTTAGAAGTGCTACCAGTCTTGTGTATGTTCTACAAGGGAAACAGATCTCCTGTCCTTTCTGAAGCAAACCAAAGAAATGCTCCTAATCTTCTTAATGTCGGCAGGTGATCTAACAAAATCTTGGCCTCCAGACAACCCTTGGGAATTTTTTTCTGCTGCAGTCCCTGAAACTTCTGCCCAGGGCAGAAGCAGCAGCTTGAGGTGTTTTTACATGCTCTGGATAAGAAGGATGAAAGGTGGTGTCTCTTGCTCAGCATCTCTAGAGAAGGGAGGATAGAGTGCATCTAAAAGCATGCTTAGGGAGAACTGAAATGCTTTGCTTCTGGGCAATTTAAAGCAGTAGTACAGATCCAAAACAAGTTACCTTCTTTTTTTCCTTTTGACATCCTTACCATGGAGTACCTTGGTGCCTGGTACACAAAACCAGTGTGATACAGAGGAAAAACTTTTATATTATGGACCTGAGAAAAGTCCTGAAACTGGGTCTAGATAAAACTTAAGGTATCAGTGCATGCATTCTGCTTTTCATGGTGAAATGCAAAGTGTCTTCTTTGTAAAACAGAAATGTTCTGCTACAATATTGACGAAGTATAGACTGCCCTTACCACTGGAAATTTCACTCAGAGAAACAAAGGGACAATTGATTGTTCTCACAAAGCCACAGAGTTGCCTGTCTGAGAGCGTCTTCCAACCTGAGACCAAGCTGTTGGCTGCCTGCCATCCCTGCAGTGCCTCCCACCTGGGGCTCTGCCCGGGCAGGAGCAGGGGGCATTGCTCCAGGCTCACCAGTGAGCACTAGTGACAATTCTGATGCACATCTCTAGAACAGGCTCTTCAGTTTCTTGCATGCCCTCATATGTGAAGCAAGAAAATATTGGGAGCTTCTTCTTTTCATTAAATCTGTTTTCTCCCCATTGTGGCGTTGGCAATGAAGCTTTTGGGAAAGTATAAAATGACCATGGGAGTGGAGCTGTGCATGTTTGGAGTACTGGAGCAGCCCAGCATCACCCAGTGAACCTCTTATTTACTAAGCTCCTTGGAGAAAACATCTGCACAGATCTGTAGTGCTTAAAATCAGAAAAAAAATCCAGGATAATTTGATCTCATTCCTTTTATATCTCTGTCTATTATATATCATTTTTATACCTCTTTCCTAAATGATCCTTTTATAACTAAACCATAGCATACATTTGCCATGAAATGTTTCTCCCTCAACAGTTTGTAGCTCTCATTTGCAGATGTCTGAGATTATTCCAGGAATTAATCATCTGCTTAAAAAAAAAAAATAATAGTGAGTATCAAGCTGATTGCTAATTTTATTTTTCCTGGCTTCAGTTTCCAATCATTAGATGTTGCTCCACCTTATGTTGTTAGATTAAAGAGCCCTTTGCTTCCCAGTAATATTTCCACATGAACCTTACATGGTTTTTTCTAATCAAGTTGCCTCTTCATCTTCTTTTTAATAAGCTTAGCAGATTGAAATCTTAAACTCCCTTGCCATAAATCATCGTCTCTCCTCCTCAGACTGTTTTTGAAGCCTTTTTTTGTTCATCTTCTTCAGTTTTTTGACATGCTTTGTAAAACAGACTCCAGAGTCATGCATGGTGTGCCTGAGAAAAGGCAACATGGGACAGGTTAAATCATGCTCCTGTGCTGGCTTTGTGCATCACACTCCTCTTTCCTGCAGTGTTCATGTCCAGGGGCAGAATGGCTGTTAAGCCATTTCAGAGGTGCTCTCTCTCTCCTTTTTGACTGCTCCTCTGGGTTAATGTTTGGATAGAGAGATAAAGGCAGATTCCAGGGTAATGTTACTGCTTTTTCATAGGGTTACACATTTGCTGTGGGCCAAAAGAAACAAGTGAGACGGGCAGTGGGGGAGTGAGTGGGAAGATGACTCTTTTTCAGTACAATATACATACTCTGTTTTTAGTGTTTTTAGTGTATGTAACTGAAAAGGGAGAGGCGTTTTCTTGCTGGAGCATCCCAGTACTTCCTTGTCTGCTCTAGCCAACCATCCTGGGCCTGCACTGCTCAGTATGCAGGATCACTTTCTCTCCAGAACAGCCTTCCCCAGCATCCAGGCACCTCTGCAGAGCTGCCTCTGCTTCCCCCCACCTCTCTCACCACTGGTGCAAAACACCTGAAGCAGATTGGCACAGATTTTTCAAAGCAACATCTTGTACTGTGGAGAGTACAAAAGATGCAGATCTTTGTATAAAGGAAGAAGACCCTGTACAGAAGTCGCTTGCCATGACTTTTATCAGAATCTTTTTGAGCATCCTTTGCCTTTTTTCTCCATCTTTTCTTTCTGCTTCAGCTTTGCTGCACTTATGATCTTATTTTTAAAATAACCAGGAGCAAACCCTTCTTTTTAAAATAGCTTCCCAGTCCTCCAGGCAGAGGACACATGGGTCGGACTTCGATCTCTTTCTTAATCTACTAAAGAGGATGTGTGAAAAATCTGGGTTACTCTGGGCATTAGCCAGACCCTTTGAGAAAAAATGCCTCCATTCAAACAGATTATTATTGAGAGTTAACAGCTTTCATCCTTGGTGTGGATTTCTAGTGGTACCATTCCCACATTTGATTTGATTGGGAAGGCTGCAGAGGTGGGTACATGGCATGCAAGGGTTTTGAAATCTCAGAAGTGCTCAGAAAATAAGTCAGAACTTGTCGTTTGCTGTAGGGACAAACAGATCCAGGGGAGAAAAATACATACAGAGAGGCTATAATAATGAAGAGCGTTTCCAGTTTGTAATTCATATGTTGCTGTACCCACAAGTGCTTTAAAAAATAAGAAAAATTAAAAAAAGCATAGTCAGTAGGGTGAAATGATACCATCAACTTTTGTTCTGCTGAGTTATATTAAGAATATATTCCCACAGTAGATCTTCCTGCAGGATTTTGTGGAAGTTTGAGGTATCTGAATTTTAGATGACACCTGCCGAAGCCACGGAATTGCACTTTTTGTTTGTTTTTCTTACCCCTTTGTCCAAAAAGTTGAGCCTGTGCATATCCAGGGAAAAGCACAAAGTTCCCTCAGCACATAGGCATTGTGTTTTGCTGTGCCTCTGAGACCAAAGAGGAAGGTGGATCTACCACCTCTAAAGGGATGCCAGTAGCAACCCAGATTCCTAAAAGTTGAAAAATATGGCTCAAGCCACGCAGAGTGGCAACAAATCCCTTTTGTCAGAGCAGTATCACGGTTTGTCCCATTGTTCTCAAGCACTTGGAGCAAGTAAGGAATAGGATGTGGCTGCAGTTTAGTCTTCTGTGGTGTTTCATGACACCTCTTAGCCTGGTTTTACTGCTGAGTTTTATTGCATTGTCTGGCAGTGATGGAGTATGTTAAGCTTTGACAGAGGTTATTAATAAATTAGAGGTTTCTTTCCTGTATTTGTGCTTTTGGAGGCAGTTTGTTTCTTCCAGAGTTGTTCATTTTGTAATTTTTGTTTGTCCATGTAAGTTTGTTGGTTTTTTATTTTTTTTTTCCCCAAGCAAAAGATATTAAACAAGATGAATATGAGTACTTCTTTAAATAAGTAGAGGGATGTGATGGAAGACACAAAAATGGTAATAAAGCCTAGTCAGGTAAAAATGTTGGCACATCTTATTTCATTTAATTCATAAGTGGAAGAAGATAGAGAATTTATTTGACTAAGCCTCTGGTTCAGTGTCTTGATGATATGTTTGGAAAATTGCTCTGAAATTGATGTGTAAGTGACCTTGAAGATGTCATATTTAAGTGATAGCTCATTTTGATGTGAAGTTGTAAGCCTCCCCCCTGGCCTCAAATAAAGCAGGCAAAGGAACTCAGTATTGAATTTAAATCATTTCAAGGTAAAGAGGGAAGGAACTCCTCAAAACTCAAAATAAAAATAGCCTGGAAGGTCAAGCACCTAATCTGAGATGTGCTTCCGTTTTCAGTGGCATTAATATGCTGCTTCACTGGGAAGTTTGCCCTCGTGGCAGCAGTCCCCCAACCCTGGTGTCAGCCTTGGGACACCTGGGGAAATGAGATCTGACTCCAGAGAAAACTCAGTCCTTATGGTGGGTGGCACCACCAATTCACTATGCGACACTCAACCTTGGAATCACATAGTTCCTGTACATATATATATATAACATAAATACTAATGCTTTCATAAATATTAATGTATTCATATATGATTATTAAATAATAAAGATACTTTGTTGTTGTTGTTGTTGTTGTTGTTATTTGAGAATGCAGTGACCAGACCTGAACTTGACTATTGCCTTTAGTTTGTTGAGCTTCCCCTCTACCTGTAGTAAATTAGGTTACTCTTATGTTTTGCAGCCTGAGACAGAGCTGGCCATGATTCCTGCTCAGGCAGGACACCCTCCCTAGCCTGGTTGAGGTCTTGCTGTGCTGATGGGCTGTACCTGATTTAGTGGCCCTGACAGAGCACAACTGCAGCTGCACTATGCATTTGAGTCACACGAGTACCCCTAACTTTGGCTGGGCTGACACCTCAAAGGTCCATCAGCTCCAGCTGTTAAAGTTAGGAGTTTCCATTCGTACCTGAGCTGGATTTCAACCCAGCTGGCCAGGTTTGATCTAAAGCATTGCCTGGTGATGGTTTCCTCTGTGAGCAGGAGTGGTTTACAGCCCCTCTGTACTGGTGCTCTGCTCACAGCAGCAGCAATCGTGTCCAGCTGGAGTTGTAAACTGTACATTATTTATCTACTTATCTACTGAATGCAGATATTTTACATTTATTAACATGGTGAATGTCCTTGCCATGATTCTGGCTAGTTATGACATTCATGATATTGTGTTTAATATTATGGTAAAAGGTTTATTTGCAGACTTATTCAGTGTTGTTGGAAATTGCATTGCTGCAGATTGGCTTCCTAATTGTCTTTTGCAGCTCTGGGAACTCAGATGTGATATTCACCTCAGAAACTGCACTTCGATGTAACAATAAATTTGTACATTCGAAACATCAGCAAAAAAGAGAAAATCAGAAGTTAAGTCCTAGACAGGAATGTAACCTGTCTTTCCTTGTCTGACAAGAGCAGTTTATGATATATGTTTTGTATTTGAACCAGACATAAGAATATTAGGAAGTTGTAGGTATGTATAGCCTCACAAAGTTAATATTGCTTTTGGACTCGTTCCTGGGCATGATCTAATCTCCATTTAAGTCAATGTAGATTTTTCTTCTTGCTTCAATAGGAATTGAGTTTGTGTTTTAATATGCAGTAAAGCCTACAAAATTTGTGCAATAAAATAAAAACAGGAGGGCACGCTTTGCTCAATGGGGGGCCTTAAATGAAGGCGTTTTAGCAGCGTTTAATCACCAGGGTAAGGAGGCAGATTTTCAAAGCTGCCGGCTGCGAGCGGTGGGGGGGTGAGCGATAGGTCTCCTTCATGCTCCGGTTGAGCTTGTGGCTGATGTGATACCGCTGCCTGCATTCAGGACTGGCCCTGGTTATTTATGGCTTGAGAAGACTTTAAAAAGGGGTGAATATAACCTATGGTTTATTCTGATTCCCGCTGGCTTCAGTGACCCCAGTGTGCTGAATCAGTCTGGCACTGGCGCTCAGGCTCATGTCTTCCTTATGCTAAAACTGTTCAATCCTTTGGGTTGTACTTAGAATTTACCCTTTAATGGTAATAATGAATAAAATATCTCCCTAAAGAGATGCACTCTGCTTTCATGCTTGCAGAACTGTTCTATGGGAAGGATCTAAATTAAAAAAAAACGAAAACAATGGGTTAGGTATAATGTTAGTTTTCTTGAAAACATAAATATTCTTCCTTAATTGGGTGTGAAATTCCTGTCTACAAATCATGACATTTTGGTTGATTTTGCATTCACTGGTTTGATGAATAATGGGCTTGCAAGATTTTTTAAACTTTTCCTGCCTACAATAGCTCTCCACTAAGTGTCCTTCAAAAATCACATCTCTGCTCAATGCAAGGAATCTGAATTAGCTCGGACATTTGCATTTACACTCACAAATCTTTCCATGGTTCCCCTACATGTCAATGTGTGGGGGAAGGATCCAGCCAAATCTTGGGGGTAGGAGCATGGGTAGGCAGATGTAAAGCCTTCATCTTGGTGCAGCCTGATGAGGTATGTAGGTTCTTTCTTCCCTCTCTGTATTATAGACAGAAAAAAAAAAAAAACAAACTAAAAACTCATTATTCAACTGTTTTCTTCTCAAGCTACTTTTATTTATTACTTTTTTCCCAGCAAGGCAATGTAAACGAGGACCTTTGGCTGACAGCTCGGTGACAACCAAGGTGTTGTGTTTACCGCCAGGAGACTCACAGAGTCTTTGATAGAGGATCATGAATAATTAGTAGCATTTTAGAATCAGTGATTTTTCTGTTTCTTCCTTTGAGGGATGTAACAGGCCTGAGTACTTCCCTATTAGTTGGCATTCCTGACGGCCTCATTTCTGTCATTTTAATTTGGGGATAAACCAGCTTCTGCTTTGTAGCTGGTTTGCACGGATCCCCTTTGTTTGGAAGCTGGAGGAGGGAGAGCAGATGGGGGCTCTGGAAATGTTTTTTTTCTAGCATTTCGTGGCAGAAGCTGACCTGACCCTTGAACATATCAAGTGAGTTTGCTGTGTCCTGGGGTCTGAAGTCAGGAAGGTGCGTGCGTTACCTGTCCTTCAGTCACCCTGAAGGTTATGTATTTTTATAGTGCCTTTATCCACTAAACCTTACATTTGCACTAGCAAGGAACTGTCTTTGGGTGGGAATGGGCATGTTGCACTCTGGCAGCTGGGAGTATCTGGGAGTGTGTCACTGTAGTGTCACTTCCATCCTGTGCTGCAGCTAGTGATGAGGCCATGTTCTGCCTTTGCTGCCTCCCACTCCTGCCACCTCTGTGGCCACTCCTGGGACAGGCTCTGGAAACAAGTGAACCATTCACCTTATCTAACCTTTCCTGATTTCCCAGTCTGAGATGCACATTTGTGCAATTAGCTCATACTCCTGAAAAGGGTTGAGGAGAATAAGCAACATCTTTTGTCACTGAGACTCTTCTCAATTGATAGCTGATGCAATATGTCCCCCTGCAGAACCACTGCAGTATTTTGAAAAGGAGAGAACTAAGTATTTTTATGTGGCATTTTTATGTGATAGTTCTTGGAAGAGTAGCAGATACTTCCTAGTCAGTCTTCTTTCCCCATATCTTGTTCTTTATTTGCTGAGGGTATGGCTACTTCTACTGGCAACTTTTATAACATGTGCTACTGAGTCACTCAGCAAAATCACATTCTACATCAGTTTCTGCAGCTAAGCCAATATCTAGGGTAGAAGAATAGGTTTCTGTTGTCTTGTCTCAGTACCAAGGTGCCAAATGATGGGAGATTCTGGCCTGGCCCTGACAAGCAGTTGCTCCTGCCAGATATCCTCCTTGTTTAATATTTGCACTCTCCTTTTTCTGCCATTGACTTACAGCCATCAGACCTCAGTTTGCTTTTCTCAGCTAGATTAAAGAGCTTTGTTACTCTCTTCTGACTTTTCCATGCACAGCTTCTTACAGACCACCAAGTTGTCTTTTAATCTTGCCTTGAAAAAACTAAACAGAAATGCAGTCCTTTCAATGTTTGTGCTATTGAGGGTATTCATGAAGGATGATCTGACTTTTAGGAGGAACGTATGTGTGTAGCAGATATCCATGGCGATGGGCACCTATGTAAACAGCCAGGCTGACAGCTCCAGTAAACATTCTCTAAAAGAGCCGTGGCAGCTCCATCCATCACACTACCTATATACACAGTACTGTCAAGTATGTAAAGTAAACAAACAGGGGGCAAGAAAGAGGTGAGGAAAGAAATAATGCTTTTCTCTAATCCTTTTTTGTTTTAAGAGCCTCTCAGGTTTCTCGTCATGACAGTAAATACATTAATTTCAGATAGTTTTTGGGTGGACCACATCATTTGAAGTGGTCTGGTGACAGATGTGTAGTAAATCAGTGGGAGGGGAAAGAGAGAAATCCAGTTTGCTGTTTCTTTATCCACTTTAGTAGTTTCTTTTTTTTTTTTAATATCTTTTGTCCTTCCTAATGCTGTGTCTCATTGTGTCCAATTGCAGGACCCATACAGAAAACATTATCCCATTATTTTCCCAGGGAAAGAGGCAAAACAAGCCTTAAAGAGCAACAAGCACACAACCTTCACATTGCTGGCACATTGCCAAGCCCAAGGGCTGCACTTAATTTACATATAAATGTGCTGAGGATTTTAATCAGCAGCTAATGCACTCTGTTGTTATTTTTCACCAACAGTGTTTGTAATGCACGTGGTGCTTGGCAAATTGCATGGGGTATATGCACTTGGAGGGGTGCAGTGGCAAGCATATTGGTGGCACTACTGGTTGGATTGCTGGCTGGCTTTATTTCCAGGGCTGCCCTGGGCCTCAGGTGGTGCTGGCTCCAGGCCTTCAGAGATATTGCAGAATCCAGCTGAGGGTGACAAAGAGCTGGCTCACACGTGTGTTTGGATTTCAGCTGTCTCACGTGAAAACACAGTAGTGCCTCCATGGTGTAGCCTCCCAGTGGATGAGGACATCTGTTTTATCTGTCTTGTTCAGAAATGTGTCTGCAAAATCTTGGAACTTTTTGGTTTTTAGTCCCTTTGAAATTTTCATGATTTCTGCTGTGTTCTGGTACTTCTTGATTTTAGTTCAAGGCGTCATTACTTTGTTCACATTTCTCTTTTAATTAGCAAGCAGCTGGAAAGAGTGCACCACAAAATCCATCCAAGAAAAGCCCTTAGCCTTCCCAAAGGCCTCTCTTCCCTTCTGCTCTCCTGGTCCTGAAAACCAGATTCTGTATTTCTGTAGTCCCTGTTAATATCTATAATCTTTGAAGTAACTGGTGTGTTTTCTGAATTTATTGTGATTTTATCCAAGGATATTCCTTTTCTTTCTCTCAGCTAAAGTGAGCGAGAGCCTATCTGGGGACTGCCCAGGGAATATTTTTAAGCTCCTGATGTCAGCTCTGTCAGGCTCTTTGCATTCATGCCGCAGTGATGAAGAAGTAGTGTTGATGACTAAATATCATCATTAACCTCAAAGGTTAACACCTCATATGAAGCTGGCATTTGACATCCCTCTGGATCGAGGTCATCCACACCTGTGTGGAGCGATCCATTAAATATTTGGGCAGCTTTTATATTCTTGTTGGTATTACCTTTATATCCATATGTGGATGTACAGCAAGGAGGCATTTCGTGCAGAACATTCAAGAGCATGGTAGAAGGTATTCTCAGGATGATGGAAGGATTTCCATGTTGTAAACCTGAAAATGAACAAAAGCCTTTTTATTTATCAAGCTGCTGTGTTGTGTTGACAGGTGAAACAACAAGACTTATTGAGAAAAAGGAATTAATTGTATCTGGGACTTTTTAATAAATCAAAAGTAAAAGTAAGAACCAGTGTAGCAGACCTGTTGGCAGTAGCTAATGCTTGTTCAATGATCCTTCCCTTCCGAAATACAGAAATGAAAAGTAACTGTTGCCAGGAGTTATAAAATGAAGGAATGACTCAGAAGATAGATTTATTATCACCTCAGTATTGGTGAAATTCAGCTTCATAAACATAGGTTAATCTGCTAAAACCTTCTGTGCTCTCACTGGGGAAGAACCCTATTTCAAATTTTGTTTAAAGATGTAAAATAATTCTTCTCTTCTGAATAAATCATCATCTCTAATATCACTAATACTCATCTTTTTTTCTCCTCTTTCTTTCCTATGTGGATTGATTTTATTTATTCATTTCTATGGGTTGTTATGGGCTCTTCTCATCCCTGCAGTGTAATTTCTCTTCTGGACTTGCAAGCTTTTTTCATCGCAGTTCACCATATAATTCACCCATGTTTCTACAGAAACTCATTACATAGCACAGGCTGCTGCCAACAGGCACGAGACTGGCACTTTGCTCTCTCTCTGTGGCTCTGTTATACACAGACATACTTCCTCTTCTGTTTCTCAGGATCAGGTGGAAAACCAACTGATGTCTTCTTACAGCAGCAGGAAAAGTGGTCATGCCTTTCTTTCCTCTGTGATAAAAGAGGATACATTCATTGTCTAAGGGTACTGCGTGAGCTTTTGCTTGCTTGTTATCCAGGATTTTGGCATTATGCAATGAGTGAGCTCAATTTTAAATTTACTGTCTATCTTCTGAATTTGGATGGATTAATTTTAAATTGCCTCCTAGATTTTCTTCTTTAGTAAGGGCACAGGCAGGAACTAGAAAAGAAAAGCCACATTTTTGTGCAATTCATTGTCAATGGTTCTATCCCTCCCTACCAAGTTTTATACAAGTTTGCATCACAAAGAAGAAAATGATGGTGTTTCTTCTGTTACTCTGCCAGCTGCAGTTCTAGCAGAGAAATGGCTGTGGCATTAGGGTATTTATGAAGAGCCATCCTTTTACCTTCCCTCCCACTCAATTTCTTGGGACAAAGGACTGAGATGTTGAGCTGGGCTTACAAAACAACTTCTGAGCTCAGGCTTCTGTTTTTATTTGTTGCACAACTTGAATTTTTCTATGGGTGGAGTTTTTGTTATATGCTGAACATATTTCTGTAGTGCAGCCAAATGAAAATAGATGTGATGTTTTATTGATCCTACTCATGACATCCTCTGCTTGCTGTTTTCCTGCAGGAGTTATCTACACAGCAGATATTCTTGACCGGGAGACGACCAAATCCTACTGGTTGACGGTGTATGCAACTGATCATGGTGTTGTCCCACTCTACACTACCATTGAAGTCTACATTGAAGTGGAGGACGTGAATGACAATGCTCCTCTCACCTCTGAGCCTATCTATTACCCAGTCGTCATGGAGAACTCCCCAAAGGATGTATCTGTCATTCAGATCCAAGCCCAGGACCCTGATTCCAGTACTAATGAAAAACTGACTTACCGGATTACAAGTGGAAATCCCCAGAACTTCTTTGTAATCAATCCCAAAACAGGTAAGGAAACCCTGTTGCCTCGGGGCAATGAGAGAATGCAATTTACATATTTATCACCTTTCTCCCCTTCAGGGTGCACTGATTTGCTTTCCAGACCTCTGTTTGCTGGTTGCTTATGTGACTAAAGCATCTTATGTGTCTGGAGCACTGTGCTTCGCGCTGGCAGATGATGCGCTGCAGATGTGCTGCTTCATCAGTCACTCTGCCCTGGGTCACTGAATCACTGCGGGCTGCTGCCTCTTCCCTGCATCTACAGGGATGAGACTTTGCTGCACTGAGTCTGCAGAGCAGTGCTAGGAAGCAGATTCAAGCTGTTGCAGGTTACAGGGCGCTGTTGCATTCTTTATAAGCTGCTGCAGCACCACTGAATTGAGTGGCATGATGGCTGTCCAGCACACGTAGTAAGGCTCCACATTAAAGTAGGTGGATTTAATTCTACAGCTTGCTTCATAGAAAAAGTCAGTTTAGATGACCTAAACGTCCCCCTGGCCCTTTAAAAAAAAAAAAAATCCATGTGTTTGCATTGATTTATAACAGCTGGGAATGTAGCCTGTTGGCGCAGTGTGGCAGAGATGGTGATTGTTTTAAGTTAAAATAGTGTTGTTAGCTGGCAGTGGAGCATGGCACCCATGCGGAGCAGCTCTGCACGTGTCTGTATCCTAGGTGCTTTTACTGTATGAGGCTATAAAGAAATTGCCCCAAGAGGTAGAGCCTGAGGTCAGGGATGCTCTGCTGGGTGCCTACTAGTGCTAGGCAGCTGGTATTCCTTGTTCCTGCATGTACCCAGTTTTGCTCCCTCATTGGGCTTCTGGGGACCCTCCAGCATGATCTGGAGCTGGAGACTCAAGGGGATCTTTCAGAGCAATATGCTGAACTTTATGAAGGTAGTTCAGAGAATTCATGCATTGCTCTTGCTTGTTTTCATGCTCCTAGTTTTGTTCTGGGGTTTTGATTTTTTTTTTTAAGTTTATTTATATCTCCTGCAAATTTCTAAACAGCTAAAAAACTAGAAGACATAGACGTGAGAGGGAACATTTTTAATTTTGTGTATGGAAATGATGTTCACTAAATAGGTTTTCAACATTTGGTTGGGCAATCCTATTGCAATGTGTGGCATAAGAAAGGGTCAGGATCTTCACAGGCATAAGCCCAGGTGAAGAATTATGGAGAATGTATAATCACTGTGTTCAATCTGCTGAGCCCTAAGGCGCATATCTCACTTATTTTTAACACTTGGAATGGCCGAAGATGCTCTTCCATCTGCATCCCTTCTCCCCCTCCCCACCTCATAAATCCCATCTGGGCAAAGTAGCAGAGTTAGGACTCAGAGTGTTTAATGCTTGTGCTTGCCTTCCATCGGCTCCTCCCGCAGAGCAATCTGCTCAGCACAGCCCTGCTTATCTGCCAGGGTGAGCCTGTGACAAGGACTGGAGCTGGGCACATGGCAGCCCTGCAGCACCCTGGCCTGCTGGCACACCCTGTGGGTTGGCTCTTTGTCCCTCTGGAGAGCAGGCAGGATACTTTTCCCTAACAGTGAGATCTTATTCTCACAGTTAACAGTGACAGTGGTTAATCTTCATTTGCACTGTGGAAACTGCTGTCTGAGAATTTAAAGGCTTCAGAATGAGTAACTTTGCTGCTTGGGCAACTCCCAAAGGGCCCCCTTTTACACTCAGTGAGCATCCTTGCTAGTGACTGGCTGTGATTTGTCATAGAGAGGATAAATTATCCTCTTCTTTCCAACTCAGTGCCAAACACAGAGCAGTGAGAGCTGGGTAAGGTGGCCTCTTTGAGTTTGTTTTGAAGATGATGTGGCTGGTGGAGAGTGCATGCCGAGATCCCTTTTCCCGAAGGGGAGTGCCAGGCCTTGACATCAGAAGGCTTTCTCCTGATGGGATGCTGATGTCCGAGAAATAAAAGCATAATGGATTTTCCTAGAGAGTGCCCCTGGGGGTCTCTGACAAGGCTCCTTTCAGCCATCTCCCTGCAGTGCACTAGTTTTCTCAAAGACAGTAATTCACGCTGGAGTTGTTTTGTACAGGAGACTTCTGCACACACAGAAGAGGTTCGTAGCCTGCCAGCCCCGTGCTCTTGCTGGGATTCAGCACAGCAGTAACTCACATAGAGCGCTGCACAGCAGCCCTAAATGCGACAGCATGCTGTATAATCAAGATGAAAAGGTTTAATGTGAACCCAAATATGCTGCGATTGCTGCATACGTGGGCTGAATGAGCATGCTCCTGCTGTCGGGGGAGAACAGTCATTTGAGAAAGGGGATCTTTTATTTTCTGTGTCACTTTGGAAGTTTAAACACTGCCAGCAAACTGACATCTCACTCCTGTGAGTAATCCACTGCTGAGAGTCAACATGAAGGCAGCATCCTGCATTTTTTACATCTTTTGGTGGGAAGAGGCAGAAGAGATGGGGAGTTTGCTGGAGCATAGGGATGTTCTCAGTTGTCGTTGGAGATCAGCAGTGATCATGTTTGCCTTCCTCTGGAGCTCACTTTCAGCTGCCTTGTAGCTCATGCAAGTCAGGTAAGTTTCTGGAGGCACATGGACCACTACGTGTCTGATCAAGCAGGGACACCGGGAGTCCAGGTTTTGTTCCTGGTTCTAATTGAGGATCAAAATTGCAGCCAAATCTTACACTCTTGATTGATTATCTGGATAGCAGAAACAACATTACTTCTGGTATGCCGTATCTGTAGATAGAAGAAACCTCTTAATAGATAAGTTGTCACTTCCTACATTTTTATAGACTGGCACAGTTCGTGGTGTCTATTTTAGGCAGTCAAACTACAAATGTATCATGTGCATTTGGATTTGTTTGAAGGCAGACTTCAGACCCTTCAGGATTATTGCCTGCAGTTTACTCTGTGGGTTTTAGAGAGGTGAAGAGTTGCTCCTGTAGGAATGAACAGCTTCTAAAAAGTTGCTGATAGCAAGATTTGGGCACTGAAGTCACTCTGGATAGCTCGTGCTCTCACTGGGGGCTGACTGCAACGGGGGCACAAGTACATGATGGCAAGGGCCCTCCACTTTGGGCTTGGGGTTTATGTGGGTGCTCCAGGGAAGAGGACAGGAAGATAAGCAGCCCGCCCATGTGTGTCAGGATTGGAAAGGCAGTGTGGGCAACCTCCCATGAAGGCTTTTTTTTTTTTCTCACCTTGGTATTTTTATTAAAATACAGCCAAGCATTAGTTTGCGCCTTGGTACGCACTTTTATCTCATGAGCTGATATTCATAGGTACAAGTACTAAGTGAATAATGTAGCACATGAGCACGTGTGAAACCATAAATCATTCACACTGGAGAACAAGGCAGCCTTGTTCTGCTAACTGGTGGATGCTGCAGCTTAAGTGTAGCAGGTCCAAGAGAGCAAGCTGGAGTTTTCCTTTATAGTGGGCAAGAGGAACATATTGCAAAGCACAGTTTTGTGAGCAGGAAACATGTTTTTTGAAAAGTTGAGGTGACTCTAGGGGTTACATGACTACAGGGAAAGGCATTCCCCTGGGCATTTGTTTCCCAGCTGTGTATACATGCAGCAGCAAGAGAGGCATTCCTGGAACTCAGCATAACTCAGCATCTTTAGCAGCTGCGAGTCAGCCTGAACCCTGGTGTGGCTGCTGGGAGAGCCAAGCCTTTCCCTCATAGCTTGACTTTTGTGCTTGGGGGGACTTAGAATTGCTTTGGCAGAGCACAGGGTCACAGGGCTGTGCTCCTTTGTGGGTGGTGTGAGTTGAGGAGGACGGCAGAGCTGCTGCTGGAGGAGCAGCTGGGCTGACCAGCTCCCAGGAATGCCAAATTCTGCCCAAGCCGAGTCAGTCACTCGGGCATGAGCAGCATGTGGAAGAAGGTAAATAAAACAGAAGATGGAGTTAATAAAAAAAAATTGATTGATCAGGGCCGTAAATTCTTACTTTTATTTCATGTATATGGGTGTTAATTTCACAGCACAGGGGTAATTGACTGCGTTGATTTATTATATTTCTGCACTCTGGAAAAACCAAATTTTAATTCAAGCCATTGCATTATTTTGTTTAGTATTAGCATATTTTGAGCAAACCTAGTAAGCTTCTCCTCAGTCTAATGTAGATTACTTAAAAGATTTTTTAACAAGCCAGCAGACCAAATTTCACTCTTGTGCACATTCTTATTAATCAATTTACTCTAAAATTATGCTTGTTTGTCTGGAAAATCTGCTTACACCTTGCTTAGCCTTTTGCTGGCACCATTTAAACCAAAGTAGACCCCTGTGTCCATCAACCCAGGACACCCTGGCACCCCTGAAAGAGTATTTGCTGCAGTGGTTAAGGCAGGACGCACTTGTAGGTTTAAAAATACTGCATGTAGGTCAGTACATCTTTGCAGAACAGCAATACTCTGCCTCTGGAAGTTGTCTCTGAACTGTCACATCTGCACCTAGATTTGGAAAGGCTCTGGATATTTTCATGCTGAAGTAGTATTAATATTTATATACGGTAATATGGGGTTAGTAAGTGTCAGAATTTAATTGGTACGAATGCTCCTCTTCTCAGTAGGCTGGGCTCTGCTTTCTTTTGCACTCACAAAGCCAGCTGGTGTGGAATCCTGCTGGATCTGAAAGCCATTCTTGCTCTGCCATACTAAAATAATTCTTCACCCTCCCGTCATACATTCTGATTTTTATAGACGATTTTCTTCGGCTTGTCCCTAGAAATCCTCACGTCTTTCCTCTCACACACTGAGTCAAATCCAGTGGAGTCAAATCCAGTGGTTCACTGCTGCTCCACATCCCAATGGCTGCCAGCAGTGCTGGGTACCCAGTGCCTCTTTTCAGCTCAGAAATCATAGAATGGTTTGGATTGGAAGAATCATTAAAGACTGTCTAGTTCCAATGCCCCTGCTGTGGGCAGGCACATCTCCCACTAGACCAGTTGCTCAGAGGCTCATGCAGCCTGGCCATGAACATTTCCAGGAGTGGAGCAGGGATTATCCTTCTGTCACACTTATAGCTGCTGTTAGAGCAGATCTTGAGGAGAGCATTGCTCTGGTCAGCTCTGAAGGGTTTCCCGGTGGTCATGGACGGTTTCTAGGTTTGTCAGCCTGTTTTGTGGCAAGGGACACTCACCTGTGTCCCTTGCTGCTAAACTCTTAATATAAGACTTCTTCTGAAAAAAAGATCTTCTGTATCTTGTAAATGAAGACTTTTTGGTTTTTAGTCTAACCTGCAGTCTTTCTCCAAGTGTGTTTTAGGTGCTGTAGTGATTAAATTAGAAAAAGTATTTTGAATTTTGATGGTGTTGCAGGTCAGCTCTCTCCCACTTGGGTACTCCTTCTGAAGGATGTATCCCTCACATGCGTTGGCTATGGAGAAGTTTTTGGCAGCTTGTGTGTATGATGAAACTCATCTCTGCGGATCATGTCATAGCTGTATAACTGAATAGCTCAATGCTATTCAGCATGTAACTGTCTTTGCCCTGTCCAAGAGCAGAGAGGACCTTGCAGAGGGAAAAGACATTGGTTGTGGGGCTCTCCAGTCAGAGGTGAATTTTTAGGAATTGGTCTCCCTTTCCTTCTGTGCTCTTTAACGCTGTTGGTACAAGTGCTGAGTTCAACAACAGTTGCAGAATCCAGTCTGATATATCCATCACTGATATGTGACCATAACTAATACAGATTTTTACAATGTAATTCCCCTACCACATTAGCTGGCTTCCATTCTCTGTGATTTATGTTGTATCAACACACACTAAATGATCTACTTTCTTTGCTTTCACTTCTCTATTATTTAAAAGTGTGGCTCGTAATGACTTCTTTGTAATACACTCACTGTTAAAAATTGAGCTTTGGAGCATTTTAAAAGCTTTAATTTCTGCTTTGGCATGGCTTATTCTTTACCAGACACCATATTTCCAGTGGTTTGAGCCCAGGGTTAACAGCTGGGAAATCAGAGGACCATGGATGTTGGACTTGTGTGCTTGACCTTTTAAGTGTGCTAGGCACTGTACAGTATATTAGACAAAGTTCCTGCATTAAGGAGCTTATCATAATAACAATAATAGTAGTAATAATTAGGAAAAAAGAGAAGAAGAAAAAAATTAGGAAGGAGGATGTAAATCAAGTCTATCTGCTTGCTGGGGCACGTTTATTCCCAAGAATAAATTTTCAGTTAGATCCTGAGCTGCAGCATAGCAGGGACACAGTCTCTTTTTTTGACTTTGGGTGAGTCACCTCACCTCATAGTTTTTCTTTCATTTCTGGTTTTTTTTGGTTCTGTGTAAGTGGAAGTATTTTCTTGCCTTGCATGATTGTCCTATAAATTAATTCACAGTAGACAGTTTGCAGATCAAATATGCTCCAGAAATGCAAGCTATTGATTTTTCAGGCATCTTGGCATTAATAGACGTGCATTCACAGTCATGTATTCATAGTTATGCAAAAAATAAGAAACATACAAAAAAAGAGAAGCATAACTTCCAAAATGGTAGGATGAAGAGGAATATAAAAGAATTTTAGACTAAGTAAGTATTATCTAATGGCCAGACCACTAATTCCACTGAAAATGACAAAATTTGGGCTCAGCCAGCATGTCTCTTCCCTCCTCCCTCCCTCCTTGGCAGTGATTTCCTTCTCAATCTGTGTATGTTATCTGTGGAGAGGATAAAGGTGTGAGCTCTGTCACCTCAGTTGCAGCTACAGTAATGCTGCTATTAATAAAATAATAAATCTAGTTTTATCATTTCTCTTGAACAGACCTGATTTCTGCTAGCAGTGGATTTTTATTCATGAAGCACTGAATATGGTTGAGATTGCTGGATGTCTCTGGTATCAAGTGCCTCTTTTAAAATGGTATTTAAAGATACAGTATTTCTTTAAAATGCTATTTCTTTGTAATCAGCAGATTTATACTTGGCTTATAGAAATTTTAACCTTTCTTTAGATCTCCATGATGACTTCTTTAGACCTCTTTTGCAGTAAGAAGTTTAAGGAGTATTCCCATTGCCTTGACTGGACAATTGTGTCCTCACTTACTCAATGCAGCATCGGTTTTTAATCTGAACTCCCCATTTAATCTGAACTTCCCATGCTTCAGTAGAGACTTAGCCTGAAGGGCATTAGCATGGCAAGGGCCAGTGGGACAGTTTTTTCCTGATGGAAGTAGTTGCTGCCCAATAACCAGAGAGCTCCCTTCTTTTCCTGTCCCAGCACCAATTCTGGAACAGCAACAATTTTGCCACTGATCTCATAAATCTATATCGTTGCGCATTACATCAATCATTTATTATTTTTAAAAACATCAGCAGAGCATATCTTCTACCTATTCAGAAGTAACTTTGCCTATCAGCTTAGCTGTGTAACTCATTTTTCTACCTTGTCTGTCAGTTCAGTTTCTCTATTCGTAAATTTCCAGAAGTCGTGGCTAGGCAGAACTGTTTAAGAAATCATCTGTCTTTTTAATAGGCTGTGCTATTCCTTCACTAATTTTTAATTAGGGCTGTTCCATTCACTTCCAGGTAGCCAAATTCTCTTGTTAGAATTATTATCAATGGCAGATGCACAGTTGAGCTTAACTGGGTGAAATTGTACCACAAGTACCGAGTGACAGCGCTGTTAAATTTATGCACAATGCATGTGCTATGGATACTTGTCATATCCTGCCATACATTATTATGATAACATCAGCAAATGTCTCTGCGTTGCAGTAATTGCTTGTGGTCCAAGTCTGAACTCTGGCAGGAAGAATTAGGTTCCTGAGTTAGGGATGCTGAGGTATGGAGCCAGCGAGCATGGCATTTATTCAGGGCAGGGGTCTGGAGAGGGAGCTGCCAGGGAGGAAAATAAAGCTGTGATGTTAGCCCAGAGAAGGTGAAAGCTTGGGACAGGGGAAGTTGAGGGGGTTCTTTTTTCCTTTTTATTTCCTACTGCTGTGTAATCAGTCAAGTAACTTGTGTTTATCTTTTGCTCAACAAAGTTACTACTGGTGTCCGTGATGTTGGATGCTGCAAATCCCAAGCAGACAATATTAAACCAGCTTTCCCCCCTTTTTCTCAGGTGCAGTGAGTACTGTCATCTTAGAACAGGCACTTTTCATGGCTTGAATAGCGTTTCACCTCATGTGAGCAATTTTTACAATCTCTTAATGGAATGGAAGTTAGAGGCAAGGAATGTATTTCTGGTTTACTCTTAGGTAACATCCGATCCTTGGTACAAATGGTGATATTTCCTGTTTGGAGAATTAGGTTGACCTATGCTGCATGTGGGTATTAAAAAAAATAACAAAACTCAGAAATGGAAACAAAAAGAGAAGGCAACTGGGAAGGCAGGTGTGTTTGCATAAGCCATAACGATGTCAGTAATCACCAACTATTAATTTTTCTTTGTCTTCCATCACATAGGAGATTGTGTCAGCACCTCTTAAACCCCCAGTCTCTTGGCCTCCCAGTTCAGCTAAACAAGTCTGTTCAAAAATTACACTTAGCAGCGGATTGTGCTATTTTTCCCGTTTTCTTTTTCTGACTCTGTTTCCATCGGAGTTACACTGTTATAACCAAAGATAATTATTTTCTGTGAAATTACTCTCCCCTCCTTTCCCCTTCCCCTTATGTTAATGAGAGTGTTTTTCGTTTGCTGGGAAGACTGACACAACTTCTTTGAAATTAGTAGTGTTGTTGCCAGTTAAGTATGTGACCTTATCTGTGTAATTGTACAGATCGTGCTGCCATATGTCTACATGCACAGAGCTTAATTTAACCGGAGACATACATGTGTAAAAATAAAGCAGTATCTGGGGGTTAAATATCAGAGGAGCCCCCTAATCACAGCTTTCACATTATACACAGCTTTCTACAGAGCTTGAAGAGCTCTGAAGTTAAATCTTTAAAAAAAACTCTTTGCATGGGACCATGCTCTTGTACCCTTGTTTTTACGTTGATCATCATGTGGATTCTACTATGCCTCCACTTCCTTGCTTCTTGTTCCTACTTGGTTACTCCCCCTGTAGTAACTAAGTCCTTCATGCTGCTTATTAAGATAGAATAGGACCATTTTTAATGCTTTACAAGCAGAGAATTGATGCAAAGGAAGCAGCTAACTAGTCCAATGCCAGCAATACAAATTTGATCTTAATTTGCCTTCAGAGCCAATGGCTACATGTAATGCAAAGCCTTATGGACATCCTACCCTGCTAAGCTCAAGGCAACCCTGGCACCAGTGTTTCATACCTTGTGTACAGAACCTACCTGGGCATGTTGGCACCCTGGCAGAATCTATTTCCTTTCCTATTTCCAGCTAGCCCACAGTTTCCCTGCCTTTCTTTCTCTCTTGCCCAAAAGCACGCCTGGGCTACCCATAGGAGAGAAAGCATTACAGTTTGCACAGGGACAAGGAGTCACAGATGGTTCTGGTGGAACCTGGGTATATAAGGACAGAACTGACTCTTTGTTTTGAGTGGATGAAGCAACCCTCTTCTCCATCAGCCTCATGCAGGCACAAGCCTAAACATTTGTGCCAGTGCTGTCATGGAGCAAGGAAGCAAACCCAAAGCACTTGTCTCTCACTACCCCCAAAAATCATGCTCTTTCTTTCTTGATGCTACATTTACTTGTACTTTCTGTGCAGGAACATTTCCTCGTTGCTTCCTGTGTATATGAGTCAATGTCATGACATGCTGTGGGTTTGTTGCCTTCTAAGAGAAATTTAATGTTTGTGTCAGATGAGTTGCGTGCAAGGAATCTGTGCTGCAGTGATCTATTTATATGGTAATTAGCAAGTAGCTTTGCAGCTCTTAAAGGGATTTGGTTTGAAAACTAAGTATTATTTCCTGAATTTTAACTTACCAAGAGTGTATGAACAGCAGTGAACATGCACTTTTTTTAATACAGCCACAATACCCAAAAGATAAATGTAAGTCTGCTCTGCAAGAGAATATTTTGGTTATAATTAATTTTGCTCCATTCACCATATGCTTGTATTTTCTGACCTTCATTTTATTCACAGACTCTATGTAATAAAATGTGCAATATTAAAACAAAAGTTGCTTAAAGAAGCACAAGTGCTTGTGGTGCTACATCTTCAGCTGAATTATGTGGTTCGTGCCACTTGAGAATTTGATCATCTTATCCTTGAGAAGTTGTTATTATGGAAAGGTGGTGTCATTAATCAAACACGTTGAAGTTATTTTTGTTAATAGAAGAATTAGATGATTTTTTAAATCTTTGAAGAAATGCTGTAAGCCCACTCAGATAGATCCTTTAGGAGAGGCAAACAGGGATGAAGAATCTGCTCTTTGTCCTTATTATTCTGTGTTTGAGGCAGTTCTTGAGACACAACCTGGGAATGCACTGCAGATGACGCAAGGAATAAGTGCTGCTAAATTTAATTTATTGAGTAGGTGTGAATTAGATTAATTAAACAGAGAATAAACACACACAAGATTACCCAAAGTAGCTGCATGGATGGGAAAATATTGGACTATATCAACACCTTAGATAGGCAAGATGCTGAGAAATTTTTCATGTGAGTCTGTAATTTCTTAGGGGAATTCTCTCAGGTTTTTTATTTCGTTTTTCTAACACTTATCGTAAGCCAAACTGATAAAGGGAAAGCTGTGCATTAAAGGTAAGGAAAACAAGGCAAACAGTGGAGTAGTCTCTCAGCTGAGCTGCAGCTTTGACTCAGTAATATGCCCATGCCCTGCATTTGTATGTGTGAAAACCCCTCGGCGTGGGTTGGATTCACTTGCAGAGTACAGAGCCCTTTAGGAAGGATGCACAGCTCAGCATCAGAGAAGCAAATAGGCAGGATTTGGATACAGTCCTTGTTTGGTCAGCTGCACTGGGGGGCTTCATGCCCCACTCCCAAGCTTAGCTCTGATCTGTTGGTGCATATCTCCTGCAACCTGATGTTGAGCAGGGAGGATCTCAAGGACTTTTTGTTGTATTCAGCCTGCAGGAGGAGTTTCCTCTCCTCCTCCAAAACTTCTGTCTCTACTTTCTGCTTGAAGTAATGCTGCAAAATAGGTGGGATTTTACAAACACTCTGCAAGGTTTTAGCCTAACCTCTTTACCAGGCTGCCTTATTAAGAGCGGAAGTGCAGCAGTGAGAATGTAATTAAGATTTAATATGAAGACAGAAATTTCAGTGAAGAAAAGATTCCTATGTAGAGAGAAATTATTTTTGCTTCTAAACAAAGATGAGGAAAGGAGATGAAAACATGAAGAAGATAATACACATTTTGTTGAAGGGACTGTATAAAGACACAGAAAACAGTGCACGTCCAAAACTGTTTCACCCATCTATGTGTATGGATTCGGTTTTTGTCATGCTCACCCCCACCTCTGATAGTTCCTTTGGGTAAAAAAAAAACAACAACAGCCCAGAGTCATACTCAAGATACCTTAATTTCTGCACATTGAGTCCTGCAAGAAAAATAAGAAGGGTTGTGGGGGTTCAGGTTGGGTTCGGTTTTGTGGTTTTGTTTCTGGTTTGGTTTTTTTTTTGCACAAGTGTGTGGATTTAGTGAATTTTCTTCAGTGCTTTTATTTCAATTATTGAGCAATTAAAAATAGTTCATAGCTAAGAACTCAGGCAAAGCAAAACCTGTGCCGCCTTTTTGGTAAGCTGAAACGGTGATTTATTTTTTATAATATTTATTTGCAACATTGTGGCACCTTCGTAGCTGCAGCCGCGAGGCAGCACCCTGCCGTGTTTGGCAGGAGAAGTGGAGTGGAAGATGGTTGCTGCACCGGAAAAGCTCTCGGTTTGGGGGGAGCCTGAGACAACAGATGGGGAAAAGCAGATGGAGATGCGTCAGAAAAGCCAAGGCGGTGTGGATCAGTGCTGAGTTTGTTGCTGGGCACTCTGGGTGTGTGGGGGAGTGGGGACCAGGATTTCAGAGAACAGTGGGCACTTGGCCCCCGGGCTGGCAAGGTGCCGGCGTGCCCGTGTGGGCCACGGGCTTCGTCCTGGGACAGCAGCTCCCAGCCTCTTGCAGAGCTTACAGGGAGGGGCTGCGAGGGATTGGCTCCAGATAGGATGCAGGATATATATATATAATGTTCTGCATCTGTATCTGTGGAAAGATTTCCCTCCCTCTCTCTGAGGTGTGTATATATAGATACAAGTTTCAATTATTTTTATTCCAAAATTTAACACAAATGGCAAAGGCTTGGTTCTTGGTGGTTTTTCAGTCTTGGCTTTTATTTTTTTCTTTCTTTCTTTCTTTCTTTTTTGTTTATGTTATGTTTGGGGCTTTTTGCTTTTTATTTTTTCTAATTAAAAGACTTTTCAGCAAAAAAAACATTCAAAGGGGATTTTTTTTTTCTTTATTGGAATGTATGTAACTTTGGAAGACTTCTTCCTTGTTCTCCTTCTCATTTTTCATGAAAAAAGAGTGGCAGTCTTACAAGAGAAGGGCTTAACTGCCCTTTGAGTGGCACATGAGGGTAGAGTCTCCTGGAAAGGCTGAAGTTTTCAAACACGATGTCCAGCTGTGCTCCTGAAAGGTGAAATTCCTTTATAGCCTGGAAAAGCTGGCTACTGTGCTCACCATAGTTAAAAAGTAAAACACCTAATGGAGCATCCCCATCCCCAACACCTATAATCCCAGGTGTTTGGGATTATAGAGGCATTTATTGTCTACAGGTAGGATCCAGGAAGATCTCTGAATACTTGATTTCTCATTGGTAATGATGATGTGTACCAGAGTTAAAATCCTACATTTTCTTCACCTGCCTACCTGTGTGGGCAGAGGGAGTGATGTTAAATGACAGAGTCAGACATACAGGGCAAGATTCTCATATCTTTTCAAGCATGACTAGATCCTGTGTTAATCCATCTACTTAAAAGGATCACATCACTGGGGTTCTTTTTTAAACCAAAAATTTGCACTACCATACCATGGGGAACTGAAGAATTCCAGTCTGTGTAATTTGTCAAGAAAAATTGAAGAGGTTGTGGCTTCATAGTTTGTGTGTGCCTGCATGGAGACAGGATTTCTGACAAAGGTTTTCTTTCATCCAGCAGATAAAAGTCGTAAAAGACAGTGAAGTTAGAGAAATTCAGACTAAAAAGAATCCTGATTTTCTGGCTCAAGATAGTTGTAGCTGTAAAGGTGCTATTCCAAGGTTATGGTCCAGACACAGAGGCCAAGCAGTGAAATTCCCTGACCATTATTATCCAGGAGCACAAAACAGATGATCTGATCTGGACTAAAAGCCTATTAATGCATAATCAACACAGTTTAAGCCAAAAATTACCATAGAAGTAGAGGGGCTTTATGGCACAGCCCTATTTTGCACAAAAAGCTACGATAGGCCATGTCTCTTCTGGGAATAGATAATATATATTCAAATACAGTTTTGTCCCATGTTTTTTCTCCTCTGGGCTTCTTGAATGCCATTATTGCTGTAAAATGTTATAAATAAATCAACAAAAGAAAAAAATTGTTATATATATCCATATATTGATTTTAACAGGATAAAAATAAGAAAACATTAGCACCAACTTGCCTCACATAAGAAATATGATTTTCTTGTCCTGTCACAGCTTGAAACATTGCAGACCATATTCCTTTTGAAACACTCCATCACTGATAACAAAGTGTAATGGAGCTTTTCAGACTGTTGTTAAAATTTTGAATTAAAAATTTTCCTATCTATTGCAAAACATCAATGAGCACATTCAACGAGGTGTAAGGTAGGAGTGACTTGTTCCATTTCTGGGGGCGTGTAATATTTTATCATCTTGCAGCCTTCTTGCAATTTGGTATGCTGAGAAAAATTAATTTGATTGTTTACAATATTTAATTTTCAATAATTATTCAAGCATATAGAATGACAGGCATTTACAGTATGTAGTAAACAGATGGATTAGCAATTGTGCATGTAATTAGAAATTACACTTAAAATACAAATGTGCATTTGAATATTCAGTTACCTTTAAAAGAGAAAAGGTATAAATAAAACTATGAGTGCCTTAGAAATTATTTATAGAGTCCATGAAGTGCCCTTCATAAGTGGGTCTTTGCCAAAAATTCTCATTGAATGCCAATTGCAAATTATACATATTTCTTTTTTCCTAAGATAAGACTGAACTGTTCAGATTTGGTAGTTTTTACGTGCTGCTGTGGTTTCAGAATCACTGCAGGATCACTTTTCCCAGCCTCCAGGGAGAGATATCCCTCCTGCATCCCTGTGTCCGTGGTGGTGCTGGTGTGAAAGGCAGGGTGCTGACTCCTGCCTGGCACCCAGTCCTCAGCCCTGTCTTTGCTAGAGGTCCACTTGAGTCATGGCACTTGAGAAATGGTTTTGTTAGGACAAGATAAATCTTTCCCAGAAATTGTGGAACTGTCAGGATGTGAAAGTACACTAAATGAATAACAGTCTGATCTTATTATTTTAGAGTTTATCCTTTCCCCACTTTGAGTTGTGTTGCAATATTTCATTCGGTCAAAATTGATTTGTAAGATAGATGACACAGGAACCCCAAGTGAAATCACCAAAAATGCGTGGAAATGATTTTTAGAAGTGACTCTTGAGAATCCATTTTAGATGCCTTTGCAAATACATTCTTCCCTGATTTTGGTGTGGTCTCCTCAAACAACTCCTTGGGTTGAATGCTTTATTGCTGTTCGCGTCAGAGCTGGTTTAGAAGAACCCCAATTTCATTTTCTCTGTTAATTAAAATTAAATAATTGATAATTAATTAATTATATTAATATATAAAATATTAATTAATAATAAAAAACAACCAAAACCCACTTTTTAATCTCATGAATACTTTGGAAAAAATGGGTTATAAATGTAACACCTTCTAGGAAAGAGTTTCATCCTGCTCTCAGTGAAGTCAGTGGGATTCTTGCCATTGCTGCAGATGGGTGTGGGATTGAACCCTTAGTGATTGTCTGAGTGTGAAATGAGAAAATATATTTAGCCAGGTTCATTTGAAATTATTAGAGACAAATTCTCATCTAAGATAACAGTTGGAGCTGATTTCTGTGGCCTTTCAGCATATTGACCATAAATCATGTCGTGAGTATGAAATACCCCTTACCCCCATATGTATCCCCTCCATTAAAAGGGATTATAATTTAACCAAGAAAAAAATTTGAAAACTCTATCACTCAAAAGTTTCCTGGATTTAATTAATTACTTTGACTTTAGGAAAAAATAAATAGTTTAAGATAGTTATTTTCCTTTTGTTTTTTAATGTATTGTATTACTAATTTTCATGCTATTGTTCTATTCACTATTGTAATGCTATTAATTCTATGTATTTATTTTTGGATGAATGTGATTTTTTTCTCAGACCTCTCAGCATAGTGCAAGGGAGCTCCCTTCCTTTTCCTCCTTGTGGTATTTTCTGGATAAGAGATGGAAGCAGAGTTTTTGTGGAGGTTTTTCAGTGTTATAAGACAGTGAATAAACAGGTTCATAGACTTTAGGTCAGAGGAGTATTATATCACCTGCTCTGACCCCTTCATGGTAGACATGGTAGAAAATCACCTAATTACTCCTACACTGAGGTGTCTAATTGATGTTTGACTAAAGCCTGTATTCCAGGAAGAAACTGATTTAAAGGCTACAAGACCTTTTTTTTTTTCCTCCACTGATGCTTATCTCTTGTATTGTTTGAAATGTTTCGTTTATTTTTTGTTGAATTTGTCTGCCTCTTCTCTCCACCACTAGATTTCATTGTACTTAACTCTGCTGGAATAAAAAACCCTTTACTCCCTAGTAATTTCTCCCTATACAAGTACTTCTGTGCATTAATCCAGTTATTAATTAATATCAGTATAGTTTTTAATGCAGAGAGGAAAAGAAGCACTGATTTAATTGGTGCCATATTGTCATTGACTTATGTGTAGAAAAATGCAGGCTGTTCTACCTCCATAAAGCCATTTGTGGTCACAGTCTAAACGTGACTTCCAGAGTCCTCCCTGCTTGAGTCTGAAACATGCAGGAAAAAACAGAGTCAGGTGTAGAGGTGGGTATGATTTAGCTCTGAGGACCTTCTCAACATGAGCAGCAGCAGCTGCCAGTGCAGCAAAGAAGGTGTGCCAGGTTATTGTTCACAAAAATTATTGCTCGTGGCACTGACTCCCACAGTAAGCTGATAGATGCTTAATTTCTTTCTGTTGTAGATAGGAAGCAAATGCATATGGCTTAGTCATTTGTCACCCACCATGGCTATCCCCCCTTCTTCAAGGACAAATTATCCCACTATTTTTATGGCTAGAGATGGAAGGTTCTTGGTTTGAGGGCTAGTTACTCCCTTTAATGTTTCCTTTGCAGTCAAAAGATGGAAAATTTGGTGGTGTCTCCAAGTATGTAGAAAGCATCTTTGGGATAAGGAACCTAGACAGATGTAAGATTTCTAAACATCACAGTGTATATGTAAAGGAAAAAAAAAAAAAAAAAAGATGACCCAAGTTCTGATATTTCCAGAATGTACAGTAGATGCTCTTAGAAACTCCAATTTGTTTCTGCTCTGCTCCCACTGGTCTCAGATTCATGCACATTGTGATCCCAACCAATGTGGGTTTGTCAACTGCAGATGATGACCAGTGTTGTTTGGCACAGCAGGGTCCAGTGTGAACCATCACCTAAGCACTGCAATCACGTTTGCTCGCCAGAGTGGCAGGCACTGGTGTCCATGCTGTCCCGTTCCAGTTCATGGCCTCTGTCCTGCAAACAGGACGGTGCTGGCTTCCTTACCCACTGGCAAAACTTTGCTAATGGCACAGAAGCCAATGTAAGAAATCATAGGGAGTCGTCTTTTTGGAAAACAAGCTATCGTGGGTGAGGGGTTGGCTTTAGCTGATGAAGGAAAGTGGGGGGACAGTCACAAGTTAGAACTTGGCTGCTCTGAGCTTCAGCTGCAAGTTGAAACAACGAGATGTTGTAGTGTTTGCTCTAACAGGCTGACAGTTAACTCACTTGTGTACTAACAATTCCTTGTTAACCTAAAATGTGGGGTAATTAAGACCTGGATCCCCTCCTTAGCTTTGCCATAAGGCTCGTGCACAATCTGGAAGTGTCTCTTGGAGCAGCTTCCCCTGCACAGAGGTCAGGACTTTACCCCAGCCAGCTGACTTCCCGCCAGCAAGGTGCAAGGCTGGTGTCCACACATGGACAGAAAGCCTGACTCAGCCCCCAAGAAGGAATTGCAGCCTCTAAGGGAATGGGAATATTGGGAGTGCAAAAAGAAAATACGTCTTTTTTGTTTTCATTTGCCTTCTGGTTTAGGGCAGACTGAACAGATTTCAAACTTCAGATCCACAAATACAGCTTTTTTCTGGGGATTGTTTTCATTTTGTTTCTTGTAAATGAAAGCTGAGTCTCTTGTAATTACCAAGAGTCTCAAGACTTTGGCTAAAATACAGAGCATTAGGAAAGCAAAGACACATCCTTGACAGGACCCATAACTGGTAGTGAAGTATGTGGTGACTTGGTCCTCGCAATGAAATTCTGTGTCTGAAAGCATGACTTTATGACTATGAGCAGCAGCAGTAATGATCCCTGTCTTCCTCACAGTGCTCTTGTGTGAGTTATTTCATTACTGCCTGTAATGTGCTTTGAGACCTTGGATTGAAGAGCAGGGTGATTATTATGGTAGTTTAATAATACTGTTTAGAAGGATGTAGTATGCTGCAGCACTGGCTTTCTTGGAAACACAATCTGCATTCAGTGGAAATGTTCTCCATCAACAAAGTCAATTCCCAGAGTCAAAGTCACACTTGGCATTGCTGCTAGTCCATCTTCAGCAGCTTTTGGGGAGCTCAAAGTGCAGCATGGTCATCTTCCAGTGTCAGACTCTGTGGCAGGACACAGCTACACAGGTTGTTCTCACCCATCCCCTGTTCTCACTGAGAACTTTGTATGTAGAGCTCTCTGATTTGGAACAAAGGTATTTGCCTCAGGGCACTTGTCCTTCTCCTCTGGTTTCCACCATTGCCTGCTTTTATATTGCTCCATGCCAAGAGGCTGTTGTGATACTATTTGGGTTATCCCTGCACCTGACTCCAGATACAGATTTTCATGATTGCTTTCACAGGTTTCACTGACTTCACTCTCAGGTGGTGATCACCTCTTGCAGGGTGGTATGCTGGCCATAGGCTTCAACACCAGAAAGAGCTGTTGTGGTTTGAGACAACCAGTCATTTTCTCTGCTTTTAGAGGGAACATGAGGATTTCATTGCCTCCCCAGCACCCAAACCCAAAGGACAGGTTTCCTGGTACTGGCAGGTGAACTGCCACCTCTGAGGCAGCTCCTGCTCTCTATGGGGATGTGCTGTCTGGGTGTTGTGCCTGCTCCCAAGCTTTCCCCTCTCTGTGCTGCTGCCAGTCTGCCTAAGAACCTGAGCTCATGCCCAGTCACAGAGAGTTTTGCAGATGTTGTAGTATTGCTCAATATCTGGAGAAGTGGAAATTTCAAAACATCCGTTTTCCATCCAGTTATGTGACCTTTGATATGTTTTGCCACTTTCAAGGCTATTATGTTCTTGTGCCTATTCTCTCCTTTTTTGTTAACAACGGAAGATGTAAGGTTATCGAAAAACACCATTTACCACTTAAATTGGTGCCTGAATTACTGTAGTGTCTGTACTGTAGCATCTCACGGTTTGTTCTCTATTGAGATTTTTACATTAATCTTTAATGCCACAGCATTTAAATACCTTTCAAAAATGCATTAACCAATCCATTAAACATTTCCAATAAGACACAGACGTGTTCTATATAAGAAATACTAATATACTGTTCAATTCTCAAGTTGCATTAAAGCATATATAAACCAGAAACATAAAAAACCTCTTCAGAATGCCTCTGTAATGAAAGCACAGAGAGGGCAGATCTTCCCATTCTGACTTCAGCTGGAGGGTGTGAGTGGGTCTTTGGAAAATAACTTAGCTGATTGGAAACCCACTGCAAGTATGGGAGGTAGGATTCGTGGCTCCAGACTAGAAGATAAAAAGGAGGTAGAGAGGAATTGCCAAAACTTCATCTCTATTGCCCTCCTTCTGTCTCTCATCTCCCACCACTTCAGGGCATCACAGGACAGCATGAGAAATCTCTTTATCCTCCCTTCATTTTCCCCTCTGGACCCTGTTAAGCAATGCTTTGAGTAAAGAGAGAGGAATGAGACGTGTAAAATTATATATATTTTTTGGCATCCAGCTTGTTTTCATTTTTTGCTTGTCCTGAGTCTGGAACAATTAGTCTTGGTCCACATTTAAGGCTTCTAGGGCTGTCATAGTATAAATGATGTAAATAGAAAAACTGCTCTCTGCCACCAATGTAATGCAGGTTTCTTCCCTTATTTGGTCACAGAAAATGAGAAATGGCAAGGAGCTTTCAGATTTGGCTTTTCAGATTGATTCCTGACTGTATGTGTCACGTGAGACAGATAAATGGAGTTCAGTGATAAATTCCAAAGGGAAAGGAAGAATTAGGAGAGATGTGTCTGAAAATACAACATCTTTGCCAGGCAGCTACATGCTAGGATATAATTTCTGACTGATTATCATCTAGTAACAATTAAACATCTTTAACCTTTTCAACCTCCTGTGATTTGGTGCATTAATGAAAAATGTAAAATGGAGCATTCATCTTTTTGAAGAGGTTACAGAGAAAAAAAATGGTTATGAGACTTACCAAGGTTTCATTTACATAGCAAATCTGGTTATAACTTAAATTGTCTGTCAGAACACAGTAAGACAGTGTCCAGAGAAAGAATATTCTTCTGACACTACATAATGATAAGATTTGAAAACTGAGAGGAATAGAGTGACAGGAATTGGTGGGGCTTTTAGCTGGATTTTTATTGGGTTTTTTTTTTCTTTTCCTATGTTAAAAGAATATTAATAGAGTTTTAAAGTACTATTTTAATCACCACTTTTAACTTATATCCTAACAGTCTAAATATATATAGCTATATTTCTTACAAGTAAGCAGACAGTTTCATATTTATTAGGACATCAAAAACTTAGAGCTCAATTTCACCATTCGGGACTGATTTGCCTTGTTCTCAGATTAAAAAAAAAAAAACTACTGTTGCCATGTGGCCTGAAAAGTGATCTGTAATGACTAATCGACTGCAAACATACACCACTCGGGTATTGAAGCAGATAAATTTGCCAGGCATTTTTCAAATCAGGGCCTCAATATTTTCTTCTCCCCAGATGCTCTGGGCTCTAGCAAGTGCTTGCTATTCAGCAGTCCTTAAAGAGGAACACTTAGCCATTTCTAAGAACAGATTGATCAGTTTCATCTCTTTGTTCAAAGGTGAACAAAAAGCACTGTACATTCTGTATATCACAAAGGTCTCCTGAAATGAGGCTGTGTGGTTTTCCTGAGTCTGCAACTGTTCAGCCTGCTCTGCCTCTGCTGCAGCTGTCGGTGTATAAATAGGTTGTGGACTTCTTCAGGAGTCTGTGCTGCTGACACTCTTGTAGATCATGTTGGCCTCAGCCTTCGTCTGAATTCCCTGAGGTCTCCACAGGAGGGACTTTACTAACAAGGGAAAATCTCTGTACCAGCCCAAGGAGGCACACTACATATAACTTCAGTTCTGCTTGGCACTTGTCTTCCATCTCAGCCTCAGCTTTGTCAGGCACCTTACTGTGGTTTTCTAGCAACATAACAAATAGCTTTGTGTTATATTTGCCATCTTCACTTCTGGGCAATAGTCACACAATTTCATTGATGTACCTTCTGCCATTCTCACGCAAAGTGTGCATCAGAATTTTAAACATCCCTTGCTAAAGCTCACCCACGTAGTCAGTACATGAGGGACACTGCAGAGCCTGGATAAATTCAGCTCTGGGGGAAGGTATAGGCTGAAAGCCAAACACTGCACAAACTACTGTTCCTCAAGCTCCTGAAACCACAGTTCAACATTTTCAGAAATGCCACATAGCAAGTGCCTCAGCTTCGGCTGCATGCACAAACATGGAGAGAAGGCATGGGGATGGAGCACAGGTGGAAAGACTTGGTGATAGAGAAGGCTCGTTATAGGAGATGAGAACTTTTTATTTTCCAAGCCATTCACAAACAGCATGGTAGCACTCACCAGCACTGAACAGTTGTGGATGTGTGTAAGAGACCCACCCCAGGCTCAGTTCACCTCCACTTGGGTGCAGAAGGAAGTTAGTGGTGGAGAAGAGCCTGAAAACTGGGATGGGGAACATCTGCCAAACTTCATGTTGTGAAGTCTGGGAGATGGAATCAGAAATCATCCAAGAGGAGAAGGTAGTTTATCTGCCCACCCTGTCTCTTTTGTTGCTTACATTTGTTTATGAATCTCATTCTGATCAGAGCAACCTCAAAGTTTCTGAATTCTCCGGGCTGGTAACAGTGGAGCAATGTCCTTTGTGGTTTTCACCTGCTCTGCCTCGGCATGCTGAGAACAATCCTTTCATGCTATTAAAACCTGAAATGACTTCCTAGGTCTGGAGTCCCAGCATCATACTCCTCTTGATCAGAATTACTTCTGGGGTTATAAAGAACAAAGTGCACAGCTTCAGGGCATGCTGAGTAGCTTTATTCAGTGCCACAGTAACCTGTTAGGAGGTGGATTCATGATTAACACTACAGCTTTGCATAGTACTTTTAACAAGATATAAAGAGACAGTAAACCACGGGGAAGGGAACTCTCTGAGTTATTGGTCATTTTTTATGCTGTCAAATAGCTTTGTACAAATCATGTGCAGTTCAAGCTTTCTTCTGAACAGCCTCTGGATATAATTGGTCGAGATGTCTCTCAAGGCAAGTTTGAAAAAAGGGCAAACTTCTTGTTTTCCCAGGATTGACATTGACCAAAGCATCATGAAGTCCTTGCAGAGGAGCAGAGCCTGATTATTGTTTCAGCAGCAAGGTGAAGGAGGTTCACAGCACAGGCTGCAGCTGCAGCTGTCAGCACGGTGCCTCGCCACACATGCACACACCACAAACAGCATGCCTACTTTGTTTTCCTCCACTTTAAATATGTTTTAGAGGTTTTTTTCTGCTAAGACATCTGGACATGATGATCCTTGCAGTTGTACTAGGAGTCATAAAAAGTAGGTGGTCCGTTCTTTGCTGCAAAAGAGATAGAATGTGTGTGTTTGGGGGTGTCAAAGCATTTTTCCCTCTTTTATTTCAAATAAGAAAAGGAGAATTCAATTTTTAGGACCTTTTAATTAAAACAAATTTATTTCTGGACAGTGTTTTAACACCCCATGTAAACTTTAGTGTTCTTCAATAAATCATTTTTTTAGCATTCTGTAATAAAATCTGAATGAGAGAAAATGAGACATTTCATTGTTAAAAGGCGTTGATTTTGTGAAAAGTCAGCTATGTCAGAGACTCATAGCATTGTTTTACTTGGAAAAGACCTTTAAGATCATCAAGCCCAGCCGCTGGCACTCAAAAGGATCATTGTGTCACAACATACACACTACTTTTCCTGTTTGCTGCCTTTTTTTCAGTGTCTGCTGTAGCTCTGTGGCCATCTGGGTTTGGAGGGCAAACTTTCTAGGTCATCACTTTTACATGGCCAACTAAATATGTTCTGAAGTGCTAGGGCTCTGGATACGGATACAGACGAGATTCAATGCAGAAGATACAGCGTGCATGAAAGATGCGCTGTGTGTTAAAACTATTTCGTTTAGTGTTACCAGCAGAAGAATAAAAAAGGATTTTTGCCAGCATAAGATGAAAGGTTAGAATTGTTTCACATTAAAAGTAGCCTGGTAATCTGATGCCAAAATGTCACTAGAGAATAAATTATAGCCCTTCTTGTTGTACTTTGTGAGAAACAGCTTTGTAAAATTCATTGTTCAGTGAGATCTCACTATAGTGGATTATTTCTATATGGATGAAGAGACACTATACTCTGAATTCACTGCCATACATACTGAAAAGGCAAAGCACACCTTTTATTTGTTGTTATTTTAATCCCTCTTCTTACATTTATCTAGGTTCTCTATTTTTACTTTTATTAATTGTTGTGAGGCAACAGCTGAAGAAACACTTTATAGTGCAGTTATTGAGCTGTTCAAGGAGAGGCACATCTTCAATATATAAAGAAGGTCTAAGTGATAGTTTGCCTGAAGCTTTTCCAAAATATTACCCAGGTGCCAGCACATAGAGAATTTCAGCAACTCCTGGTGATCAGAGTAAATATGTGCATTATTCTCATCTCAAGTTTGCATGAGGATAAAGGAGAGAAGGATGCAGTAAAAACAGTCAAGTTGATAAAGCAGTGTCTGTTGCTGTAGATAAGTTTTTTTGGAAAGGAGTGCAGAGTGCTGGGTGCAAGAAGCTGGATTGCATGGGTGACATTTCTAGTGCAGGCAGCACCATGAGGAAAGTAGGGCATTTTGAGCATATAAAAGAGAGAGGTGTGGTGAACTTCATTAGGAATTCCAATCACTCCTTCAGTACAAGACAAGATAGACAATGTATTTTGCTCTTTAGTCACTTTACTTGTTCCCTATACAATCCACATGGAGGTTAAGCATCTTTATTTTTTCTTTAAATATAAGTAGACATCAAGTGCAAGACAGAGACATTTCTGAGATGGTATTTTAAAAAAATAGCTACATGGTGGAATTATTTTACATTTGCTTTGAGTTCTGATTTAAGGGAAATCTTTCCACCTACAGCATCTTTTTCTGTGCTAATGTTATTGGATGGACTCTTTGAACCAAAATTTACTAATGCATTTACTCACAAAGGCAGTGAACCAGAAGTGACATTTACAGCTTTTCCCACTGTTGTGCATGGTACCTTTTCTACAAGCCTCAGTGTCATAAATTTCTTAATTTTTGTTTTTTAAAGAAGACTGCTCCTCCAACCCAAAATACATTTATCGACTTCAAAAGCTGGGATGGACAGAGAGAAGTTCTTTCAATTAAGTCTTACCCATCTGCTGGAAGACAGGACCTCAAAGTCTCACTTTCTGCTTTGATTTTGGACCTGGTTTCAGCTGATACAGAGTTAATTTTCATCTTAGTAGCTGCTACAGTTCTGTGTTTTGGATTTAGTGTAAGAATAGTGTCGATTATGCATTGATGTTTAAGTTCCTGAGCGCTTACCCTAAGTCAAGGACTTGCAGTGTCCTGGGCTCTGCCAGCAAGGAGGTGCACAAGAGCTGGGAGAGAGTACAGCTGGGAGAGCTGGCCTGAACTGGCCATGCCACAGCTAATCATTAGATTATGAACTGGGGAGAGTTGGCCAGTAGGTGCTGACCGGTATTGGGGACAAGCTTGGTGTTGGTCATCAAATGGGGAGTGGCTGTAATGGGCATCACTTGCTTCTCTGGCATGGGAGAGCAACTTGAGGGCCATTTCCTATTGCTTTTTACTTCAGAGAAGAGGCTGGCCCACAACTGGCTATCTGGATATAGTCTCCTTTCTGGGATTTGAAGAAAACAGTGAGGTTCCTCCTCAGCCTCCTTTACTTCAGGAGGAGAAACCTCCCCATCTCCTTCAGCAGCTCCTCATCAGACGTGTGCTCCAGAGTCTACCCCTACTCCCTTGCCCTTCCCTCCATTCCATCACCTTAATGTCTTTCTTGTACTGAGGAGCCCTGAACTGAATTGAGCACCCATTCAAAATATGGCCTCACCAGATATATGTATTACATGTATTTTTATATGTGTGTGTGTGTGTGTGTGTGTGTGTGTGAACTTTATTATACATATTTTTTTTGTAAGGTAAAAGAAAAATTGGAAAGTGCCTGGGAAAAAATGGGAGTAATATATGCTTTGGCATATTTCTGTCTCATGTAGTATTTTATTTCACGTTCAGAATATATAGATACATAACTCTAAATGTGCGCAAAAAGCCCTCCATATTTTCAGTACCTTTTATTATAAATACCATTTTTTATTCCATTAATAATGCAGTGTTCTATTGAAAGTACAGATAGAACATTGCTAAGTATAGTTAATAACTGAAGAGAAGTGTAACTTGAATATTTTCCTTTATTAAAAACTCAGAACTTCCATTCTGAGAGTGGCTTTTGAATTAGCAGAACCAAAGCTTCTGTTTTATTTGACCACATTTTTTTGAGCTGAAAATAAACAAGGTGATGACATTAAAATCCTGAAAGCAGCAGCTGTGTTCCAGCATCCTACCATGTCCCTTGTGGTTTATGGTTTGCAACCCACACAAAGCTATAAATCCAGCACAATTTAAAAAGTCAAGTAGTACCACTCCAGAATGAGAGGTGGCAGTTATCACTGCCTTTCAGAATGTGTACAATTATGATATTCTGCTGTTATAATTATGAAATGTGTTCCTGAGCACAATGTGCTGCATTCTCCAAAGAGCCTTTTCATCATGGGATCATGTTTAAAAGCCCCAGAGACTGCTTCTGATTGCATTGCTTCTGCATACACTTAATACATTAGTAGGCAGAGAACTATGTGAAATCATTATTTTAAGGGGATGCTCTGCTACTGTGCTTTCTTTTGTTTGGTTGTGTCTTTTTCAGCACAATTCCAAACTTGGAGGAGAATCCATCTTTCATGAAACATGAAGTTGTTAAATCCCTTTGTTATGTTGTTGTTGTTTTCCTCACATCAGTCATTTTTTCTGCAGAAGCTGAAGATGAGGTGCAGTTTGTATCTTCTCTCACAAAGGACTGTAGAGCTGTTTTGAATCCTCCCCCGTTGCATAATGCAGTAAAAACCTTATGCATACATATGGGAAAAAAAAAAAAGCACTTGAAATTTCCAACATGAAACTAATGTGTCAAAGAAAATGGGCTTTTTTTTTTTTTCATAGTAAAGTAGTTAATTCTTTTGGTAGTAATAATTATGTCACATTTGTTCAGTAGCACATATTAAGCAAGCCTGTGTAACCTCTGTGCCCCTTCACATGTTTCACTCCTTGTATTTGCTGAGTGCTCAGAGCAAGGGCATAAAATACTAAGTATGTTGAGCTCAAATGGTAAATATTCAAACTGAAGTATGGTGCATCATTAATTAAAATTAACGACATTTGCATTTTAAATGGCTGCATTTGCGTGTTGGTGCTGTGTGGCCATTAGGAGGATGTTTTGTGCCTCAGCGCAGCCCTTTGCTGCGCAGTGGAGGAGGCTGGCAGGGTCCCTCAGGCTGCATCTTGCCCTGTATTGGTGAGGTGCTTGTTCCTGGCTGAGGCTGCCTTGGAACAAAGATACAATGAGTGCGAGCAAGAATAAATTCGTGTGAGTAATACACTTTATACACGGTGTCACTCTAATGTTCAGCGTGATCCCAATCTATTTATAATCCATGAAACTGATGTAGTGATATTCAATACTGTATGGATTCAGCCAGCTTTTTGTGAGATGAGTAATAAATTTATGTGATGTTCTTCAACATCGCTCTTTACAAATGCCTAAGAGCCAGTATCTTATCTGTGCCTTATGTAGAAGCACAATCACAAAAGGACAACTGTTTCTGGAATAATGGATCTGTTTATACACTGATCTCACCGCCAGTTTCTTCTTATATACACTGATCTCACCGCCAGTTTCTTCTTACTGTCTCCTAGAGCAATCCAGGGATACTTGTATGGCAGCAGACCTTTTGAAATAGTGATTCCTGCATAAGTTTATTAGAAAACCAAATTAGTTCATCCATCCCAAAACTTTTGATGAGCCTCTTGTTCAGTCACTGGGAAGTTCACAAAATCTCTCGTTTTCACATAATGACTAGGAATCATCATTTCATTTCTCTGAGTAGCATTTCATTAATTTAAGAAATCAGCTAGTATTATCTTTTTTCTATACTTAATCTATAATGTAAATAATACCTAATTTTAAAAATATTATTTATGAACTTTGTTAATGAATTCTAGCTAGCCTCCCAAGGCAATTTGATGCAGGAATAAAATACAAAATATAAAATAAAGCTATAAAAGTAATCTAGAAAAAGAAAACTACAAATGTACCATGGGAAAGCACAGAACTTTCTTTAAAGTGTGTGCAGATTTAACGTACTGTCTTGGTTAAAAAAAGGTTTCCAATTTAGTTTATAGTTACAGTTTAGTAAAAATTTAGTGTGTTTTAATGATTACCAACCATTGGACTGAAACTTACTTTAGGGAAATAACTAAAAGGTACAGATGCAAAGCAAGATTAGAATTGATTAATTAAATTAATGTTTCCTGCTTGCTGATTTAAATCATGATTAGAAGGAGTGATTTAAGTCTCTTTTATTTATATCATATTGTGCAGTGTGGAGACCTGCAATCCAAGTCTGGAGATGTTATTTCCTATTCCAGAATCACAGAACTGCCTCTAGTAAACAATTAAATTTTGGAGTCCTCTTGTCTTCACTGGCTCAAGAATTTATTTTTTTCTCCCTCTGCTTAAACAGAGTACATTGATATCAAAAGTTTCCTAATTGTTGTTTACTTTGGCCTCTTTATGCAGCCTACATACCGTTGGGTTTGGAGTTTTTCTGTCTGAAAAGTCTCTTGTTTAACTTGTCCTTGCCCACTGCAATGACACTTTTCTTGCCAGTGCTTGGAGCAGGACAGTGTGAATAGATGTCAATACTGGAGCTGCTGTGCTTAAGGAATTTCTCTCATCAGCAGACCCTGGTGAGGGACATGAGATGCTCCTGGCTGATGACAACACAAAAATCACCATGAGGGTAGTTTAAAGTTTGCCTGATTCCCTTTGCATTTGTGGCAGGGTGGGAGCATGCACACAGTTCCTCAGTGATAAATCTCCCATAAAGTGCAGTAATTTTGATTGCACTGACTTTGCCTGTCCCTGGCTGTGTGTCTGTCTGGAGGTTAAGCATGACTTAGTATGGTATGGTCTGACATACTATGACAAGTGTGAACTTCTCAGTTTCATTTAAGGGGGAATAGTCTCGTGCAGCTGGAGAGTAGTTGTAGTCATGGCAAACAGAAGGCATGAAAGCTTTCACTGTAACCTGGAGGTTAATCTCCATCACACCACTACTGAAAATACAAGAGATCATAATGAAATCTTCAGGTTTTTTGACTATCACTTGCCTAAAGCCTGGAAGAATAAATATGAGAAGCTCTCTAACTGATTTTAAAGAGGGAGAAAATGTGCAGATTTTGTTCACTCAGACATCCAAGGTTACTTTTTTTCTTTTTGAAACATTCATAATTCTTCTGATAAGTAAATTTGGTGATGTGTAATGGAAAAGGGAATGTAAAATGTAGTGTCCTCTTATCTTTGTTCTTCTGTTTCAAAGAGCAGAAATGGCACTCCTGGGGTTAAGAATGTCCAGAACATTATCCTCTCATCACATATAATTATGTGGGGCTGCTCAGAACGTTGTCCTCTCATCGCATATTTTAATTATGTGGGCCAGTTTCATACAGTGGCTGCAGTTTGATCCTAAAAGTCTTTTAGTGGGATCCCACCCTAGTGAGTAATGAACATAGTCTTCTCAAGGAAAGGGGATTTTTTTAAAGGAAAAAGAAAGCAAATCCAAAGACTTGGAGCTCAGAGAAGAAATATTATGTTGTCAGTGTCCCTAAATTAACCAAGTGACTGACCTGCACTTTAAAGGATTTTTACATTAGGATCATGAGGGATTGTGTCATTCTCTTTCAGCTCAAGAACTTGTGTATCCTCTCATACGTCCCTAATGTATTAGAGTTTCCCAGAGCCTTGTTCACAAATTCTGGTGATGTGAAGTAGAATCATTTCGGGGAAAAAAAAAAAAAAAAGCTATTTGTTGTTAGTTGTTACACTTGGTAAGATAAAAATTCTAAGTGATACCAGGTTTTATGCTTTGGAATGGAAAATAATTCCATTCTTCTGATAAAAAGTTAAAACCACTATTTTCCTCCATGGAGACAAGTGCTTCATCTACAGGTACCTTGCATCTCCAAAGGAAGCATGAAGCAATGGGCATTGTTGGAAGTATAATACCAGATTACTCTCAGTCAACCACTCATTTCAAATAACCATGTTATTGTCTTAAAAATTATATGAGGGAGATAATATCCAGCAAAGCAGGTAAACTGAGAGGAAAAAATAATGAAGGATTTCATTATATGGGTTACTTAAATTAAAAATATACATACTTTGGGATGCAAGACTCATTTATTATAGAATATATACACCCTCATGGCTTGTGGCTGTAGATATTTAGCGGTCCTTGAGGCTCACTCCCAGTAGAAATCACAAAAGCAATAGTTTTTGAAATAGGAACCAATTGCATAGAAGAGAGGGACTGGGGTTTTTTTTGATCTTGCTTTATTGTTGGAAGTTCTAACCTTCTGTTGTGGGCTTTTCCATGCAACCTCAGTTGCTTTCACAATGGATCTGTCAGAGTAGCTGTCATTTTTCTTTGGCAGTGGCTAATGTTCAACATGCAAGAAGGTAGACAGGAATGTATGTGTTCACCCTACTCTTTCATCAAGGATTGTCTTTTCATTTATGCCTAATCTAAGTTTCCATTTTGATTATAACCTGCAGTTCAAGCAAGAGAAAGAAAACTGCAGAAACCCAAGAGCCAGATGAAGTTTTATTTGCCTGTTAGTGGAGGAGCTTGGATGTCTCTATGTCATTTAATAGTACCAGTGGCAGAAATTGAACTGTTCTGGCCTTAAAACATCAGGCTGCTTCCACCCATTACTTATCTGTTGTATGTGCTAGGAGCTCTTAAAATGTGAAGAGTAGAAATGGATGCTTGTGTGAACAGGGATTCTGATTTGTATATTATTTCGTAAGTGCTATAGAATACTTCAAGATGAAAGATGATACATGAATAGCCACATAAGATTGATTGTTAACCTTAAGCATCAAACTAAAAATACCTTGATTTCCTGGAAGCACAGATGTAAATCTTGGCAGAATCACCTCAGTGTTTATCCTTGCCTTTTATGTAGATGAAAGACTACCCATTTTATTGTTTTATTCCCTAGAAATGAGATCTTAATGACTGAGACCCGATCTGATATATGTAGCCATTACATTCCATTACCACATTCTGTAACAGTAGAAATTTGCCAAATCACTTTAGACAGAATTTTGTGCTGCTTACTAATTGCCTGCAGCCTTCAGTGCTGTAGTAGCTTTCCATCAGGGGAATGCCTCTTTGGCACTCTCATTGAGTGACACTGACGTTCTGATTTTTGCAACAGGCTCCCTTCTTCCTGAAGGACATGCTTCAAGGTGTCAGGACTACATGTTGTTTCCAAGCTTTCTGAGTTCCTCAGCCCAAAATGGATTTGTCATTTTAACTTCGTTTCTTTATTGATTGATTTCCTAAAGGAAGCTCAAGAAAACGTCCGTAGGGAGTCATAGATTTTACCTGTTTAGGAAAACTTACTTTCTAGAGTGTCTAGGAAATTGTCAGCCTTGCCATACTTCAATGTGATGCATTAGAGGCAATTATGGTGAAAGCAAATACATAAAGGACCTCAGCATGCTGTTCTTACGTGACCATTTAGTCTTAATCTCTTGCAGTTTCCAGCAAAGTTCCTTGGTGAATGTTTTGTTTCCAAGTCATTGTCCCTGAGACCTTGAAAGTTTTGATGTGAGGTATTTTTTCCTTTTTTAAGTAGAGAAAATAACCGCGTTTGCATGTCTATGACTTACCCCTTTTAGCCTTGCTATTTCAGACTGTCAGTATGTGATTTTGAAGCTGCTAGGTTTTTCCTGGGGCTAGTTCAGGTCATTTTCAACAAGATTAATTTTCTAATAGTTTGCTTCAAAGGGCAGAGTTAGCCATCAGTGTGTCTTCTCATTTGATACTCTGTGGAAAAGGGCAGACTCATTTTCACCATTTGCTCAAAGTGGTCTACAACAGTAAAGCTCCTGTTAGACTATTATTTATGGAACACAGAAGTATTACAAAGTCCAACCTGATTAACTAAAGTGGCTCTTCTCTCTAATCCATTACTCTAAGCTGATGCTTGATAGATGGATGGTTATTGCCCTGTTTGTATTTAAAGCAGTTATTTCTCCTGTTATAAATTTGCTGTCAGAATTATTTCCAGCTTCTAAAAAGCTAGCCTTACCTTTTTAGAAAACTGAGTATTTTGAAATGTTAAAATACAAAATGTGTTCTGTGTTCATGAAAAGACTAAGAAAAAAGCAATTAATATGAAGATTAACATTTCTGCTTTTATTTAAACAACATGTAGGTGTGATACTTGGGGACATGGTTTAGTGGTAGACTTGGCAGTGCTGGGTTAATGGTTGAACTCGATCATCCTAGGGGTCCTAAGTGATTTTACTTTTCTAAATACAGCCAAAATCTTTCCTAATCACTGACAGTAGAGGGGCAGTTGTGTGGCACTGGCTGTCCTTACTGTAGTTCTAGTAGCAGTAAAGTAGTGAAAATAGAGTAATATTATCAGTGGTTGCTTTTGCCCTCTCAGGGAGATGTTTGCTGTAAGGAGTAGTGGGAATCAGATATGTCCTTGAAATTCATTTTGTTTGCACCCCACTTCTGAACTGGATATTGTTTTTCAGATCTTTCTGCAAGCATGATAAATGCTTTATTTTTGTGGTAGTCATTTGACTTTCCTCTGAAGAGAAAATATTGTTTCCCATTCAGCCCAGAGAAGACACAATTTTAGGGCCTGGTGGCAATATTTAGCAAAATATATGGAGTACACAGCAAAAAAACAATGCTTGGTATCAATCCCCTGTATTACATGAATTTTCTTTGCTATCTCTGCAAGCTAGTACATGTTTATAAAGCACAATTTCTTTTGTGCAGTAGAAAAATAAATATCTTAGAAATTTTCTTCTCCTTCTGAGACCACCTCAGATTGTTAAATGTTATCCTCCCAAAACCATGTGTTTGAGTCTGTGAAGCTGCCAAATTCATACTTTTTGCTGCCTAATGCTTTAGTCTCCTTTTTATTTTATCCCTCACAATCCCAAACTATCCAGGCACAGCAGTGCAGCAAAATTTAGTGTTCTTATCCAGCACAGCTCTTACACTGTCTTCCTCATGGCTCCTTGCAAACCAGAGCACCTGCATGAGCTGGAGCAAGGCCTGTGCAGCCTCCTGTCCAAGAAGACCAAACTGGCACTGCTGCTGTAGTTAACACAGTATTCATTGTCTTTCTATCAGTCACTACATTTAGAAATAGTAACCAGAGGAGTGTTCTTCTAGCCATGGTGGGCCATCGCAGGAATTTTGGCATCTACACTTACTGAAAGGTCCTTCATGTCTCATATTTCTAAAGTAGTGATGAATTCATTTTTAAAAGTCTGTTAATTTTAGTTTGAAAGTCGTTACCTCATTGATAGTAGAGCCTTATAGTAGCAGACTCTTTAAGAAAACTGTAATGCTACTTAAAGATTAGTTCACCTTTTGGCCTCAAATGTGCAAGACTACCAAACTGAAATAGATATGGGGTTTATATTAGCATTTCTGAAAATCAAGCTATTTACCTAAATGTCTAGATAAGACTTAAAATGTCTGGATTTTATCCAGGCAACCCAATTAAAAGAGGCTAATCTAGGCATCCTTGTGGAAGCAGACATTAATAAATGACTCATGTACCTAGATAGCTGCTCAGCCTCTAAAGAGGTTGGAAAGCCTTGGAATTACAGACTCTGATTTTCACCTTTCTGGAAGACTGGTGGTTAATTGCACCATTTTGTTGTCTTTCTAAAATTGAAATACATCTATTTCAGTTTGCAATGATAAATCTGATAATAAAATTGTAATTGTGAAAAGCAATTTGTTGGAGCAGCAATTAGCAGTGGAACAACTGCTTTGTTAACATACAGATGCAGGGTAATGGCTTCTGAATCAAATGGGACTTGGTGAACTCTCTGGTGAAGAGGTTCCCCCAACACTATTGCACATTTTCCTTACCCTAAGCATTGTTTTCTGTTGCTTATGAGATTCACTTGCTTTAACACAACGTTATTCAAATAGCTCTGATACCCTTCTCAGCATTATCTGTTTTCTGTTTAAAGTCAGAAGCAATTACATAGCTCATATTCAGCTGATTTACTGTGTCAAACTCAGTCACCTGCTCTGATGTCTGAATTCAAGAGAGTGATTAAAAATTCAAGTAGACTTTTGGGTGAGGCTGCTGATCCACAGGTTTATGCTGAAGGCTGTATTCAAACTAGGTCTCTGAAAGCTTCCCTCACAAGCTGTGCCCATGGGTTGTCCTGGGCTGTGCAGGTAACTGTTGTCTTGCACTCCTGAGCTGTAGCAGGACTTGGTCACCTCTTTCCAAATCTGATGCAATTACAGGTACCACTGTTGTAGATATCACCGGAATTTCTGCTGAAACTCCTTCACAAGCCAAAGACCTAAGTGGTTGTTGCAAAATCTTTGCAATTTCTCCTTTTCATAGGAAAATCTCCTCTTGGGCAAAAGTTTGGGTTTGGAAGTTTATTTATTTTTGTGGAAAATGATGGGGAAATCTGTAGTCCCACTGGTAGACTCTTCTATCAGGTGGTGGACACCAGATTACAAGGTTCAGTTTTCAACAGTGCTGAGTAAATGGCCACTGGAAGAGCTGAAACCTCAGCTTTCCAGCACTGCTGAAATTGGCCCACCTACTAGGGATGTGCTCTGGAAAGGCTGGGTCAGTCTTACCATACGTGAGGAAGTTTCCTCTGTAGCAGATATTTGATATTACTTGAACATATTAACACCCTCATGGTTTTTGAGTTTCTCCTTTCCAGCTGATATATCATTTAGTCCTCTGGTTTTTTTTCCATTCTCAAAATCTCTTTCCCAGGTGTGTGGGGACACTGAAATCACTAGTTCCTTTGTGTGATTAGGGTAACAACACATGCTTGTATTGTCTGAAGGCAGTAGTATCAGTCAAGATTCATACTGAAAATCATTGAAATAAGAACATTTGGCAGCCTGTTTACCATAACATTGTCATTATTTTAAGGTGTTGTCATGTTACAGTGACCAGCAGACAGCCTTCTGATTTATTTGAAAATTGGTGATACCTCTCCAGGAGAGTTCATTACAATCCATTACTGTGCTTAACCATTCAGTCCAGTCCAGCTCACGAGACTGTGACAGTACAGGTCACAAAAGGGTGACACCAGCAGTGGTTGACAGTATGGATGGAGAGGTATCACCTCGAATGTATAGGGTGCAAGACTGCATTTGGATTTTCATGACATTACTTCTTGGACAATAACAGAGCACGTCAAGGTGATGATGACATTATTGATTTCTATAAATAGAGGTTTAAATTCATGTTTATATAACAGTCTCAGGACTGGAAACTTCAGTACTTGTTCTTCAATCAGCACCATTTTATAATTAGGAGTAAGAGCTAAGAGAAGTTCAGTCTCCCACCTTTGATTAGAGGTGAAATCTGATCAATCTTCCTTTCCAGCAGTGTGTGGAGTAGAGCCATGCACACGCCTGCAATTCCACTGTAATAACATCCATGAGGCAGGCTGCTCGCTGCAGTTCCTTTGGATGTGACATGCCAGCTTAATAAAAGGTTGCAATTTCAGACACATGGTGATAATAGCTTTTGCTTGTGGGCTCTGAGGAGGCATTTAGTGGTGAAGTTTTGGTCTTTTCTTACAGCAGTAAACCAATGTGTCTTAAAAATAACTCCAATATCAAATATTGGTGAAGTGCAAAGGCAGCTTTCAGCAGACTGCAGAATGTGGGCTGCTGATAGCTTCAGCTTTTCAATACCACAAGGATACTTTAAATGCAATGTCATAGGTAGATCTCAAGGGCAGAAGTGAACTTGACACTCACTGCCCTGCTATGAGTAGAAAAGCAGCTGTAATGGGAAATGGGTTGTCAGAAGAGCAGTGTGTTAGGGCTTGATTTGGAGCTCGGTGGGGCTGTGGGTTCGAGCAGTTCGTCAGATCTGCTGCAAACCTACACTGCATTGGCAGGACTAGGAAGGAGACACCAGGGCCATCTCCACTGTCACAAAGCCAGAAGTGTTGTTTTGTTTTTCCCCAGAGACAGCTATCATGCAGTGGTTTTCTTGCTGTAAAAGCATCAGTGGTGACAAACCTCCCTGCACTGCTCGTTAGTGCTCTAATCAGCAGTCACCCTCCATACCTCCACACCAGCCAAAAGACCTTGTTGCCACTTCTGCACAGGATTAAATTACACAGGTTGGCCTGCAGATAAAATATATGCCTTCCTGGCTTATTGTCTTTGGTGCTCCGTGCAGGGGTCCTCTGACAACAGCTTTGAAAAGGTTCAAGAGTATGAGCTGGGGGTGAGGGATGAGCAGTGTCGCATGGGTGACTTATGGTGATTTGCATCCTGCCCTCAATTCCCAGCTGTCTCTCCTGATTCACCCAACAGAAAGTGTCTTCAGGAGCCCCAATAGCTGTTGCTATGTAATTTCTGCAGGCTTTCCTCTCACTACACCTCCCGACACCATTCGTCAGTGGTGAAAGGTGACATTAATTCATGTGGTAACCATCTTCAACACTTCTCCAAGCCTGGGCTCACCACCAAAAGTGACACCACAGGCTACTGAAGTCAGCACAGCAGAAATTTGCCTCCATTGTCAGTGCAAGCGCTTGGGAAGGCTCAACAGGGAGCACTGGGAGCCAGTCTGTTCCTGTGAAATCTAGCAGCCGAATGCCCTGGTGCACTACAGTCTCCCTGGTGTTCTTTAGTGACCACTGATGCCATGAGTCCCTGTGGAGAGCACCATGCTGCCTTGCACCCCCGCAGTAGCACCAGAGGCATCTCCCCTACGCTCTGCTGTAGGGTGTCCCACGTTCAGCTGTGCATGGACACCTCCCGTTCCCACTCTTGCAGAGCTCCTGGAGCTATTACAGCAGTTGTGAAGGGGAGAACAGATACTAGCAAGAACCTGTGAGCATTCACTGCCTGGCCACACACAGACAGCACAAAGAAACACCATCTGACCAGGCGGTGCCTGTGGAGAAGTGTGAAATTCCTCTTCGTGAGGAGCCCAATCTGTTCCTGAGACAATTATCAGCTTTTCATACTCCCTTTGGTCTTGGCTCCTCACAAGTGGATTGGCAGGTCCCAAAGCACATACATGCCTGCTGGCTGATCCCCTGGAGCTGACCTTCTATCTCAGTGAGGGGAGGTTTGCCCCAGCTCTGCTTGGGCTGTGGAGATCAGGAATCCTCCATCCCAGCAGATGACCTCCATCAGAAGGGAGGTGAATTTTAAAAAGGCTGGGTTTTCAATCTAAATTATGTTTAGTAGTTGAAACATCTGAAACTACTTTGGACTGTCAGGGTAGATTTATTCTGCTCTATGTCATGGGAAAGCCATTTGACGTTTCACTTTTTGTGAACTGGGCAGTGTGTGGCATCTCTCTGTTCCTCTCATTGTGTGGCATATCTGCCAAAGGCATTTCTCACTCCTCTTTTGGTGGCAACTGGTGCATTAGCTAAATTTGCTTCTTCCAGCAGATGGTGATGCTGCTGCCCTGTCTGCAAGTGTGCTCTGCCTCAACAGCTCCTATCATTCCTGCTCCTCTCTTTTACTTGATGTTCAGGCTGGGGGCTTCCAAGGGATTTTCTTACATCAATTTTTATGTGACACCTTTTCATTGGACTTGTGATCAAAAGAAAATGTCAAGCTCATTTTCTCAGCAAGTGTCACAGTAATGAGAGAGATCTAGGCTAAACTTTTGGGGAAACGTTTTAACCATAAGGACAGCTAAGCTGTCCATTTCAGTGATGAAATGTGAAGTGCCATGAAACATCCTCAGGAGCAGTAGAGTAGTTAGAGAATATTTGGAGTAGTAAGAGTAGTAAAGAGAATTTCTGTTGAGAAGGGGTTAGGTATTGCTGGTCTGTCTTTGGGGCCCTGAGATGGACAAAACTGCTTAAAGTTGTTCTGGTCCTGTCTCTGATATTCTCTTACTAAATTTGCTAATTAATGGGTTGTTCTGAACATACTGTTCACCCTGGATATGGGTGTCTGAGCAATGAGATGTTTAATATAAAGGAGGTCATTGTAAGGTGTGTTTTAGGAGTCAGTGATGAACTTTGCAAATACGAGATCAGGGAGGGCTATCTGTCGATCTACGTATCTGTCTGTCTGTCTATCTGTCTATCTATCTGTCTATCCATCTACCTATCTCTCTCTCTCCAGGCTCAGTAGACTTAAGACAGCCTGCAAATTGAACCCCAAAATGATACAGATGCAAGGCTTTTTACTCTGCCAAATGCTTGGGAAGAGGATTTCAGTAAGGATATTTTAGGATGACTGAGATAATACCTGACCTAAGCTGTGTCATAAGTGGTGTGGTTTTACAGCTACTGGTTTGATGAATATCTGAATCTGTAACTTTTCAAAGATGAGAGTTACTGGAATGGGGAGTTTTTAAAGATGGTATTAACAGACCTTGAGAAAGACACTAGAGATTCCCAAAGAAAAATGGCCATTTTCCTTAGTAAAGGAGCTCCTGGGAAGACTTAAGAGAGAGAGAATCCAGTCTTGCCAGCATCTCTAAAACCAACTGAAAGAAAACAACCTTGTTTCTGACTTGCTTGCTGTCACATACTGGAATCTCTTATATTTCTACCAGGCCCAGCAAAAAGGGCATCTTTAATTTTTTCAGTGGCAAAAAGTGAGTCGAAATGCAGCATGTAAATTAATAATTCCTACACAGCTAGCAAGCCCTTCCTTGTGAAATTGTAAAAATAGAGATATCAGTAAATATATTCCAAGCATGGAACATTTCTGGGCAACTGAGTATCAGAAGGCATGCAACTGATCCTGTATTAGTATTAAATTTACTGGTTGTATTCCTGAGAGAAGTGAATACTCAAGTGCATTATTAAATTTGCTTTTATTCCTGGGAAACCCTCTCCAATTTTATAATCAGTGATGTTTCCTTGCTTGTGTTGAAGCGCCCGTGGCTAGAATTACAAACAATATTTGAAAGTGACACTGGCAGTTTTGTTCAGATGTGTTAATTTTTAATATTATTTATTGTTATTTTATTTTTGTTTGCTGTTTTCGTATAAATATATAGTTGAATTTTATAAATAAAACTGTACATCTCTGTAGTATGGCCTTTTCCTCCCCATTACTGATGGTCAGATCTGGAAAGTTGCTAATTTAAGATAACTTTTCACAATCCTTACAATGAAATCTCCTCATCATCCTTCTGTAAGGATGTGTGTTCTGCAGCACAAATAGTTTACTGAAATGCTGACTTATATGATGGTTTTTCTACTCAAAATGTAGGGTAGTTTCAGCATCACTATGAAACTAAAATGAGATGGCCAGTCCCAGGTGACAAGTTTCTTGTCCTCAGTGGCTGTTTTGCATTAATCAAGGTAGCACAAGGCATATGAGAGGTCTGAGTGAGAGTAAAGCCCTCGGACCTGGTCTCAAGAAACCCCTACTGGGATCCCTATTGCCCCAGGATGTTCATAGCTTGGGGGCCTAAACATCACATAACATTTTGCTGTGGTCTTGGGCCCCTTCTGTAGAGATCCTGGGTCAGTTTGGTTGCCTTGTGTAGAGACTGTGGGTGGAAGTTGTAATGGGCTGCCAGGTGTTAGACTGAGTTAGCTGCTTGGGCAGTCTTCCGGGATGTCTCATCTTCAGGCCTCAGTTTCCATCCAGCTCCTGCTGGGAGCACAGACTATCCTCCCTGCCACTCTCCAGATGTTGATTTTTTTCACCTGCCTGTGAACTTTAGTTTGGATATAAAATTAATTTGGGCTCAAGAGTAAGTTTGATGCCCCATTTTGATACATCTCTCAAGCAGTTACCTATGACAAGTTGGTTATGACAGCGTTCACAGTTCTGAGTTCCAGCTACAATGGGATGAGGCATGTGACAAGGTAAATCGGGTCAGTGGTTTGAAGGCACTGACAGATTACAGTATTCAAGTCATTATATGCAGGCTGTATGTCATGGTCAGTAACAGTGAGAATGATCGAATCTGCATTTCATGCCATCGTGCCTTGTGGTGAGGTTGTGCTCTTAGCTGGTGTTTGTAGACTTTAGGTATTAGCAGCTGGATTAATTTTGCTTTATCACATTAAAGTTTTGGTTTACATTTTCTTGATTTGCATGAACATTCTGATTACTCCTGGGAATTTTATTTAATAGGAACCTGCAATTCTAACTGCCACTGAATACAAATTGTGAGACCTCTTAAATTTTAGAATTCACTGACATTTCCTAAAAACTGCTCTTATTTGGAAACAGTTTCCAAATTTCCAAATTTTGTATCCAACAGCTTCCCAGGCATCTGTTTGCAGAGCAGCTATGTTGCTCAGCCTCTTGCAGGATTAATGTCACCTAGTTTTTGAACAGCAGTAATAGTGGTATTTACATTTGAGCTTGATCCCCCAGGTTCCTTAAATGCTTACTGAAAATAAACAGGACCCAAGTGAGTCATCTGTGGGAGAATATTCCTCATTGACTGCAAACTTACGTGGGGTTGCTAAGCAAGCTGTAGGGATCTGCACTGTACGTGCCTGCTTTTGGTTTGAGGGTTTGTGCCCTCTGTCTCTCATGAACCATCAGATGCAAACCCTGTCCTTGCAGTCCAGCATCTCATTTGAGCTCCTTTTCTAGCTCTTTTCTTCTAAAACATCTTGACAGATCAGCTTCACTTTGGATATTCTCTAAGGGGCAGCTTTCTTCTTTCTGTTTATCCCAAGCTCTTTCTTTCTGCCTGTCTCATTTCCAGCTTCCTCTCCCAATGTCACATTTGTCATTTAATTTGGAGCAGTAACACTGAAAAGAACTCATATTGTGTTTGGATGTATGTGAGATAAGGCTACCCTGAACAAATACTCTTTGTAGGCCTTGTCTGCAGCAAATGTTGTGCTACTTTTTGCCCAGATGTCTGTGATTCTTTGTTCCCAGTGCAGTACTTAGGATTGCACAGTCACAAGCACACGGTTTATGAAGGCTCGTGAGGATGAAACCACAGGAGGGTATTCTCAAAGTCACAATAAGCAGTTTCTTAATGGTAACCTTGTTGTTTAGGAAAATAGAAGAATAACTGTTTCTTTTTAAAATGTAATTCATCAGCAGAATTCTTCAGTGTGCTTTTCACAGTTTCCTTGGAGTTGTCAGTGGCTTTTTATAAGTGAACTGCGAATAGTCTATAGTATTAAATATTTAATCACGATTAGGTACAGTATATTCCTCAGTGTGTAGAGTGAGCTTGTCAAAAGGCTCCTTGTTTTTGTCTTCAAGTCAAATCACATCTTTTTAATACAAATCTGTTGCGTCTGTTATGTGGACTTAAATTGCTCCTTTGCTTGCAAAACTAGAAAAATAAGAAAATAAAGCTGTTAGGGCTTCAAGTGATTTGGAAATAACCTTCAGCAAAAATGTAGGATGAGAAGTTGTATCCACATAATAAATGTTTAGTGTGAAACTTAAGAATATGAAAGCATTTGTATGGCTTGTAAGGCATGTTTACTGATCATGGTAAACTTTATTCCACCTTTTGTTACTTTATTCCTTGTGAAAAAGGTGGCTTTATTTCCCATTAGAAGCACCCTTAGTGAATCTCATGGCATTTAGGAGGTTTTTTTTTTTTCATTTTTTAGCAGTTTTTCTTCATTTTTTCAAGCACTGAAAAATCAGAAGTAATGCGAAATAATGAGCTTGTGCTGCTCGTGGCCTTAAGGTGTGGAACTTGATAGGAAACCAGCTAATGAGAATATCCACTGTTGTACTAGGTAGGATGAGGAGAAAAATACCCAAGAATTATAAGCTCTCATGCTTTAGAGCCAGCCCTTAATTGGGAGGGAGGTATGAAGAAACTTCCACAGTGCACACACAGGGTGAGTATTTTGATGTCTTCTTGTAACTTCTTCAGGAACATCTCATCCTCATCCCGTTAAAGTGAAGGTGGTAGAGTTAAAAATTTCTCAGGGCACCAGTCAGATATTATAAATATGAAGATGCCGATTGCACATTATTTGGCAGCTATATGGACCATTAGTTTCACATGGGGATATGTGTTTTCTTAATTATCCAGTGGAGGAATGACTCCTCTTCCTTGGGGAAAAAATATGTGTAAAATAGATGACATAGGACTGGAAGCAGAAAATGAGATACATGCTTGAAACAACAGATGTAAGAGTGATCAGGATATGAAGAAAATAGGAAGCAGGACGCACAAAGAAAGAAGCTGTAATGAAACCAGCTGTACCATATACCTAGTTAAATAACCCTATGGTTTAGAATTTCAGCTCACCATTATGTCTGCATAGATCATGCCTTTGGTATTGCTTCATAATTGTCTACAGTACCTGCCACGTCATGAGCTTGGCTGGAACATATTTTAAAATATTTTTTTTACCTTGAAGCATTTAGAAGCAATTTGTCCAGTCCCTGAAAGCCAGGTGCTTTCTGTCCAGCTTTGACATGGTTATCTTCATAAAAGCAGAGCTAGTATTTAGCTCAGATAGTCCTGTGCTGCTCATTCCTATTACTGTTTCTAGAGCAGGAGTGAGCTGATGGTTTTCTTCACTTTGGATAAACCTGTAGTGAGTTGATAGCAGCAGCATGAGTTCTAGTTGGTGATTAAATCATTGGTTAAATGGGCACATTTCACCAGCCTGCATAAATCCTTCAGCAGAGTATCTCTGTAATAATTTTAGTAATCACGTACCAGGGCAAGAGGTGGCCTAGAAGAAACCTGCAGAGGATTGAACTGTTGTTACATTGCCCTCTGAGCAACATGAAACAGCAGGGGAAATGAAAGACTTGATTTTACCTTGTGATAGATGATTGTGGCTAGAGCTGGGGGCTGACCATCCGGTCCTCTGCTGCACAGCCTAATAATGAATTGAAAAGGCACTCATTGACCTCATCTCAAATGAAATTTGTTTCATAATCACAAAGACTTCTTTTTACCTTAATCTATTTTTTAGAAGGAAATCTTATAACCTTTTGACTTCAGAAGGAAAAGGGAAATAGTCTATTAATTGGGAAAGTTTTCCCTTAACTGTTCTTTGCTGGCAACCCTCAGAAGCCTCTTTTGATTGCTGGTAAAGAGTATTCATCTTTGCTTGATGATGATAATAGTTACAATGAAAGTGAGATTGATGCAATGCCAAAATTAAGAGCATTGGAAGGGTCAGCACTGAAAATTGCATTAAGATTTTTCATTTAACTAGCGTCCCTTTGGTTCTGACTCTTGTAAGTAACAGAAATGACATAAACTTTTAGTTTAGGTGTTTTAGATTGGGTAAGGCCTAGATTGACAGCTTAGCTGTTTTTCAGAACAGCCCTGAACTGATTGATTTGGTCCCTTCTTTTAAAAAAAGAAGATTTTGCCTTCAGCTTTGTCCTGTATCATCTCTTCTAAGAAGGAGATGTGATCTTGGCAACGCAAATTATAGTGAAATATTTTAAAGCAATGGAAAAAATATAATTCCTTAGAGTCCACTTAAATAAAATGTATTAACTCTGGGATTTGTGGGATCACTTTCATAGATATTTTATGCACTTTATCTATGGCTGTTCATAGCAGCATGCAGATCTCCCAGCAATTCACTTGGTCTGATTTACTTTAACTTCCATGAATCAACCTTGTGATAGTTTCCACAGCTGTACTTCTGTATAATAAAAGTGTTCTGTAAATCACTGTATGTGTATATATGCACATGCATATTTTTACATATAGAATTCCAAATGTTTTCATACAACTTATGGGCAACCAAAAGAACACATCTAATACAAGAATGCAAATCTCAGATTTTTATTTTTTTTCATTAATGTCTTTTCAGTGTAATCAAATGCAACAACAGCTGTTTATCCTTAGACCAATTATAACAAGAATCTAGATCACCAAATTTTTGTAAAGGACCATTAGTAGCACAGTAAAATTCTGTTCTCAATTGTGTGTGCAGTTTTACATTTCCTTTTTCTGATTAGTAGGTGGATCTGTCAGCATCACATGCTTTCTCTGAGAGGAGTATGGTGTCAATGCTGGGCATTTCCTTCTCCTGAGTTTTTGGTTCACTCAAAATTATTTTTTCCTCATAGTTCAGTATCACATTAGTTCACAGGTTGTGCTTTCCTGTTTGTTCACAGGGTTACTTGAACCACAGTTACTTACTTTTGCCAGTCTTCTGTACAAACCGTGTTTCCTCTTTCGGAGCAGAAAAAGAATCTGTAATTGCACAAAGCTAAATAGAACTGAATAGGCAATGATGCAACTAAAACAACTTCAAAACCAAAAAGCAGTCAACAGGCAAATAAACACAGGCAAGTTTTACTTTACAGCTGATCTACAGCAGTAGATTTCTGATGGTAGGGCCAGCAGTAAACATTTCCTGACTTTTGTTGGTACAGCAAACACCAAACTAAAAGCAATTAAAGACCAGACAAAGTCTTACAGGGTTTGGAGTCTCATATAGCTCATACAGTTAATTATTGTTGTAAAACTTGAGATGTGGTATAAGCACCAACCATGGCTGGGCCATAGGGCTCCTGTCTGTGCATGGTAGTCTGAGCACTACCATTCCCAGGATTGCAGGAAGGTGAGTTTGGGAAGAACCAATTCGCAACAAAACCATTTGCAAGAAGGAGATGACGGTATTACCCCTGTGCAGCATGATTTGCTGATGCCTAAACAAATCCTCCCTAAGGGAGGATTCCGTTCTCTCCCGTGCCTGCGAGGTCTTCTTGCTCCTGGGGAGCATCCTGGCCACCAAGCTGTGTCCATGACTCTCGCTGTGCTAAATGCAGACAGTGGCTCCTTCAGCAGCACTGCACGCAGGGTTTCATTACTGACCAAACCTCCCTCAGCCAATGATGCTGGGTGTGCAACAGCTTTCCCACTGGCAGCAGGGCCTCAGTTGCTGAGGCTGCATCATGTTTATTCGAGGATTTGGATTTGAACAGCTCACACCCCTCTCTTCCCTCAGGGCATAAAGAAGCCTGCAACAGACTGCAATATGTGTTATGGGGGTCTTGATGGAAATGAAGGCACGGTGAAACACAAATGTTCAAAGAAATGTCCTCCCTGGCTCCAAAAGTGACTGGCAACGAAGCAGGAAGGGTAATAGAAAGGATTATGGCCCTTTTCCACGGATATATTGACATACATTCTGTGGTATTTTAACAGATTGAAAGCTCCTGAAGCTGGAGTGCAAACAACATGCTCTGAGTAGCACGCTACCCGTGGTTGTATGCGTTCATGTTTGGAGCACTTTCAAAGGTCTATTGCCTTAAAGTTGTTACCCACAGATTACTATATAGTCTAATAAAATACAGATGTTTGTTTGAGATGGCACTGTCATGGAAGAGTAGGACCACTAGGAGCCTAAATTCTTTGCCAGCCCCTGGTTCTGTCTTAGACAATTCTTGGTTGCAAGTCTTTTCACATTATACTTTCATGCTTGAAGCACAGTGTTACTTCACTGTTCTGGGCTTCACTGCATATTGCCAGGCATTTTTAGTGAAAAATGTTTGGAGAGGCTTGTGTAGCAGTAGTCCTCTTTTTGTCTTTTGGCTTCAACTCAAGGGACGCCTCCTGCTTGCTTTGGGAGAGCTGGTCTTCAAGAGAGACAGTCTGTGAGTAGGGAATGAGCACAGGCAGCCCGTCCTTCCAGTTAATGGTCTAACTCCAATACTGAAACGGGGGTGGTTGTTGACAGGGTGTGGATGGTCATAAAATATCCTGAAACCAGCATCTAACTGGAGGATAGAAATAAAACTGCTCTCAGACCGGTGGTAGCAGATGCTATCAGGCTTGTAACAGTTGGGAGTATGGGCTGAGTGAAGAGATGCTCCCATTCTGACCAGAGCTGTGTAGTCGATCTGCTGTATTACAGCTTGGTTTGATGAGAGATTTTGCTGAAGCAGAGCTGATTTCTGCCTTCCAAAGCTCTGACCTTAGCACTAGTTTTGAATTCTTGGGGGATCTGGAGTGAGTAGGCAAGTGGTGGATTGACATATGAATGGAAAATCCTGGAGAGTTGGCAGAGTCACATAACATCAAGTACCCTGTGTTGAGGTGTCAGGGACCCCTTGGTAAGGCAGAAACAAAAAAGTGGGATGCGTTGTGCATGGGAAACAGGGACTGAACCAAAGGACTTGTATGAGTACTAAAGCTTATGTGGTGCCCTGGTTCCTGTATCAACACTCTGTTCCCTTTAAATTTGCACTGAATCTGTAATTTCCAGTTTGTTAAGAAGCACCCATATTCTGAACCACTGGAAAGCCAGCACTGGTAGTTTTGAATTAGCAGCATGCTCCATTTGATGCACAGCTTGGCCTCCCTGTCTCCTCTTGAACTCATAAGTCCTGTGGAAATTCTACTGAGTTTAGCATTCTATCATTTTTCTGAAGCAAATCAGCTTGGCAAACAAAGCAAGATTCTTTGTAATAACTGTGTCATCATCTCTCCTCCGAAGAGATCTCTTGGAGCAAATGTTTGTGAATGTACCATTGTTTGGAGTGCTAACCCAAATTTTTCTTTAAGAACTACAGGAGCCAGTAAGGCATGCACTAACTTTTCCATTACTGTTGACAGAAGGAAAAGGATTTAGTGTTCATTTTTCCTGTTTAAGATCCGTTTAAGATTCTACTTGCATTTGATCAATTTGTTAGGCCGGGGGGGAAATATTTTGAGGTTGGGGGGAGTATTGCAAGATGCACTTTGCTGCGTTCCTATTTTTGAATGATTTGGGCACTGTAACAAGATACAGAGAGTCTTTAAATACCTGGAAAAGCTGCTGACTTGGCTCTGGGCCAACACCAAGAGCACATGCTGGGGGTTTGGCCAGGGGCCTCTTCCCAGATTGTCGGCTTAAATACATTTCCAGTCCAGAAAGAGCCATAAGCCTGTAAACATCATCTGGGAACTTGCTTCATAGAGGAGATTTCCTCAAAAAAGGTTAGGTACTGGGGAGATCCACAACTAAGGCAAATGCTTCTCATCATTTAAATCATACTTTAAAACATCTAAAGATTCTTTTAAACTGAAGTTTGGAAAACAGAATTTTCTTTGTTTTTACATCTTTAAAGTTCTCTTTTACCTTTTCCATCCTCAGAGTATTCTGAGAGTGACACATAGGCTCCTACATAGAACTGTAGAGATTAACTGACAGGATTTTGAAAATGAACAGAAAGGAATGCTTGGGTATTTTTTCTCCTTTTTCTAGCTGCCCCTCTGCCATGGCTAGTTAATACCATCCAAAAAGGTTAAAAACCACAAGAGGATCAAGAATGCAGTAAGTGCATTAAACATGATTGTGCATACTGTGGTCATCAGGGGAAAAAAAAATAAATCTCGTGTTGCTGGGGCTTCATGTGTTGCTTTTTTCCTATGATTCCTCCATTCATAATTCATTTTTGGACATGTGGATTCTGTGACCACAGCTAAGTCAGCTGAAGTTGTGCTGCAGCTTGAGCAGAGGGAGGCATTAAAATGGCCCTCTGTCCTTCAGTCGGCTGCTTTTTGTCAGACTCTCAGGAACAAGGGTGGAGAATTTTCTCTCCCAGTCAAATGAAGGTTAAAATCAGCTAAGACAGGAAAAAAGCATTATTGGGAAAGAATGACAGGCACACATAATGTATTCACTTAACTCTAAGTTCTGTGGGAGCGGGGTCTGTCTGAGGTTCGCAGCATGTCAGCAGGTGTAGCTTCTGATGGGCAATGCTGCATTTCACAGTTCAGGAAGGCTCTTAAAGATGCACATATTTAGGAACTCCCTCCCTGCCCGCATTCTTTGCAGCTCATGAAGCTTTTATGCTGAGTAACTTAGTTCGCCACCGCTGCATCAGGAGAGTCTGATTGCCTGGCTTTTATCGAGGGGAAGAAGGGTGGCTTCCCAAGCAGTGCCAACTACACCTGGCATTAGAAGGTTGAGTACCACTCCTTAAGGTTCACACAGGAGCCATTTGGCATCCAGCAGAGGTTGCAGGAGAGAGGTGTAATGAGCCATATGGGTAGTAAGAACTTTTTGGGTGAGCTGCTACGTGGCTAAGCACTTATGCCAGCCCGCATTAAGGCACATATCACAAAGCAGTTTGAGAAGGCATTTAAGCACACTTCTAAAGCTAAGCATGTTCTTGAAAACAAGGAGACAAAACCATATGCACAGTGTGTTTCCCTGAATAAAAGCTTGAAAAAAAAGATCTGAAAACCAATGGCTGCAAAGGTTTAAATATAATCACCAACTTCAAGTTTAACAGAGCTGCAGAAAAGACACATATTGTAATTTTCATTATCTGTGTTGTGTTTCCCTCTTGTTAGAAATTCATCCAAAGTCCAGAAGAGGCAGGATTTTGATTGGAGAATTGCAGGAAAGGCATCTCAGACCACAGCATTTTTAGTGACTCAATGAATTCAGAGTCACCTGTCACTCACATGTCTGAGTTCTGTCTGTTTGACCCGTTTTCCCACTCTTGCACTGTGTTATATTCTGCAGCACATATTCCAAACCCATGACCAAGGCAATTTCCTGCCACAGCTGTGGCTCTCAAGTCATGGTGCTGTGATCACAAATCCCTCTGTCATCCAGAAAAACTGTCAAGCTGGCAAAATGCAGCAGCATCAGTACTAATATCAGATCAAATTTGATATTTCAACCTCCTCTGAAAAAATGGACTGTCAACTCAATTATTGTTTGAAGCAAAACACAACAGTGCTATTGGCTGCAAGCCATGCCATTATTGGGACAATTGAGTTTTATGCTGGGGAATAAAATATAGTTATCTTTAAGAGTGCCTGTCTGTGTGCACGCTGCACTGCAGACCTCCACGCACCCAGCACACGAGTGCCAAGACTGTTTTCCTTAGTGTATCTGTCTGTCATGTGTCTATCCAGATGCTTCAAAGACCCCATGCAAAGGGGCATGAAAGGTACTGCATAATTCCTGCTCTCCTCAACTGATGGTTTTTTTTTTAGAGAGAGCATTCATATCTTGCCTCTGTCCTGTTGATGAATTCCTTTCTGTTCTTTCTAATTTGTTTCCATCTATGGAATTACAGATAAGCTTATGTTGAAAGGGAACCTGAAAGTCATCTATCCAAACTCATTCAAGAAACTGCACCACTTTAGGTCAGCATCAATTTGGATGTGATTTGTTCCCACCAGGTATCAAGGGGCTTCTGTAGCAAAGGATGCCTTCATTTTCTCCTGACTTACTTGGGTCACTATCGTGACCTCAGCGTGATAAGAGGTTTATGAGTCCAGGTCCATGGACTCCCCTGTCTGTGGGAATTTTGCTGTCCCTTTATTGTCCACTTTTTTGTCAGAAAAGAGCATGTGAAGAGCTGATTTTAGTTTTCCTAGCCGAGTCATCCTCTGCTTCTGTAGCAGAGCACTGAGCTGCATGCAGTAACTTGGAGGGGCACACACCTGTACTGAAATCCAAGGCCAGAGCATGGTTTCAGAGTGACAGCTGTCTGAGACAAGCGTGGCTTTGCAGCCTTGCACTGTGAATTTTCTTTTTCCATACCAGTAGGCTTCTCCAGTGTTGAGGATTCATTTCTCCCTCAATATTGATGGATTTGGAGGTGTCACTTCATTTCACAGAGCTGTGGTCATGAATGATGGAGCTGCAATTGCACCACTAAGGTTTCATGACGGTCTAGAAGCATTAACTACATTAAGCTCATCTTTCCAAATCTAGCTGGAAACTCTTTCTTCTTTCTACTCCACTGTCATGCTCCCCATGATGCTGATTACTCCTGCAGATTTGAGCATCTCCCACCAAAGCCATGGGAGCCCCCTGAAAGAAAAGCTTCTGAACCTTTGAGCCTATCTGCCACCAGCTCACCCTTCCTAGTCTTCTGGCTCTGGAGACATCCTTTGCCTTAAAATTACTCTTTTGGCTGTGGGCCCTCCTTCCACTTAAAATTTGACTCCGTAAGTACATCAAACCATCAAGGATGTATTGGTTTCACATCGTAAGCCCTCCCTCACTTGGTTTTTACATTCCACCACTGTAGCACAAGACGAGTTTTCTGATTTGCTCGGCACATTGTCTGACTCATCTTCCTCCTGGGATGAATAGTCATCACTCCTTCAGTGTAACAGGTACATATCTCTGGAGATATGCAGGAAGGTATGAAGAAGTACAGCTTTACATTGTTTTAAAGATTGCCATGGAGGAATTGGAGAAGGTTACATGTGAACTCAGGGATACATACATTTGTAGCAGTCAGCCCTCATCCAATTAGTCCCATCCTCTTGTTGAAGAACAAGGACAAGAACAGGCAGTCTGCCACTCATGACTTGCACAAGCAGAAGCCTAGCAAGCCCTTTACAAGGCTGTGGACCTTTCTCACCACTTTTTTTTCAGTGGTTCCCATGGCCAAAAGAAGTATGAGACTGTAGTCTAGCATTGTAAAGATAAGGATGAAACTAGAAGAACGTAAGAAAAATGTTAGGAGAATTTAAACAAAATAAACATAAACCACAACACAGGATTGTGTTGATTTTGTGTTGAATTGCAATGCCAAGATACCAGGAAACATGATTGGTTTTTTGAGATAATAGCTCCTGCAGAGACAGCATATGTGCAATTGGGAAGTCATGACAGTCTAGAAGGAATATTGTTTGCTCTACCTGCAGAAGAATTAGAGTAGCATTCACCTCCCCTGCTCTTAGACATCTGCAGTCTATCTATCCTTGTCACTCTAGGCTTACAGGTTGCAATATAGGAAATTTCAGATACGAATCAGAAAAGACTTTTTCTCTCTGAGGGTGCTCAGATGCTGGAACAGGTGCTCAGAGAGGTTATGGAGTTTTCATCTTTGGAAATACTCAAAATTCAGACAGTCCTTGAGCCACCTGATCTTTTCCTTTTGATTTGTGAAATGCTCTGTATGCCATTCACATGTCCCATCCTATAGTTCAAAACTTGAATTATACTAAATTTCTATGACCCTATAATCATTATAAAGAAATAGAACATTCCAAGACAAGACGTGTCTATTTAACAGATGTATCATCTAGGGAAAGATGAAGGTCTGCCAGAAATGGCTTTTTATGGCTTGATGTTTTTGTCTTAATTGAAGATTAGGAAATCAGCAACTAAGCCTGTACTTATCTCACCATGGCAGAAGAAAATGTTATGATGCCCATAAACAGTCTCTGTTGTTACCTTAAAACACAGAGAAATTGTCTACTAAAGTCAGACAGGTATTGCTTTGTGAGTAGTAGCTGGTTTTTCCATTTTTTTCTTTTGCTATTATCAGTGATATTTCTTTGGATTTTTATCTATAAAGTTTTTTTTTCGGACTCCACTATATTCAAATTGCAAACAGCTCTGTTGTCATGGAAATCGCTACAGAATTAGGCCACAAAGAGTGACAGTGACTCAGTAACCAGGTGATACAGGCACTCATGTGGGAAAAGAGAAATCTATTTTTCTATCCCTGCTCCCACGAACATACAATTATTTCTTTGCTGATGAAACAGATGCACTAGGAGGGGATATCCCAGAAAACTCCTGCCAGGTAACTGCAGTATTTCTTCTGGCCTGGATTCAGATCTCTTGTCGAGTGAGAGAAGGGGAAGAGCTGAATTCCGATCTTGCATATGTTAGGAGAAGGAATAAACCTCTGAATGAGGAGGTGGGAGAGGCAAGAAGGCCACACTTGTTTGTCCTTGCCCGGGTGCTTAGGCAGGCTGTAAGCACTCTTACCCATCAGTGCTGCAGCTGAAGGAGCTGACAGACAAGCAAGTCACTAATTTTACTTGCATCAAAACTCAGCCAGGCGTGAAACTGTTCGCTCCTCACACGACAGATGTGTGCTTAGGAATGCAGGCATTGATGGGAATTTGTCTGAGTGGAAGTGGAGCTGGAGAATTGGGAATCTCTTTGTATCTGCATAGGACCTTGTGTTTATCTGCTGAGTTCAGTGCTTCAATGTTTGGTGTTGCAAAAAGAAATAGTTTAATAAAATTTGACTCTGGTTTGTCATGCTTTGACGGAAGCATGCATTGAACATCAAGAAGCAGTCCCATGGTGAATGTGACAAAATGGACTTTCTGAGGTCCCTTCCAGCCTGAATTATCTGCTGTGGTCCTACATCTGAAATACCTGGCATAGTGTCAGGGGGGTTAAAAATGCCTAAACCCTTGCTCATAGAGGAGTCCAATTTAAGTGTTTGTTTTTTTTTTTTCCATTTCTTATGAGAAAGAAGGTAATGTTTGCAGAAGTTTATATCGAGAAATCACTGTTTTTACTATCAGAAAGCCAATTCAGATTGAAACAGCATTTATTCTGATTTTAGTACTGATTTTGATACTCTATTAAGGATCTTCACGGAAGCAGTAAAAATAAAATAAAAATACTTCATCAGGAAAATAGAAATTTGCATCAAAACTTTAAACAGCTAGTATGTCCTCCCTTAGCTGCCAGAATTGTGGTGGGATTTTTTTAATTTTTTAGTATCAGCTTTTAACTCAGTACTTTCTTGCATGAAGGCAATAGCAGTTCAGTTCTGTAACCTATAATCACTTGTTGGGGATGGAGGTGGAAGAAGATTAGCTCATAACACTGAAATCTCATCTGCTATCTATTTTTGGACAGATTTTGATTAATTCCCTATTAAGCAAATTCAGTGGTGTGCGTTATTATAGTGTCATGCTTTTCTGTAGCGTGCTACCTGTGTCATGTGATGAGCTGTCCTGAGGGCAAGAAAGCAATAAAAATGACATTCTTGCTTATTATTTGCACCACTACCCTTTCATAGCCCATCATCAGCCTATGTGTTGCCTAAGTTCAAAGTTAATTAGAGTGACTGCCACTTCATTTCCTATGAAAGATGATTACTGTATGTACAGGAGGAGTTATGCACCTCCTTATATGTGTCTGTCAGCAGCTCTGCCAGTTGTGCCTCAGTCTTTGTTTTTAATGAACGCTGTCAGTAGGAATATGGGACACGCAACAACCATGAAGGTGCCAGGTTTAAATGGTTGGGAAATCAGCAACTTTTTCACTACAAATGTGACATTTCTCAGGAAGGCTTTAACTCCACTAACCAAAAACTCTGCTTTGTACAAAACTATCCTTTTAAAAATTATTTTATGCTCTTCTGTTTTATTTACGTCAATCACTGGAAGAAGATTTGTGAAAAGATAGCAAAGAACAATCCTTAAAATACGTGGGTATGAATTGTAAGATAAAAAACTTAATTGCAGTTTAGACTTCAGATTTATTTGAAAAGGGGATAATGATAGTAATTACCCAGTTTGAGTTTTGTAGAAGGCTAATTAGATCCCAAAAGCATTTGTATGCACAAGGCAAACCATAAATACAAAAGACCATCTGGTCCTTATCAGCTTACAACACTAACACTGTCTGTAATTATTTTTTCTATATTGTTTTGATGTTGACATTTTATGATGCAATACATCTAGCCATGGTTAGGGAATAACCTGTAAATGCTTTTTTTGGTTGCTGATGGGTTTGGGGTTTTCTCCTGCCTTTGAAGACATGGTCTGACTCTAGGAGTGCAGTGAAGCAAATCTGGAGTTCAGTCATTTACACTGCAAATGGGTCAGTGTTTTAATGTGAGTTTGATTGTGAGATTTTAATCTAAATTGTTCCATCTGCTTTTTCCAGCATTCTGGGGGTTCAAAAATAATTTGTGAATATGCTGATAAGGCTTTATCAGGCTGTGAAGAAGTAGTTCCACAGCAGTATAGGGACTAATTCCAATGCCCTTGTTTTGGGTTTAGAGCTTTCTGTCCCGAGTTGCCTGTGCTTTTGCTCCAACTTGAAGTCCATGTGTGGCCTTGCAAAAGTCCCTTGTTATCACTGTGAAGTTACGTGTTTAGTCCGTTCTGTGCTGCACATGAGCCCAAACAGGCAGGATGGCCCAGCAGGACAGCAAGAATTGATTTGCTGTGCTGCAGAAGCGGCCACAGATCCTGTGGAAAGCGTTAGTCAGGTCCTACAGAACACAGGGAGGCAGGACTGGCTCCAAGCCTTCGGGAGGTGTTGAATGTGATTCAGTCTGAGTGATTTGTCAGAGATACGGAGAGAGACTCTGCCAGCTGCTTTCTGTGGCATCTTGTGGGTTCTCAGAGCTTTTCTCTTAAGAGGAAAATCCTTGTACGGAATTTTAATCAATTCCTTATTTATGAAAATTGTCACTGATTTGATGCCTTCTGACAGCTCTCCTCAGTCAAACAAGGACTAAGTAATCAATCCTGCAGGAGCTGTTCAGGAAGCCATGCACGCTTTAGGGATCTGCCTGTGCAAATCCAAGCGCAAATCAGACATATCACGAAGTTTAGGATCTATTTCACTGAAACTGGAATTGTTTTAATCCAGTCCTAATTCTCTTCATTCCAGATACCTCCTAATCAATTTGCCACCAAAATGTTGTCTGGGGCCCTGCATCAGTCCAAATCTTAAAATCTCACAAGAATTACGTGTTTAAAGTAACAAATTGTCTTGAAATTGCATCTTGCGTAAAAAATTATTTGATGCCAGGTGCCTTTACTTCTCTTTGTTCAAAGGAAAGGATTTTCTTTCTAAATATTTTTCTGTAGAGGAAGAGGATGCAGCTAGAGAGAATAACAATTTCATGGCACAGAAGCATATGAAGTCTCCAACCTGGACTTCATGTAGCCCTGTCGCCTCCCATGGCATCCAAAAGGGTTAAGATGTGCAGTAGGAGCCACAAAGGGTGAGTTTGCTTTCTACTAGAGACTGTCAGGAAAATCATAACACTGTTATACTACTAAAATTGCTTTGGAGATTCTTGAGGGATCATCTTGTTTGAGTGTTATAACTGTCTGTAGGAAATTGCCGAGATTAGCCTTGGGAGGAGAGCTGTGCCTGTGCAGGGGACTGATGGACCTGTGGCATGCACAGGCGAGCACAGCACGTGCAGTGTGCCTGAGGCTGGGCTGGGGCAGGGAAGGAGCATTCAGACTCTGGCAGAACTTCTCTTCTGCTGTCCTCTTCCTCCTCCTGTGGTCATTCCAGCTCTCCCAGCAAGCATCCGAGCATCCAGCATCTGCTTCTCTCTTGATATAATCCCCCAGATCTGCGTGCACTTCCTCCAGGCCACTGAAAATGTGGTTTAGTTTTGGTTTTTTACGTGGGAAATCAATGTCTGGGATGGGATTTGCTTAAGTGAATATGGATCTCTAAAAAGTCAGCATTTTTGAAGCCAGGTTCCAAAGGCTGTGAGGGTGGTTACTCTGGTGAAGCATCATTATTGTATGCTCAGGCAACAGGAAATCTACTTCAGCTAACTGGTCACCAGGGGCTGGATGCAGAAAACATCAGTTGCCTAAAATGAGACTTAGAATTTAAAGACATAAATCTAATATTGCAGTCCCAAAGCCATAATTACTTGCACACAACCCTGATGTCTCTTCAGTTTTTCAACTCATTTGTGTTAATAGTGAACAATCACCCTGCCCCAGGGTCCTGGAGTCCACTGTGCTCCACACAGGGCTGATCAGCCTGGATTGTAATTCACATATAAACTGGATGGGCTTGATCCATTAAGGTTTAGGAATGGAAAGCCTACTGGATGGCTTGGGCATCCTACACCTTGTCACTGCCAGGCTACTTTTGAAGGGTGTAAGAAGGGTAGAGGGGCTCTGTCTTTGATGAAATAATGCAGGAGCTATAGCACTTACCCAGAAAGCTTAATGTTCTCTCATCCCAAAGATTCGAATTGGCATTTCTCCTCTTCCAGGAGGCAAGTGTACTGGGTTAGATGCACTATAATGATACCTTTGGTACCCTTTCTTTTATGCTGACTCTTAGTACAAAAAAAAAGAATTGATTTTCTGTAATGGAAGGAGAGAAGAAAAGCATAGCAAGCTTTGCAGAGGGAGCAAGAGAAAATATAACTTTGTTACAGGGCTGTGAGCATTTACCTGAGAGGGAATGTTAAAACACTCTTCTCTAGTGCTGAGGCAGCCCTGGTGTTTCTTGATGAACTACAATTGAATTAAATAGCCAACATAAAACTGAAAAATCTCCAAGGTGAGATTCTCCACCAAAGAGCTCCCAAAGACTGGTGAGCCAGTTTAAACTTTCTCTCAGAGCCAGCAAATTTTAGATACTTTGTTTTGCTATGGTACAGTACCCACAGAAGGAGCCAGATAGTTTCATTGTTGTTCCACACTCTTGCCTTGAAGTTTGAGTTGGGTGTTCTCTGGGGAGGAGGGGATGTAAGGTTTTGGCTTCACTCCCCAGACGAGAGTCAGGAGCTCAGGACTGGCCATCCCTGCCAGTGCCCTCTAGTACTGAGGCTTTGTCCTGCTGTCATGGGTAGATCCACCACCACTGGCCTCAGCTTGCTGTTCCTCACCTGTCTACAGGTGGGTTTTTTCTGAAATCTATAACAAGTTATATCAAATTAATATAATTGAGACCTGTACTCCTCTGATAATTTTTGTTGAAATCAACCAGATAAATATAGTTGAGGGCTTTTATGAGGCAGTGCAAAAGAGATAGTGGGCTTTTATTAGGCAGTGCAATCTTGTCATCTTGTTACCTCAGAAAAAAAGGCTGAACTAAAGGTACATTGTGAGTGAACATCAGTCTGCCTATGCCACTGGGATGTCAAAAAGAGAAGGGATTTTACATCGTGGTTTAGCTACTATAGCTAGAATCCATTAAGTTTCATTACCAATTTTGATTTGATGTGATGATTTGACCCTGACGGTCAAGTCTTGTAAATAAAACAATGTAAGTTTACCTAAATTTCTGCCTGACAGGAGCACTCAGTTGTAGCATTATGACCTGTTATCTAACATTACTGTTCAGCAATGGTTCAGATATAATTTTTTACATCTTGCTAAACTTTTTGAGTGACATTTAGACTTAAAGAGACCAATTACACTGCTTCTCACAGTAGGCATATCCGTTTGCAGAGACTTTTAAGAGTACTTGAGATTTCTTGACTGCATTTGTCTTTTGTCTGTGAAGCTTGCTTTCAATGTCACTTCCACTCTGCTGCTGGAGATAATCTCTGGCATCACGCTTTTCCTTTCACTCCTCATAGCCCACTCCCTCTACCTCAGTTTTTCTCGCAGGATTTGCCGGTGGCTGAGGGCTGTCAGCCATGGCTGTAGCCTCGGGAGCCTCAAGCAGTTATAAGAAGAGTCAGGACCATGAAGGCACCTCGCACCATTGCAGCCCCCCTTGCTGCAGCCCTTGTTAAAACCTCAGTTCACCTGCCCTGTCACTGACACCAGTTGTCATCAGTTGGCTGACTTCAGGCTGGCTGACTTTGTGTCTACCTCTCTCATCAGCTGCTCGATTGCTTGCTGATCTGTTTTGTTTTCAGTGTGATAGGTTTGAGCATACTGTATTATTTATAAATGTTTGGTAATTTTCTGTGTCAGTGATGTATTCTTTGGGGCTGCTTCAGACTTTCAAAAACAGGCTTGACACAGCATCTCTGTCGTGGCGTTACAGCAGCATTCCCCACTGGAAGTACTCTGTACTTGTCTCCACTTGCTGCAGTTTTAAAAATGTTCTTCAGCACTGTGCTGAGTGTTTTAATTAAAATTTCATGAGGGTGCTTGGTCTAATTCTCATCTAAATTACAATAGCATGAATGGGAAGTGGCCACAGAGGACTCAGCAGAGTTAGGGTTGTGTAAAATTGGAGAACGTGGGCTGTTGTCTTCAGTTACATTGCCAAATAGTAAATCTTACTGAAGATTTTTCCCTACAAAAGCTAACAAATGGAAACTAATGTTTTTGCCCATTGACTTTTCCAATGTTTTTATTACTAAACTTACTGTATTTATATTTAATGCCCCAGAGTCCAGTCTTGAGATGTGCTGACCCATCCTACAGTTTTCTCAAACTTGCGTCTCATGTTTTGGACCTGAATCAAGAAAGATTGCTTGCAGTGTATTCTGCATTTTTGCAAGCATTAAGAGCTCTTCAGGGTGAGGAAGAGAGTAGTGCCTCCTAACCCCTGGTTTTGTTCCTTTTGTAAAGATAGGCTCACAGTCCTCATCCCTGAAAGTGCTCAAGGCCAGATTGGATGTGGCTTTGTGCAACCTGGTTTAGTGGGAGGTTTCCCTGTCCATGACAGGGACCTTGTCCGTGACAGAAGGCTTGGAATTAGATGTTCTTTAAGGTCCCTTCCAACCCAAACAATTCTATGATTCTATGGTTCTTTTCAGATCCCAGTGGCCCTGGCACAGTGCCATGCTTACAGGGTTGCAGAAGGGCAGACCTGCACAACAGCTGTAACTCCACTGTTACCAGTCTTTTTGCTTCTCTCCACCTTTTCCCTGCTGTCCAGGCAGATGCAGATATAGATACAACTTTGAATAGAGATCTAGTGAGCTACTGATTGCTAGCTGTGTTGTCTGGCCGTGGCAGATCTTTTACTTTCATAGGTGCAAGCATAAATTACTTTAGATTCTCCTGAAAAAAAAAATGAATGAGTCCATGTAGATACAGATTACTCACTTTTTTACATCCTTATGTGTGTGTGAGAGAAAGAAAAATACTCTGTGCAGATTGAAAAAAAAAGATGTGTAGATACGGAAGCTCGAAGTCAAATTTGTGTAGAGTCTTCCTCTTGTCCATCACGGATGTCATATTTCACTGAATTGTTGCTGTGTTGTCTTAAAAGTGTTGGTAGTTAATTGTACTTTATATATGCCATTCCTATCCTTAATATAAACTTCATCTTATCCAGAGATAGAGAAAGTTGTTTTCCCTGGGTCAAGGATAGACTTTTGGAAACTTTTCTTGTTAGCCCAATGTTTTAGTAGAAAAAGAGATGATGGGACACATTGATACTGTCTGCTAAAAACTCTTACTATCAAAATGACACATTCAGTATACATGTGAAGATATATTAATAGCATGGGATTTTTCATGATCTTCGTAATCCTTGTCAATTAAAGGGACAGCTTAGCATCTTCAAAGGAAGAAGTAGATTTCTGCAATGCTTAATTGTAAGGGCAAAATAAATTGATAATTCAAGTTAACCAAATAAGCAAAGAATGCATTAGGAATAAGGAGAAAAAAAGATGCCCAAGAATTATCCCATAAGACCAGATGGATAAGCGCAAGTGTAAATCTCAGATAAACTTAACGCTGAGAAAATACCATCTCATTTGCAAACAGGGTGGTTGTGGAACTACTGAGAAGAGATATGCTTGATCCCCAAATTTAAATAATGACTTGGAGTTGACAGCAGCTTTGATTACTCCTTGGAGCTACCCAAGCGAAAGAAAAACTGATGCAGTTGTCAGCCTGATCACTGACTATCTGGACTCATCATGTTCTGACAAGTGTATCAGGTACAGTTGTTTGTAAAATTTTCTTAATAGGAGAGTCAGACAGGTCTGTCTTACTTATCAGCTGCCTCACATGTAGAGAGAGAGGCCACGGTCATCATTGCTTCTTGCTTTCCTCCCATGCTTGTTCAAGAGAGAAGCCTGATAAATTCTCCACAATCCCTATAATGATTGTAGCTTCAGAGTTCTGTTCTTGTATTCATTATCTGTATGTGTATACAGATACGTTCATGTCTTCCTTTTCTACACAAAGAGGAGCAACAGTTTTAGCTGTTCTGCTCCACTCTGCTCCCCAGGTTGTCTGAAGAGCAGCAGGAGCAGCAGCCATATTGCCTCAATGTGCATAAAGATCACTCAGGAACCTTCAGCTTTTTATCTCCTTGTGTATTTCTTTTTTCCATTGCCAGCAGAGGTGGACACTTGTCCAGATCTCTTCCAGCAGCATTCCCAAGCCCTGGGTGTGAAGTGGCTCAAGTGCTAAGCCTTCTCCACGGCAGTAGGTGGCTTTCAGCTTTATATTGTCCTCCCCTGTGAGCCAGAGATCTGTAGCCAGAGGTGTAATCATTCGTGGTTGAGTGTAGAATCACAGAATCTTTCAGGCTGGAGAAGACTTCTCAGATCATTGAGTCATCAGACAGAAAAGTACATATTTACATTCAGTGGTTGAAAGGAGGGAGTCTGGATATGGTAAAATTTGTGCCTGGCCTCCCCATGAAAAGAGGAGTTTAGCAGATAAGACTGACTCCTAGGAGTTGTGCCCTTTTGCCAGATATTATCATAGAAATATTTTCTTTCCTTGTTTTTAAGTCGTTAAATTCAGACCCATTACAAAAACAGTTCATTAGGAACTTCAATTACTTCAGTTTAGGGGCATGCAATATGAAACAATGATCTGATTTCAGAAGATACAGTTTTTCAGTCTTTTAAAAAAAAGTTTAAGGTACCTTCAATTGTGGCACCCCAGATTATTACATATGAAAATTAAAAGTAGTTGTTGAAATACTGCTTTTACCCTTATGCTTAAGAGCGCAATAACTCTAATTGCCCTGCTGAGCCTTAATGTTAGGTAGCTACAGTCCTTTCAGGTTCAGACTTGTTTGCTTGGTAAGATGGCTCAGAGGGAGACGTTGCCAGCATTCCAATGCACCGTTGCTACTCAGGGCTGCAGCCTTTTCTGGTTTCTAGAAACAGTTTGACATAGATGTTTCTGTGGATCTTGCATGGATGTGGAAGAGAATGGAGCAGCTCAGCAGGTGCAAGCCCTGGTTATTGGTGCTCACTCCTTTTACCCTTTGGCTCTGAAGGTAGAAACAGCAGCAGCACATCAATTCTTACTCTTACGTAAAGAAACATGATGAGATTTGACAGGATGGATGCACGTGACTGATCATTTATCCCTTTGCCAAGTAGCTAGTGAGTTGATTTGACAAAGCCAGTATTCTGTTCACCATATTCTTTCTCAGAGGTGTTTTGGAGATAGGAAATATCACGATCACAGATCCAGAATCTACCCAGCTTTTTCTCATATTGGTAAAATAGACCTTCAGTATCAGGATGGCCATGTGTGAAACTGTTCTCCTTAGTGCCAGTTTAAAAAACAGTGGTGATTTAAATGCTGCTTTCAGATGAGGTATTGACCATTTGTATAAGCGACAAATAAATGTTTCAGGAAAACATTATAGAATTATAGAAAGAGACCCATCAGGATCATCGAGTCAGCTCCTGGCCCTATGCAGGACATCCCAAGAAACACACCAAGTGTCTGCTTCTCAGTTTTTGCTGGAAATTTTGCGGAGTTTGTCTGGTTTTCTGAGTTGCGTCTGTAAATGAATCTTAAATTCAGTCATTTGAAGAGGATAAGAAGTATATGGTCACATTTCATTTCCATTTACTATAGTGCATATCCTTTGGAAAAATGCCATCACATGCTATGTGCATAGGTACAGTCACAGTGCAGAGAGCTACAGAATCCAAGCTCCTAAGCTAGGTTACTCTAGAAGGGGAAATTTTGGTTATTGATGTCATGGGCACAGAGAGGAGGTCGGCTGCTAAGCGTTTCAGCTTAGTTGTAAACTATTTCATTATCCTGTTGTCTTTGTGATACTTAACAGTCGTCGTTGCTGCAAATTGATCCTATTCGTGTAGCCTGGGTTTACAACTGAAACAGAAGAAGCAGAAGAGAGTGTATGTCGAGGAGCTGGTTAGAGGGAAGGAACTTGGACTTGTTCTTCCTGAAATATTTACTGCCTTTCACAGATTTTTTTATGGGCTCCAGGAGAGATTTGAATGAGGTGTTAGGTTGAAAGCTGAACTGAGAGGCTGTTCCTTATGTAGGGGAAGATGGTGTAAAGGAATTAACTGTTTGACAGCTGGACTTTGACTTTTGATGGATATTTTTTACAGGAGAGTGTGAATCCCTCTGCTCCTTTTTCAGCTGCTCCGAACACAGGTTGTAGTGTGCAGAGGGTCGCTGCTCACTGTTCCATTCCTGTGCAGGGGGATGAGGACTCTGTGGGGTTCTTCCTCCTGCCTCTGGGCTTCCCAGGGGCCTAGGGAGCTGTGCCACGATGTGTTACTGTCGTGGGTCCGCGGTGGGTGACTGCCCTGGGGAAATGGCAGGGAAGTGTGCAGGTAGGTGGGACCCAGGAGTACACGTCTGAGCCATGACGCCTCCTGGAGCTGCTCGCCCTGGGGTGGATGTTGTGTTCAAGTCCTTACTCAGGGCTTACTTTACAGGCACTACCTGGCCTACAAAAAGCAATTATAACAAAGCAAGTATTTGCCCCTAGCAACCCTTGTGGGCTTGCAGAGAGAGCTCAGCAAATAAATCACTACTTTTCAAAGTCAGCTTGTACCCACCTCATAAACCCGTTCCTGAGCTTGGCACCGGCAAAGAAAGAAAACGGCGTTCAACCAAAGACTAGAGTTTTGTGTTGTGGTTTTATTTTTACTCTAGGAGTTCAGTTATTTTTACCTAGCAAGCAGCATTCTTACCCCTGCGAGTGTCGGCGAGCTGGCACGGGGGCTCTGCGGTGCGGGTGTCTGACAGCTTGCTAATAATGCAGCGTGGGGCGAGCGCGGCCCGTGCCAGCAGCCATTACTGCGATGACAGCCGCGAGAGCGCAGTCTGAGAGGTGACATCCGAGGGAATTTCCCAATTATTTCTGCTTCGTTAGGCTTCGGGTGACGGGAAGGTCGCGCAGCAAGCGCACTCCCGCCCAGAAGGTGCAGGTCACCTCTTTCAGGCTTCTCAGAATGGTCCTTTTATAATTAGAGGATGTGATTTAGTGTTATTACATTTTTTGAAAGATAATAAACTATTGACAGCTGAGGTTGCAGGCTGAATTTAGCCGTAATCAAAACCACAGATGCTTGTGTTTTCACACAAGTAACTGTACTCATTAAGTCTTCCTGTATAAACAGCTAAAACTCAGGACTTAATTGCCAAAAAGAAACCAAGACTTCTGAGTACCAGCATGCTGCTGCCCAGGGTGTCTGCTAAATACATGGAGTAGGCAAGGGGGGAGAGAGGAGAGCAAAGCGTGATTAGGACAGCTTTTGTGGTGGTGATGCTGGCACTGAAGGATGGGATTAATCGCAGAACACCCTGAACTGCAACAGACTCACAAAGGATTGTCAAGTCCAGCTCCTGGCCCTGCACAGGACACCCCAAGAGTCACACCTGGTGCCTGAGAACATTGTCTTGAACTCCGTCAGGCTGGTGCTGTGACCACTGCCCTGGGGAGCCTGTGTCAGTGCCCAGCCACCCTCTGGGTGAAGAAACTTTTCCTTATATTCAACCTAAACCTTTGCTGACAAAACTTCAGCCCATTCCCTTGGGTTCTGTCATTGGTCACCAGAGAGAAGAGATCAGTGCCTGCTTTTTGCTTCCCCTAGTTAGGAAGTTGTAGACTCCCACAAGGTCTTCCCTCAGTCTCCTCTTATTTAATTAGTGTCACTATTTCAGAGTTAGGTTTCTGTGCTAAGCCAGGCACGCAGACTGATCAGTAGGTACTGGAGAGAGAGGCAGTCCAGACTGCCCAGTGGGCCCTTCTGTGTGTTTTACAGCAGAAATCTGGATTGCAGGCTTAGACAGGACACCCGGATTTATTTAGGCAAAACCAGACAAGATGACTTTCGTTCTCTGGGGTGTTTGGAATCACATCAACTGAAATATTAATATTGTTCCTGTGACAGAATGGTGCTGCCGTGTTGTAGGTCTCATGAAATTACTGGGTGTGATTTTTTTTTTTTTTTTGCCCTTATATATTTTAATTCAGAGCTATCAAATGACTCCACTCAAGGTTTTATATTTTGGTGGTATCATTCTTGTGGAAAGGGCAGTGTGGAGCAAGAATGGACACAGCACCCTCTTGCAGACCCTTGTCCCTTTACTTCCACCTTAAGGATGAGACGACAGAGAAGAAGTGAGCTGTTTGTGCCCAGAAGCTGCTGTCATGGTAGCTGAGTATTGAGAAAAGCAAGAAAATAGATACATCCACTTGCAGCCCTGAGCACACACTCACTCAAGGGCTAGTTGGGGTCTAACTTGGCTTCTTAGTCCTTCCTGCTTGGACCTATTTATCAGGGGATAACAGTGCTACAGAAACCAAGCGTTATCAGCCAATCACCTATTTCTGCAAGCGTTTTCAGCTAGTGATATGCCTCAAACTTACACAGAATCACAGAATCATAGAATACTCTGAGTTGGAATGGACCCACAAGGGTCACCAAAATCCAGCTCTTAGCCCTGCACAGAAGATTCTGTATTCCTATACTCACCCCAAAGAATCAGACCATGTGCCTGAGAGCACTGTCCAGTATATCGCTGTATAAAGTGAGGAGAGACTGAGTGGTTTTGTTTTGGGGTTTTTTTTTCATTGAAAAATACAAGTTTGATTTTTTAGAGGGAGTCAAAAATCAACATTTAAAATACTTCTTTGTTCTTTTTGAGAAGCAGTCTAAATGCCTTTACTACAGCTTCCACTCCCCTGGGATGGACAACCCACTGAGACAGCTTCCTCTGAGCTGTAGGTTTTGTCTCTTTGAGATTCTGTGAGAACTTGGATTACATCAAGGCATGAAGAGAGACTGTTAGACAGCACAGTGGGATCCTCAAATCCAAATGCCTAGTTTTAGAAAAAAAATATTGAAATTAAAAATACTGTAATGTAAAGGTGTGAGTGGGTTTTGGTTGAGTTTTTTTTAACACAAAAAAAATCCCTTCACAACTGCTGGAAAGTGAGAAAAGTACTTCCTTTGATGCCCAATTTTGTCAAAACCACTTGGGAGCGAGTCTGTCACTAGTGCCGAGCAGTGTAGGAAGGTATGAATTAGCTTGGTGCCAGGTAGGATCTGGAAAACAGCCATATAAGACAAAAATTAAATTAAAATCACTCAAAGTAGGAACCTAAATTGTTCTTTAATTGATTTGTCGCATCACTGTGTTGCAGGAGTGTGTGTGAAAAATAACATTTTCTTTTTATCCTTCAAACTGGAAGAAAAGCACTCCAGATGTGGGCATGAAGGGCTAAATGAGAAGTCCTGCATGTGCTATGGCCAGGAGCCAGATGTACCTAAAGCCATAGATGTTCATGTGTAGGAAGCCCAGTTGAACATGCACTGATGAGCTCTCTAGATCACGTGCAGGCACCTAAATTTAAGTGTCTTAGTCTCAAGACGACTCTCATCTGATGTTCCACGTTTAAAGAATTATTAATTTTTCAAACAGATCTGCTGCCTGTCAAAGAAACTTGTATTTGTGTTCCCCTCTACTTCCTTAAGAAAAAACCTGAAAACAACTTCTTACAGACATTTGAGTGTTTTCAGAAACCTGTTCAATATATGTCAGTTCTGTTCAGCATTTTGCACATTTATGCCCTACATATTTCCAAAGTCACATACCCTTTGTTTATGCTAGCATTGCATGACCCACTCAGACATTTGGGAAAATAGAAGATGGTTGGAAATGGCGAGTCCCTGTGTCTAGTTGGTGCCTGTGCTGCTGCAGTATTTGTAGCCAGTGCTTCAGTCTTTCCTTGCTTACGCATTTCTATGTGTTTGACCTTGAGGAAATCAGTAAGCCCCTCTGTGCCTCTGTTCCCCGATCATCCTATGGAAACATTGCTCCCTGTCTGCATTGGCAGCCCATTTTTTTATTAAATTTCTTTTTATTTTTTTTCTGGTTAAGGAATTTCTTGTTTCCTGTGAGATTGTGCTAGTATTATTCAGGAAAAGAAAATTAAGTGATGTGTATACGTTATCACTTTGATGAATTCAGCAGCCTCTTGGCAAACCTGGTTTCAGGGAAAGAGCAATTTGGTTTTCCATGACTTGAAGTTTAACCTGTGGAGAGTGCTTATGGGAGAGATAGGCGGTTTTCTGGGATTGTTTTTCCTCCCTTTGTCAAGTTGTGTACTGTGCAGGATGCACTTTCTCCCAGTAGGAGCTGACAAATACTCCGTCTAAAGCAATCTTGATGTATATCCAAAGTTCCCTGCGAGTGAGGCCGAGCACTTTGGCAGCTCCTTTTTGCAGCGAGGTTCTCCAGAGCTGACAGCCGAGGTGCTGCTGAATGGGCCAGCACAGGGCTGGTGCTGATTAATGATGCAAACACAGCCCCGAGGAGCGATGCCTGAGCAAACAGGGGTGATGTCAGCCCTAGCAACAGATGGCAGAGCCCCTTTTCCCGTGCTCCACGGGCTGCTCCAGCACTCGGAGCGGGTGAATAAGGAACAATAAGGGTAGCATGGGGTTAACCGCCACTTCTGTCAGCGTTTTTGTGCTGCCTTCGCTCTCTCACAGCAAAATGTCACTGGGTGAATTGATTAGGTTTTTTTGTTTTGCTGTCCAGACGCAAGAGAAAAGTGGCCACAAGCAACTTTTAGCTCTTGGGGCCACCTGGTAGAAGGGGCACAATAAACATCCTTCCCGCAAATGTGGAAAAAGCAGTTGAAGGTGGAGCTGTTTTATAGTGTTTTCTGATGCTGTTGCGAATTGTTATGGGTCAGTTGCTGTTTCTAACACTAACCTCAGCTGCTCAGGGTGGTTGGAAATGCCCCTGTTAATTACCATCAGGCCGAGGTCTTGTCTGTAGACGCAAGTTGTATTGCTTTAGCTACACTGGTATCATTAAAGTGGTGCAAATACCCCGAAGTGAATGCAGTTACAGCGGTATAAATGAGCTTGTTTATCTCATAATCTATGCTAGTATAAAGCACCTTTATACCCATATAATTGCACTCACTGGGGGCTGTGCCAGTGTAAATGTTTTGGTACAAAAATCAATAACTGGCATACTTGGAGGCTGTCTGGGGTCTGGCAGGCTGGAAGTGCTGTGCTGCAGCAGCTTCCATACTGAATGCTCAGCTGTTTTTGGTTTTAATCTATCATTCTTGTCTTGACCTAGAAATAAAACTTTAATGGAAAGTTGAATTTATGGCAGCAGCAGAAATAGGGGTCGCAGTTGCTATCTTCCCTCCTTGAACTCCAGTGGCTGGGGGATGAAGGAACCATCTGAGCTACGGGGCAGGAGAGGTCCCTTCCTGCACAGACAGACAAAGGGCCAGCCAGCAGACCCTCCCAGAGAAATGCCAGTGATGGGAAAGAGAGTGAAGTAGCCTGAAGTAAGAGACGTAGAGCTTCTTCACAGCTTTCTGGGGCTGCTCTAATACATGCCATAAAGCCATGCTGATAGCCCCAAATATAATAGGACCTGTAGGGGTAAGAGATAATCCCATTTTGCCTCCCTCATCTGCCTCATGGGGATTTTTTCTTGGGACATAGAGACTGTAACTCCCTCTACCAAACTGTAGTGATCTGCACCATCTGTAAACTGCCTTTACAGAGAGAGAGAGATGCCTCTAAACTACATTTTATCTCTTCTTAGCTTGGATATTAAAAAAAAAACCCCAAAACATATAAATCATGCTTAAGAGGTGTCTGCTTCTCTGCTTTGACAGTACAAGGATGTTTGTCAGCCAAGTAGGATGCAAATATGGTCAGTCTTTCCTGTCCATGGCACCTGTGCTGGCCTATGGCTTTGGGAAAGTTTTTGGTGGTGTGACTGCAGAAATATTAGTAACTCTTGGAAAAATCCATGTACTAAAAATGTGTCTTCTCTCACTTCTTTGTTCTCCTTTTAACTAACAAAGCAAAAATGTTTTGGGGCATTGGATGTCTTAGTGAACTTTTAATTAACCGTCTGCTCATTTCACTTTTTAATGAACTCTTGATTATTTTGCTACTTTACACTGTGGCTACCTTGATTCATTTCTGCCTGCTCATACAAGCATTTCTTCTGAATTAGAAAAGGCCATTGTTGCTCCCTGTGCACTCCTGGTTTTGGACCACTATCACCACTTTTTGAAGGAGCCCCCAGGATTGCCCAAGTCTTCAGCAGTCCATTCAGCTGTCTGTCGCTGTTACCAGATACCATGGCCCTTTTGAAAACTGGGGTTTCCTTCCTGGGATTAGATCTGTGGCTGTCCTGGCTCTGATGCAGCCCCATCCCAGCTGCCAAGTCTCTGTTCCCAACTATTGCATGTCTCCATGATTCCCCACGCAGTGGCTCTTAGCTCAGAGTACTTCAGATATTATGGGCTGTTAAGAAGCTACCTGATAGTGATTTAAGATGTTAAAGCATCTTAAATGTTTTAAAAACCTAATCCATTTACCTTTTACTTCTGGGTGTTCCAGTTTCACCAAACACTACCTACAGCCTGATCCTCTTGGATCCCTACAGGACCAGTTTCTAGATTTAGGGCTGTGTTTACTGCTGTAAAAACAATTCTGCAAGTAAAAAGAATAATTTGGGTGAGTGAGGAGGCCTAATTGATTCATCAAGGATTGTACAGCACAAACACTTCAAAGCATCGTCACAGGATCCTGCTGTGAAATGCCACTCAGCCTCCTGCCACAAGGAGCCCAAGGAGCAAATGCTCTGTGTATTTTAAGGAGGTACTGGGTCTTAACCTTAAAGCACCCAAAACTCATTGTTTTTCCTTTCATGGAGACTCCATGTCAAGTATTTTTGCATTATTTTTACCTACATTTACCCATTTTTTTATCTCAAGGACTCTCAGAATTGCTCAGATTCTTAAAACATGAACCTGAGAGACTGAAGTGTTTTAAATGTACTTCTGCTATGCACAACACCAGTCTTCAACATGTAGTTGTACTCTTATAGCTAAGACTCCTTATCTGTAAAATGGGAGAAGTCTTTTTAACCCAAGAAGGGGCTAACCTCATACCTCTCACAAGCTTTTGGTACTGAATTCATTGACATTTATAGGGTACAATGTAACCTTTGTGTACTAGGTTCTTTGTTAAAGAACATGATTTTAAGGTTCTTAGATTTTTCCTGGAGTTTATTTTTCTAAAATTATTTTTAAGTGCATGTTGAAAACTATCAAGTCACTGACGAACGAAGTTTTATTTCCAGTTTGTTAAAACATACTGAAAACTATGGAAAACAGGTAACTCAGTGTTGTTCTGAGTCCCATGTTTGAGGCAATTTTATTCCCTTCAGTACTGAATGAAAAAAATGTAACTGATCTGTAAATCAACCCTTTGATGCAGTGAAACTGCCAGAAACCAAAACTGATCTGGCTCAAATGATAGACACTTACTCTGGCTGACAACTTATACATTTAATTGGAAGCTACAGCTTTTGAAATGAATTGGACAGGGTGAAATCATCACAGTCTCAGATGTAGACAATGACAGAAGCCAGTATGTTCAGTTCTCTTACTGAGGCTTGTAACACAGAAAAAGCTGCTGATCTTACTAGATTGCGATTAAAGATATTTGCCCTTCACTGAATAATGAGCTTGCAATCACATTTTGCTGAAACAGGTTCTTTGTACAAATGAAACTTAAATCAGAAGGAAGTTAAATCTCATTTCTTACTCTTCGATCAAAACCTTCATGCTTGAGTGCCTTGTAGAGAGAGGAACATTAGGCTCACGTTTCTGTTATCTTATTTGTTATTCAAGATTTGCTCCTAATAGCTTAAACTACAAGGGAAAAAAAAACCAAAACAATAAAAGTAAGAAAAACAAGAAAACAAACCCACACCCATACAGCCTTAAAAATGGAAAATCGATTCATTTTCCCCACTTTGCAGAGTCTTTCATTACAAAGGGAGAGCAAAGCAAGTAGAAAAGAACTGCATGTATCCAAAGTCACCAAATCTTTTCACTTGTTCCCAGGGCTCGGACAACAATGCCACTATGAAAATAGCGCTGAGGAGGAAGAGCATGCTGGGTAATGAGATGCAAATGAGCACACCAAGCATCCCACTCTGCCTTGGAGCCTTTGTATCCAGTAGAGCACTAACAACCAGCTTTTGAGCCATGATAGGTTAGCACAGAATAGGTTTCACAATGGGTGTATGTATTATCCTCATGGTACTCCTCAGCTTGTGGTCAGCAGGATAGTTAAACATGGCATCCATTTTAGTGAGAAGTTGCCTAGATTAAAACTAGCTGAAATAAGGGTATCACAATTAATTGTAACAGACTCAGTGTGAGACCTTGTGAAGGGAGAAGGGCATTTTATTTTAACTTCATCTTGAACTTGGTTTTTCTTACACTCTCATACTCTGCACACCAAGGCATAGGTATCCAAGTGCTGTGGCAAAGATGATTATTGTGGGAAACTGAAGTCCTCATTGTATCTCTTGGATTCTTCTTGACTTAAAAGGAACTGAACAAGTTTTCTAAAACATTTAGGACTTAACAGGACTTTACATTGCAATTTGGCTTACTTCTGCTTCTGTATCTCATTGCTGACTCTCTTCATCTCATCCTGGATCTCTTTAAGGCCATCATCTGTCCTTTTCTTAGCATGATAATAGGGGATGTGCTGGAATCTTGTTGCTCTCCTCCTGTTACCAAACCACAGATCTCCTGCTGACAGGTCAGTGCTGGGACCTCATCAGAGCTGTGTGTCCAGATGTGAACAGCATGTTCCCCAGATGTCTTCTTGATTAGCAGCATAGACTGTTCCTTTAAACCTGACTTGTTTCATTGAGTGCTTTCACTCATACGTATTTCCATTCCTGTTTCATCCATATCCATCATATTTCTGAAAGGGACACCTGGGCAAGAGGGAGGCATCTAAGGAGATCTGGATTTATGCAAAGGACTGAGCTATTTCACAAGGCTGGGGGAGTGGTCTGGTTTCACAGAGAAAAGCAGCTACTGTTCTTGTTCTAGTTTTGCTGTGCATTTTTGCTATTTGTTATGTGCTGAGCCACTGAAGTTGGGGTCACACCTAATACTGTCTTTTACCCTTTGATAACAGTTTATAAATCTGTGCTCAGAGAAGCAAAAAAAGGACAAACTTTAGAAAATGCTTAGTGCTGTTACTACTGAGCTTTATGATATTGTTGGTTAATAATATCTTACAGAAGTAGTTTTTTTCCTTTTAGATCACAAGGCACTTTGCAAGGAAACATACCCATTATTCCAGTTTTATGGGAGAGGAAGCTGAAGCATGGAGACATAAAATGTCCCCTGTAAGGTTACAGACCAAGACAGAGGGTGAGCTGGAAATCTAACAGAGGTGTCTCAGTATGCTTTCTCAAGCATCAGACCACTTTGGGAAAGGTGGCAGATCTTGACAGTGCTGAGTGTGAGTTGCATGTCATGAAAGAGGGCCATGTATCTTTCCTGTGAGGCTTCTTTCCACAACTCTGGATTCTGCCTCCAAATCAGCAAGATTACCTTGCCGATGAATCATTTTTTTATTAGAAATGGAGATGAGATTGACTTGACCTGACTCTCACTATTGTGCTGTACTGAGCTGGAGACAATTGATGGTCATAAGGGATCAGCACCTTTTTTTTTCCTTTTTTAAACACATTTCAGGAAAAAGCTGGTGTTTTTTGTTCTTGAGAACAGCACTTGGTTGAGGGAAAAAAATACAAAATCATTTCTCTTTAAAAGGTAGTGAGAGTGTGTAGATTGGGAGGGAGGGGAACCTGACAGCTGTGCCCTGCGCACCCTCCACACCTCCTCCACAACTGAGAAGGGAAAATACCAGGACTTCATCAAGCTGTGGCCTATGCATATCTTATACAAAAGCCTACATTGGAGACATTTTTATTACCCTTTTTTCCTTTTTTTGTCATAATATGCCAGAGAAAGAGCTCGAACAAGAATTCATGATGTGTCCGGGTCCAAGGTGCAGAATATTTGCATAGCCCCTTTCCACTGAAATTGATACCACCCCCACCCTTGCCACAGATATTATATGTCTTCATTCCTGCAAACAGTGAAATTAGCATAAAATAAATCCAGATTCTAGTTAGGCTTAGTAGTTGCTTTTGCAGAATTATGAGGCCTTTGTGCACAAAAAAAAATTAAACAAAATTGTTCAATGATGATGTGTGCTGGTTACTAAGCTAGCCACCAGTTGGATATATTTATAGCTATTTTTGCCTCCAATAATGATATGCTAATTATAACCCAAATAGGATTCTGTAATTTCTCCCTGAAAATGGAAGAGATGCTGTTAGATGTTAAAATCTCTGCTGAGGCATCGTATTAGCAATTAGGTTTTAGGTGGCACTGCGCTTCTGAAGGGAAGCAAGCAAAAGAAGATATGAATGCTATTTCTATTCTGACGTATTTGTTTGAGCCTAAATAAAGGACTTGAACTTGAAAACCTTCTTATGCTGCAAAGCATGAACTTATCTGTGAAGTGTTTTAGAAGAGCTAAGCTCCTGTGGGACAGTCCCTCAAGGGCATTTGCTTGGTTGTTCCAGAGCATCACAGCCCTAAGAGATGACTCAGGCAACAATGACAGCGTGGAGAAATTGCTCATCAGTTGTGCTACAGGGGCCAGTACAGCTTGGGCACATTGAATACTGTCATGTAAATATTGCAGCTGTGGACTGCAGACTGGCTTTGCAATCTTAAGGGTAGGTCCTGAGGGATCATTTAGAGGGCAGGCATTTTGGGTTGCACTTTGGTTTTCATCCCACCTGAGTTCAAAAGCACATCACAGCGAGATACCTGAAGCCATTTGCAGTCCAAAGTGACCATAGTCAGGTGGTGACTAGAATTTGATATAGCAACCTTTGCAGACTGCTCTCCACAGCAGGTTTGAATTTCCTGGCCGAACACAACTCACTGCCATCACTCTTATATCAAGTAAGAATAACTATGATAATTTCTGCTTCAGAAACGTGAAAGAATTGGCATCTTAAATCCAAGTCCTGTAGCAAGTAACTACTGAGGAGTATTATAAAATCTGAGATTTAAGCCATGCAGCTGGGAGATAACAAATAAAATGTCAGCAGCAAAGAGCAGGAAGACAGGGTGAAGAAATAAGCCTTGCAGTCACAGAACTATTTGTCTGACCTCTGTCAACTGCAAGGCTTTCAGAAGTATTTTGAAGGACAGTATAATTAAAAACATGAAAATAAATAGAAAACAGGATAAAAGTGCTCATGGGTTTACCAGAAGTAAATCGTATCAGCCTATCTTGATGTCATGGATAAGATAAATGATGTTCTAAGAAATACTTTGTATGTATGTCATCTGCATGGACTTCAGTAATGCATTTGATACGGTTGCACTGCAGAATTTATGAGGCACAAGGACGAGGAGATTAATTGTTGAATGGATATTGCGTATGGGCCTGGCTAAAGAGGAAATAAAAATGATGAGTCTTGAATAAGGAATTTGCATGCTGAAGGGCATACATTAACAGATTATCTCAAGTATTGGCTAGAAAAATGATCTTACTTGGTGGTTTCTTCAGTGATGCTGGCTTCAAAAGAGGGAGTTTGCTCTCATCCAAGGTTGGAAGGCGTCATCCAGACTGAAGGGTTTGGGGGAAAGAAAAAAAAACCAAAGGATCTCTTGGAGTTTAAAGAGTCAAAATTCATTAATGGAGTAAACTAAACAGTGTATTTGAGGATTAATATGAGATTGCTGTTCCATGCTAGACATGTCCATAGGAATCAATAGTTAGGCTGCTCTGGTGTGGCTGTGTAGACTGGAGCACAGTGTTCTCTTATCCACCAGGCTTAGGAGGGATGAAAGTTGTAACTTAATGCAGGAAAGGTAACAGCAAATTTATTAGGTTGGAGGGAGCCAGTACAGCTTGTCTTAGTTGACCAAAATGAAGGTGTAAATTGTTCATAAATGCAGTCTGGGAACCAGGGTATTCAACAGTCGTGTGCAAATAACCTTCCAGGAGGAATACACAGAGCAGAAAACCTGGCCACTCCACAAGTGGAGAAGAATATTTAGAATAGTGACTTTGCCTGCAGTTCCTTGGGACTGCACTGACTGAGTTTTGAAGAATGAAAGGGAGTCCCCCTAAGTCCCCTGTTTTACAGGCGGAACAGACTGGCACACCATATTGTCACTTTAAACATATTCTAGGAACAAAAAAAAGCCAGAATCTGCCTTTAAAGGAAAGCATAATCCAAAATCTTCATTGAAGTGAATGTTTGCTGTGCATTTCGTTTAGAGTTTTGATATTTTCAGCAATAAGCTGACGGAACTCTTAACGAGAGACAGAAGGGACAACGAAAGAACAAAAAGGTTTTGCTTCAGCTTCTCCTTTTTACTTTTTTTTTTTCCAGACATAACCATGCATTAGAAAATGTAACTGTTTTTAAAAAGCAATCATTTTTTATACCTAGCTTGTTTCAAAAAGGTCGTTCCATTCTCATTGTCACCTCAGGAAAAACAATAAAGCAGCAGTCCTCCACGTAATTGCACAGGCTCGCCTGGTGGGTTCTCTTTCTTGTTCAATGAAGTATCATTCATTTAGATCAGAATAAAGTCTTTCTAAATTAGAGGTTTACATGTGTAATTATATAAAATGATATGTTTGTTTACATCTCCAAGTAAAATGTACGTCGTTTTCTATCATTTATCTTTGAAATTCAATTTTGCTTTGTCGATCCCTAATTTATTGCAAGAGATGAATGTGCTGTTAGAGTGTTTACAATGCCTCTTGCTGCCTGTGGATAATAGAATTACCCTGGTTATTGCTATTCATTTCTACATTTCTGTGGTTAGGAATACGCGGTAGTTTGGCATTCCTGAATATATGGTGCAAATCCTGATGCTATTTATTGCGGCTGCCCTTTTTTTTTTTAATCCATCTAAAGACTTAAATTTACTTTCAAAGAGTAGTGGGACAGTTGACAGCTGATGGCTGTATTTCTCAGCAGCTGCCTACTCTCTACTGTGTTCATAAATGCACGGAGAGGCTGTTTCATACCTTTGTGTGTAGTGTTAATAAATACTGTAGAATTCTAGTAAACCCATAAACTCCCATATGAATTTCTGTCGATTCAGCCCTGGGGCTTTGGTGAATGAGCAGTGTATATAACCAGTCACCGAATTTATGAAACATTTTTTAGAAACAATGTTTGTTTTACTTATTCCTTTTGTCTGTTTAACTGATTGGGTTAAAAGGCCTGTATTTCCAGCAAATAATCCCAAGGCATTATTTTTCCAAGCAGAGCTTTCAGGAGTAACTCTGCAGAATGCTTCCTTTGATATCTTCTTGTGATTTTCTTTCTGTGTACTTGTTCCTTACAGTATTTGAGAAAGGCAGACTGGGAAGAGCATCCAATTTGGACTGTGACAGGATAGCAGCAGTGTTGCAGGATGCTCAGAGCATCTCACAGGGCACAAGATCTCCATGGAGAAAGGTGTCTAATTTTATATTCTTGTTTCCATTTCAAAATTCTCTCTTTGAAAATGGGAATCCATATCTGGATTAGATGGAAGTTTCCCTCATCACCTAGGGACTAGAAGTCTTTCAGGTTAGACCTCAGCTAATCCAGCCAGACCATCTCTGTGTGCGTGTGTGTCTCAGGACATGTATGGCTCTGTGCTGCTTGGAAGTCCCAGGCAAAAATCCTGACTCCAGTTTGAGTGGGAAGAGTGTAAAGCATGTACTGCTATGACTTGGAGCCAGGCAGTATTTTCTGAGGTTTTGTTTAAACCCTGCATAATAACCTGAAGTCTCCCGTTACACTTCCAATCCATCCATCCCCCACTTGTATTTTCTTAATAAATGGTTTTTATGAATATGCAGAGCAAGAAAAAAAAATTAATGGACAGTAAAACATGCAGTAAATTGTATCCTATTAATCTTTTGCTAGGGAAAGGGATGATACTGCTTTCTTTCTCAGCTTCCTATCTCTATGAAGACACTCAGCCTTCATCTTAAAACAGAGAAATTTATTTGGCTTCTTTTACTTTAGCCTGCTTGTTACTGGTCTTGCACTTTTTTCACATTTCACCTAAACAAAGTTTGAGAATGAAAAATCAATAAAGGAGTTCTGCAGAATTTCATTTAGGAAAAAAAAAATTTCCTTTTACTATAAAATTTGCAGCACTTCCAGAGATAGCAGTAAAATATGCTGTCTCTCCATACCAGATTGTGTTATCTTTTAAGCAGTACTTCAGGAAACAGCTCAGGTGAGGTTATCCATCCACAGGTTGAATGAAAATAATTTAATTTCATAAGGAGAAGGCTATTGAACTCTCCTTGGCTTCACAGCCATATTAGGGAAATTCAATCTGTGTCAGAAAATAGCCTGCGGCAAACTAATTTTTGATCCCTAAGTGCCATAGTGCTGAAAAATATGTGAATTTCTTCTAAGTCAAGGGTCAGTTTAGTTACTATCACACCTACAGCCATGGGCTGTTCTGGATGAGTAGAGAATAAGCATCAGAAGAAGCAAACCCACATTCCCTCTGTGCAATATTATTCAAACTCTCCAGTGCTTCAGTATTTCCTCTGCCATAGCCTTTGCACTTAACAGCCCTTTGTGAATTTTTCTTCTATGGCTAAGGCCACAGAAGAAATTTTAATTCATTCATTCATTTCTTAGCAAGAAAAATACTTCAAATAATGCCTATATATTGGAAAGAATGAACATCTGTAAACCTTAGAGCTAAATATACATCTGTAAATATGTGTGGTTTAGGATAGCTTTTAATATTCAACTTAGAGGGTAGATGGAAAATGTCACACGCATGCATACACATAGTCTAATATTTGATTGTACATACAGTATATATGTATGTATTTGTATAGCACTGTCTGTCTACTTCAGCACACGCAGGCTGAAGGTTTTATTTCTGAGCCCCCTTCTGTGATATGAGTGCTAACTGAAGGCAGAGCATGGATTAAATCCTTCACTTTGATCATGGCCAAATTAAAAAAAAAAACAAAAAAACATTATAAAGAATTAGTCATAGTGTTGAATTTGTAACTATTCCTGATTTTATGTCATGTTCAGTGATACAGACACACCTGAGCATTCATCCACACACATGCCTGGCATTACTCCTGTGACATCAGGCCTATCACGAAGCTGCTGTTTGCTGATTAGTTACATTTCTTCATTCGCACTCTAGTTACTGCAGGCTTCACTAATTGCAAGTGTGAAGCCTCTCAGGTGGGTTTTGATCTTTCACTGAACTTTTCCCTTCTTTAGCACGTGTCAGTGTACTAAAAACATTATCCCAAGCATCAGTGCTAAATGTTGGTCAAATGTCTCTATCACACATTTGAGTCCTTCTAACCAGTGGTTTGTTTGTAAGATGATGCATTGGCTGAAGATTGTATAGGCTGGTGTATTGGCTAAATTGTCAGGATTTCTTTGTGTTGGTCCTGTTCTTCTGTGTCACTAAAGGAAGCACTAAGGCAGGTCTGCTTGTTACCCACCCTACATCTCTGGCTGTCCCATCCACATTATAAAGTGATGGGATGATGAACATTGCTGTTTCTTCTCTAGCAACATCCTAAGTTTCCTTTTATAGTGAAATGATTTGGGAGACAATGTACAGTGTCTTTTCCAGTGTACAGTGAGGTTTTGATAGGATGTTCCCCTGTCATTGTTAGCTGAGATTTGTGACTGTGTCCTGCAGTATTATGGGAGATGTTGTGTAGAGTGAGCAGTTCACCTTCCAGCATTTCTAAACTCTGTAACAGGAGTAGAACAATAATTATTCATTTGTTAAGATGGGAAAAGTACTCCAACAGCAAAAGTGACAGGTATCATAGAAAAGCAAGTTGGATAAGACCTCCAAGGTCCTATATAGCAAGTTATCTCAAAGCTGAAATACTTGGTCCAGCAATGGAGTTCTGGAGTTTCACAAGACAACTCATTTACATGGTCAGATGTGCCTGTTGTGCCAGGATGAAGAGAGAGATGTTTTACCTCACAAAATAAAAAAAAAGTACGAAATTCTGTGAGGAGTATGACATAACCTTGTTTGTAAGCAGATGGTTTTACTGTAAATAACTTCTCTGTTGAATACAATTTTCCTCTTCGCTTTTCTGGATGTTCTTAAAGATCACAGTTATATCTCCTGTCCTTAGCAGGACCATAATGTTTCCCTGTGAATTTGAGAGAAACTATTTGAGAGATATGCAACAACTGAAGCTTGTTAGTGGTTTTGACTGTTTTTTGATAAATGTGTGCTGTATTTCCCAGCTGGCTTTGGAGAGTTGTCCATATGACTGTGTCCATAAGGGCTACAGCATATATTGAAGATAGGACAAAAAGGAAGGGTCATTTTTTATCATTGTCTCCTTGTGACTTTCTCATAGCCAGGAGAGCAGCCTAACCTAATTTCCGTGGGTTTATTTTTCTCTGGGAGTTATTTTCTTTAGATAATGCTTTTACACCATAACAGAGTATGACAATTTAATACAGTTAGATAAGAACTAAAACTGAGATATGGTCTCTTGTGCAAAGTCAAGTTTTTCTCAGTTGCCCCAGTGTCTGAAAAATAAAGTTCTACATCCTGCTAAATATTACAATTATTATGTATCTGTGGCATGGAGTACTGAACACAGGAGGAAGGAACACAGTAAAGCTTTCATAGAATTCAGGAAATTAATTTCTTTTAGACTGGACTGGTAAAGCTGTGGGTAGTCTTAGACATAACTAGCATATTTATTTTTTCAGTTTTGGTGTTTATTTTTCATAATTTCTTGAAATACAGTTTTGTTACCTGAAAGAACTAGATTCAGATCCATATCAATACATTACAGTACTTCAATAAATATTAATATCAAGTAACCGAGACCTGATTTTATGTGTAGTTATACTTTGAGCAGTAGTGTTGGGCAGTGGGATCTGTCCCTGATGTCAGGAATGTAGGTGACAGTGGGCAGCCAGGATACTGCAATGAGGCCATCACAGGTGTCACGTGGGACAGGGAACAGGAGAGGAAGCTAAAAGCCTCAGAACTGCACACACACAGGAACAGTTACTTCTACACATTAATTTTACAGCCTGATGAAAGTGCCCAGAATGGGCATGGTATGTAGTGCTGTCTTTAAAGGAAAAATAGGCAGTTGTGATGGTTCACCATCAAAATACTTCACAATCGGGTCTGCAGAAATGATGGTGGTGGTCTGCTACTTGCTCCCTTTAGGATCAGCCGTTAAATCAGAGTGATAAATCTCTGGGATCTGCTACACTTAAAATAAAGGCAGTTCTGTTGTAGAGACTTTCTGTGTGTTCGTATATTTCTTTTAGAAGAAAATTCAGGTCTGAAGGCATTATGACGATTATTGCAGTCAAAAAGGCTCTACATTAAACAAAGGGAAACAGAAAACCTCCTTTGTGATAACAGTTTTGTGAGGAGGAGCTGTAGTAGTAGTAGTTTTATTTTTACCACTGAAAGTCAAGTACTATTCATTCTAAGAGTTCATGACATTCAATTTCAAATGTTAGTTCTTGGACTTCAAAAGGAATGTGAATTTCTCTGCTTGAAGAAGATGATGAGGACAAAGACCTTCTATAATTTACACCTAGTAGAGATCTCTTCTTTAAGAAGAAAGTAGGTAGAGTTCACAATGGCACATTAGGAATGAAGGAAGTGGAAGGTAATATAAAAGTTATCATATTCCATGCTGTCACTAGGTTATCCTTGATAAATACCCATAGTGGCCATGCATATGATGAACAGGGATATTTCAAATTTAAAATCTTTATCAATTTATTGGGGCTGGACTTCTTTTATAATTAGGAATTGCTTGCCTGTATCTTTGAGTTCTTTTTAGACATGGGAGGATCTTGTGTGAATGACACCAATTTATCATCTGTGCTGTCATTTCTGTTTAAACTCATGCAGTGAGTAGATAGATGTCTCCCATATGGTGTAACAGTTTTGAATACTTACAACTGCTTGATGCAGGCAATACCAGTTTTGTTTTTTCAGCTTTTTGCCAGCACCAGCTTCTTCCATGTAATTGTAATGATCCACTCTTAATTCCTGTGACCTCACCTTGGGTGTCACTTCTATGGTCTGATGTATCTTGTAACAAGTCTGAAATCCTGGAAGCAGAGTGCACTTCCCTTTGTTCATTTAATCTCATTACTTCAAGTAGTATTTCTACCCTTCTCACCAAAATCAGTAAACAGATTCCTCCAAGGAGAAGGTGATAACATATGAGGAGCTGTAGCTGTAGAAGCCTTCTGGGACTAGAAGTCTTAAGTCGATCTTGCTGATGGGGTTTTTTAAGAATTCAGGTGCTTGGCTGGTCTGATTAATTAAATAAGTAGAATAGTTATTCCAGGGAGAATTTATTTTCTTTTGTCCCTTGGTAATCTTAAAGATGACAAATTCTTGAGAACAACCTGGCCCACTGGCATTATCTCCAAAATCAGCTTTATATCTAGGAAAAGTTGGTCTATCAAAAAACAAGCATTTTCCTGTCCAAAGAAATGTTTTGTATGAGGGAAAACCCAAATCTGCCCTTTAAATCTTAGAACAAAATAAAAAACTAAGCTATGTTCCTAGAAGGCATGCATCACTTTTCTTAAGGAAACAATGGAAGTGTTTCCTTTTCTTTGTATGGTATAAATCTCACAAGAGTTTAATCATTTGTGGAAGTACATTGCTTTAAAAAAAGATATCTTGATCATCCTTGTGTAAAAACGGATTTTATTTTAAAGACTCAATTTGAGCATGGAACAAATTGATGAAATTGTAGTACAAAACCCTTAATGCATTAGAATTATTACATTTGGAATCATTATGCATACAAGTAGCTATTACAGAAATAACCTTCTTTGTCAAGTATTCTTGGTGTGGAAGTAATCAGCATCCTATCCCATTAATTGTTTGAGAACTCTGAAATCTTTAATGAGGTTTAAAACAGAAGAATTTCAGTCAAATGCAAATGATTCATTGAAACTCTTAATCATAAGACAAATACTGTTCTTCAGTGAGTTTTTTTATTCCCTGTAATAAATGTAGCATGTTAACTGTAGACACACAGTTAACTTTCTGAATTATTTTCTCATAGTGTTTTTCTTTAAAGATTCATTGCTGGTCAGAAGGTGATAATGGTTGGACTGAGAAATAAAATACTTGACAGATGTCAAGAGATCTGTGTCTGATACAGCTTCAAATAGATTTTTTTCCCTTTGAGTATTTTAAAACTTAATTTGTTTCCAGGTTGATAAAGATATATATTGTTCAACGGCTATTGACCATCAATTATCATACTTTTTTTACAGGTCTGATTACCACAACATCCAGAAAATTGGATCGGGAACAGCAAGCAGAACATTTTTTAGAGGTAAGTTTCAGTGGAAAATATATGGTAAAAGGTTAGCCGATTTTTGTAGTATAAAATCACTTCTTCCCGTTCCTGGAGAGCGGTATTCTCCTTTCTCTTCATTTATAACAGACTCACACAAAGCTGGGAATTGCCTGATTATACAGAAGAAATAAAACATTTTGCAATTCGCAAGCATGGGGAAAAAAATAGAACAAAAATTGAAAGCTTGTTTTCCACCTCTAATCTACTTCAGTTAAGACTTTTATTGTAGCTCTTAAATTTTGTTTGTGACAGAAACTTAGAATATCCAGAGCAAAATATTTTTTAAAAAATATATTGAATGACCCCAACCCTGCCAAGATTTTTAAACAGGTTAAACCAGTTTAAATTTTACTTCTTGGATCTAATTTGCAAACTGATAATTTGGATAAAAGCAAACTTTGAACTTTTTCACATGTACTGCATTATCAGAATCAATGATAATTTTCTTTAGCTTTCACTCTTTGGGACTGCTAACAACAATTTTTAAGTTAAAAATTGCCTTGTGAAAAAGAGTATGTAAACCATTGACCCTTGTGATGAATGCTGCTCTTTATAAGGGGCTCACATGTGTTGGATATGGAGTGATATACTTGTAAACTACTGGTTTTGCCACATGTGTTTTCTTTTATATTGCTGTACACCATGCTGTGGGTTTTCATCCTTTGGGTAAAAATTCCTTGACTCTGTTCTTTTGTCTGTTTGTGGGGTAAGGAATTCTTGATTCCTATTGGTACAAGTTAAAAGAACCATGTTGTTCCACAAAAGCAATCATCCCCACTGTATATTTTAGGAAATACTCTTCAAATGCATACAAGCTAAAAAACATCTGGACACAACAGTTCCCAATGCAATCACTATCTAACAGCAAAATGTAGTTAAATATATATTATCATATTCCTTAGTTTTTTTTTATTTGCTAGAAATCCTAAATTATTTTGGTTAGTGCAGAGCACAGGGGAGAAGGGTTGATTATTACTATACAAGTTTGGTTTGGGTTTTTTTTTTCCTTGACAATTCAACCATAGATTTTTACACATTCCATGTTATAAATAAATGGAGGGAAATGCAAGGATTTTTCCCTTTTTAGGATTTAAGTTGTAAAGTTAGTAAAGTAATCATGTATTGAAATAACTTCAAGCTTTCCAGTTTATAGTGTCAGTGAAGATCACAAATGGAATGAAAGGGGCATTGATTTTGAAATGTGTCTATTGATGAGAGTCTTGGGTCTGTAAGTCTCCTTTGCCCTGCAGAGAAGGACCAAGTAATCCTGGTGGGCAACAAGTTAGCAAAAAATGAGACATCTGAATGTGAGGAAAAATCTTCTTTTCTGGGAGGGTGATAGAGCTCTAGAACAGGTTACACAGAGAGGTTGTGGAGTCTCTCTCTCTCTGGAGACACCAAAACCTGCCTGGATGTGATCCTGCACAGCTAGCTGTCGATGAACCTGCTTTAGCAGGGGTTGGACAAGATGAGCTCCACAGGTCCCTTCCTATATCAGCCATTCTGTGATTCCATTATTCTATAATTCTGTGGTTTATGTGTTTGCCTCAGAGATCTCATGAAACATGCCAAATACACATTTTCCAAAGGATTCCCATACACGTGGGGGAGTGCTACTATTAATAGCAAAATGAAAACAAATCAGTCCCTTACAGGAATTTATCTTTAGTCATCAATACAAGTTAATCTATTCTTTCTCCTGCATTGCATCTTGCCTGTAAAAAATAACAATCTGCAAGATTTTGGGGGCTGAACATGCAGTAGAGGGAAATTTGTGTCTTACATTGCTCCAAGGCTTGTGAATGGGAAGTGGAGGGCAGCAATGGAGAAGAGGAACAGAGGAGCAGGGTATCCTGCAGAAGTACATAGATATGACCACATTGTAAAGCCCACCTGGGAACAGTGAGTGGGAAAGGGAACTGGATTCTGGTGGAGACACAGCCCTGCTGGTGAAATTGCCCCTTTGAGCACTGCTGGGGCATTGCCCAGCGCTGCCTCCTGGGAGGCGCGTTCCGGCTGCGCATCGCGCACAGGCTGGCGTCCGGGGCCAGGCTGGTCAAGCTGTGCTTGTTCTTGTGGCAAACTGAGAAGCGTTTTCTAAAATGCCTGTCTGTCTCTGTGTAATTAACCCCCTGGGGAGGCCTTAATTGCCAAGACAGCCGTGGTTTCCCAGTAGTACAGTGTTTCCCTTCCGGCTTCATTTCATACCCTGCTTCCAGGAGTCTGGCTGGTGTAAAGGAGCGCAGACTTGGCTGCCTTTGAAAAGCTCTGATTAGTACTTGACCTAGCAACTCTTGCTTGCCTTTGCCCAGTGTCTGTGTGAGCCACTGAAGCCCTTTCCTTGATACAACTTTCTAATTACTTTTAATAAGCCTGTCTTTGACAGAGACGCTATACCCTGTTAGTACCTGCCAGTATTTACTTAGTAAATCTCATGATTAACAGTATTTCTTTCACTGAAGCTGTAAGGAAAATGAAGTGATATAAGATAGCAGATGTTAGTCACTGTACTTGTGTGTACTGTGCTTGTCTCCAGACCACCACTTGTGATGGCTTAGAGTTGTTTCCCTGGAGCTGTCTATACTAGAGGAAGCATGAATTACCAGCAAGGACTGGATGGGTTTTTTTAAGGCTGCCATGCTTAGGAAGGGTGAAAAGTGACTCTCCTTGTAAGTGCACAAGAATTCTGCAAAGTATTGAGGGCCAGGTCAGGTGTGCATTTCTTCCTTCCTCCTTTTATTGTCTTCTTTAGGTGTATGGACATGTGTCCATGGATTTTTTTTAATGGTACCTCAGGCTGCTGTCACAACACTTAAACTTACTAAGGAGTATGTTCGAAAGCGAGTGCAGAAACATGTCTAGACCCTGAGCCAAAAGATGCATGAAGAAGTCAGGAATTCACTCCCCTTTATAATCATTGAGATTTTCTGTTTCCTTTGATGATTTTTTTTTTTACTTTTTTTTGTTAGTTGGTTTGTTTGTTTTGGCATTTTGGAAGGAGTGGATAAAAAAAGTACTGCTTCTCCCAGGTTTTTCACTGATTGTGGCATTGTCAATGCTTTTTTTCTAAGCTCCCAACTTGAGGGCTTAATTTTTCTCCGACACATTTATAATGCCTTGCAAAGCTGCAGCTTGTATTCAGTGCTTGTTATCAGGTAAAATTTTGCTGCTAAGATTTAAATTGGATGTCACTGGATTTTATACAGATTGGTCTCTTGCTTTAGTGCATTCTTATTAATGGAATGGTTCTGCCTGAAATGGGAGGAAAATGACCACTTGATTACATTACTTTCTCACATGAAGCAAGACAAAAGCATTTGTTCTGTTTCACAGACTTTCTCAAATATTTTGTAGTTAGGATGAAATATTTAAATAACAATCTGAAAAAGGAAAGGTAGTCTTGAGAGCTGCCTGCTTGCTTTGCAAGTCAATGAGAATAATGATGTATTTCCAAGTAAGATGCAAGTTTCAGGTGATTTGGCTTTATTCTCCTTCAATAATTGAATACCTCATCCTCCTCTTCTTTTACTTCCTCTTTCTTCAAGACATATGTTGTCTTTTAATAATTTCGATGTTAACACTTCACATTCTCTTCTCATATTATGCTAATTTACTAAAAAGAGGAAGCTAGAAACGGAGAATGTCAGTGAATTTTGAGCTATGGGGAAAAAAAACCCTCACAAAAACAGTCTATCAGTTTTTTTCTGCCCACAGTTTTTTGTAGATGCCTCCTAATGCTGGTTGACAGTTTTACATACTCTAGTGATTTTCCTATGTGATTTTTATTCAAACAGCTGTGGGAGTGGTGGAGGTCCCATAATAAGCATAAAAATTAACCCATTTCATGCAGGATCCGCACCCTTGTGTGGTGTCAGCTGATTCTGAGATGTCCAGAACATGAATAGTTCCTGGTCTGCTTTCCAGTGTACATGAGCAGTTGGTGGGGGAGGATTGGTGAATCCAGGCTACAGTTCATTGGCGTGTGCATTCAGCCCAGAAAGTGGATCCCTGAGCAGTTTCTAAATGCTCTGTTGCAGAGGCTTTGTTTCTCATGTTTCCAGCTCAGAAAGCCTCTGCAAAATGCACCCGCCGCTGAGCAGTTCAGCTTGTTGGGAATTGCTGTGTCAAGACCTGTGTTTAGCAAAAGAATGAGCCAGAAGAGTTACAGGCTTCAGTGTGCAATTCTAGCAACAGTCTTTGAAACTTCGTGATTGAAGGGATGAATTGTCTGTAGAGAGACATGGCCTCTCCATCCTCTTGATAATGGTATATATTAAGTTGGTGCTTTTAAAGTGCCAAGGCTGTTTAGTCTCTCCCTGATGAGCACATGTGGTGTGGGCTCTTCAGACATTTAGCCAGTTTTGAAAATTGTATCCACAGTGTCTGTTCCTCCAAAACACTAAAATACCTATTTAAATTTACCACTGTAGATTCATTCAGAAAATATCTTTTAACATTTGTCACGCTGAAAAACCTGTCTATTCAAAGTGTCTCTAAAGAATAAAAGTAGCTGTTAATAAGCATGGTCAGAACTTCAAATCTCTTCAGAAGTGACAAAGCAACTGAAGGCAATAGATTTAAAAATAGTGTTACAGCAGCCTTAGCCTTTCAAGGTCTAAGTCATGTACCCTAATTGAGGAGGAGGAGAAGTGGAAGCAGAGTATTGGCTTAGTGCAGCTAATTTTTAGCCCACTTAGTGCTATCAGAATGGTAACAGTGCCTCTCAAGTGCCCTGCTTTTGTCACAAATCAGTATACACAAGCTTCATCAATCTTCCTGCTGCAAAGCTGGAGCACAGCTCTGAGAAGGATGGCAGGAACAGTGCAAGGGGTTGTAATGAAGACAAATTGCTAAATCTGATGTGTCAAAATACATGGGCTGAATTCAACACATTGGTTTCTATTTACTGTAGGTACACTAAGGGTACAATAAACTGTGTTATATGGCGTGTATTTATATGCAGTAATTAGAGGGAAACATGATAATCTGCTGTAATTGGAGTATTCTAAAAAGAATTCAAATTTCCACTCATTTAATGGGGAGTTGTAAATGTGAGGGGAATGTTGATAGGGGGATTATAATTTTATTCCACTTGGAATTTGGTCCAGACTGTCACTGGGGAAGTTGCTGCTGGAAAGTTTATGGCCACAGTTTGCAGGGGAGGAGGAGTTTAAAAATTTGCTAAGTGGCATTTAAAAATAGCTCTACCTCTCAGTTCTTCCCACAAACACCACACTGGTGGCTCAGCATTGGACCAGTCTGTGTTCTCCACCATCCTCCTCTTTTCCTCCAGCATCTCCCACACAAGAACTTGGTAAATTTGTTTGTTTTGCTGTTGAGCCTGCTCACTTGGGCTGTAGCCTTTGCTAGTGGTGATGCCTGAAGTCAGTGGTCCTTTGTGAGAAGCTGCAACGTTTTCTGACAAATATAGGCAGCTGTGTGGCAATATGCTCATGTATATTTTTACAGGAGAAGTACAAAAGCTGAAGTTCATTGGGTTTATGTAGCTGAATAGTGCTCTACAGCACATTGATTGCCTAAATCCTGGATTACAAGTCTGTGTAAGCATTTGTTTCATGGTTCTTTAGCATTGCCCACATTTGGCAGAGAAGTCTGCATTTTTTCTCAGTGACATGCTGGTGATGGTGTAAAAATGAGGCAGTGTGTCTGATTGAACATTTTTTCTGAGGTTTAAATGGCTCCAAAGGCACATGTCTTTCCCTTTTTAACACTGAAGCCTATCAGAAAATGCAGGAGAAGTTTAAAAAATAGGTAAACAGCCTCTTCTTCCAGCTTGAGTTTGAAAAGTATTACTGGTTGTGCTTACTGGAAATAAGAGAGCTATTTTAATTATTTCTAACACACCTGAAAGTATTTCTAGTTGAACAGTTTGCTTATAGAGGCAGCTTTCTAAAGGGACAATGAAAGATGTATCAATGTCGTCTTCAAATGATGACACACCAAACTTTAATGTCAACTTCAAAGTTAAGGGGAAAGAAGAAAAGGAAATAAGGAAAGAAAGGGAAAAAGAAGAGAAGGAGGGTGGGGAGGAAAGAAAGGGAAGAAAACAAACAGTTCTAAAGGAAATAAAAAACATGTTCATCTCATATTACCTCTCCATGGGGTTGTCAGCAGAGGGGAAATCCAGCTGGCCAGTGTGGTAGTGTATCTAGCAGAGACATGAGGTCTGGGCTTAGGAGGCACAAACTGAGCTCACTCATCCCATGATGCAGGTGTCCTTCCTGCACCCTGCGTTCTTCTGCTGCTATTTTCAGAAATAGCCAACAGCTCTCCCAAGGGCAGGTTAAAGCTATCCTTCAGAGGCAGATTTACATATGACATTGCACACTGCTTCTCATGTGTATTTGGGCAGAAAGTCTTACACAGCAAAATATGAGAAAAGTCCTGGTGTGATTCATCTGTCTGCAGTGACAAGTGGTCTCCTCAGCTAGACTGTTGTCTCAAATTTACGTGATCTGGGAAGATGAGGAATTATCAAGTGCATCACTGAATATATTACTAATGCCATTGTTTAAGTGAGTGGTCTCTGTGCAAGAGCTATAAACAGAAATTTTAAACAGCAAAATAATTAAGGCATCATGTTTTTACAGATTATTCTCTTTTATTATTACAAATTCCAATAGCTCCCAAATGTCCCGTTACTTTAGATAACATCTTAAGAAGTAACACAAGTAACAGAGGCTAAGCTTTGGGAAAACTGAATTTAATAACACTTTTCTTCATGCACATGGAATGTTAATTCTGTTTTCTTATTAAATAAGAAAAAATATCTCCTTATAAATTTATAATAATGGGCAAATTAAGCTTGGGAAAAAAAAATAAACTGTGTGTTTGAAGTCCTTAGTATTCCATGTTAAGTTCAAGTAGCCATTGGAAAATATGCCCACAATTCTGATGACACAATATATATATACCAAAGGGAAGAAGCAAGAATGGGTCTGTGTATATCAAATAGTAGCAGTGACCCTCAGCTCAGTTTAGTTATTCAATGAAATACCAATAGCCTTGAGAGACTGGCTGTGCCAAGAATGTCTGTGACATTTCCATAAAATTTGTAGACTTTTAAGTCAACCCTGAGGATGCTTTATTTACTTTTTTGCCTTATGCTGATGGCTGATTTCAATCTTTAATTTTACATAATAATAATCCTTAATAATAATCTCATTCTTTTAACTTTCTTATGATTAGTTTGATTCTCTCAAAAGTGTTTGGACATGCTAACCCCAGGATGATGTCAAGGGCAAATATGCTACTGAGTTCCATCAGTGCATCATTAATATCCGAGTACCCGATTCTGGCCTCTCTTGGAGAGTGTTTAGTCCAGCCAGCTAATCTGATACTCTGTGCAGCTTCTTTCATGGCAGAATTTTAGTCCAGCATTAAAAATCTCATGCTTGTTTGGTTAATCTATTTTATTGAATCAGGATACCAATAGTAATGAAGAAATCAGTCCTCTTTCCTGTCTTTAATGAGCTTTCTAAGTAAAAAATCTTCATAACTCAAAATATGCAAAACTGTGGGGCCTTCTTATGAGTGTTTGATGTTTAAAGGAATGAGCCAGATAGCTTACAGACTTTCTAAAGGTGTAATGTAAGCTTGTGTTATTTGGTATTAAAGTAAGAAAGTGCAGCTTGTATATTATTTATTCCCTCCTCATCTCATGGAGAAGATTTCATTATTCCAGTTCATTGACATATGATGAGAGATATACCATCTACAGTGGAATACTGCCCCAAATATATTTCTTACTAAATCATATTTCATTGGACAGTGAGTCTGCTAGAAATGGCCAGGGAACAATTGGTATTATGAGCCAGGATAAAAACTGATTACCTATTTAGATGAAATCCTGGCTCAGTATCAAGATACAGATGATTTTGCAGGTACTCATTCAGGTTCATGTTTTGAAGAGCATGGCAGGATCATCCAGCGCTGAGGCTTTGGTTCACACGCTGCTGCCTGCCATGGTGGTTGTGTCTCATTAGAAAAATCACATTTCTGATGGCCTAGAGTTTTGCTTTAGTCAGAGAATGATTTGCATATATCTGACATTTGTGGAGGGAGGGAGGTCGTTCTACAGATTTCATGAATCACTGACCTGAACTGCTGGGTCATGAAATGAAGAAATGAATATCCACAAAGCACAGCTCTGTTGGCTTTTTCATGCTGGGCATCAAATGCCTCTTTCAGGATTTTCCTTGTAGACCCACAGCATTCTAGCAGCGGGTCTTGGCTCTAAGCACCTCAGCACGGCTGTATGGAAGGAGATATTCAGCATACAGACTTCGTGTGCTATCTTATCAGGCATTTTCCAAATCTGTTAAAGGCATAACAGATGCCATTGTGCCAGGAAGGAAATCCAGCCTGCAGTTAGCTACCCTGCAAGGTTCCGAGCATCTCCTGGGAGCCTAGGGGTGTATCAGCACTTCCTTGACCCTCTGGACCTAATTAAAATCTCACTGGACTCAGCATCCTGGAGTAGTGCAAGAAACTTACCTTATGTTTAACTAGCATTATATTAAGACATGTGTGATGTCACTGTGGAGAGGGGAAAGTATTATGCTGGGGGCTAGTTCAATTCCTTTGCTTATCCTGAGTGATGTGCTTAGTCTGGCTTCAGTAGCAATGATTTTCCTAAATTTATCCCTAATAATCCAAGTATAAAAGAATTAGACATTGGTGCCCATGGCTGCATTTCCCCAGGTGTGTTGGAAATGAGTGAATGCATGAGAGAAAAGCAATTTAAAATATACTCAATAACTCTCTCTTTGCAGAACTGTGAGATAGCAGAGCATTAGATCAATGCAAATGGATGGAAAAGTATTATTAAAACATCAAGTTTTATTGCATCCTTCGAAAATTAGGTCTGCAGCCATGTGTTAAATGCTGTTGAAACAGAGAGGGATGTATTAGTGGCCTTCCCTCTTGTTTTATAAATCATTCCTCATGCTAAGCTTGTGCAGGCAAATTCTGTGGTTAATCTATATCAAGCTTTTCAGTCAGGATTTAGAAGTTTGGTCTAATGTTGCTTTCTCACTGAGGGATTAGCTCATAGATTGGCTCAGGGCTAACAGGTTTTTTCTTCATTGTATGTTTCTTAAGGTCTGTAGCTCCCTTTTTATGGGCTAAAGCCCACCTACCAGGCCCAAATTGGTGGGATATACTTTTTCAGGGTGTCTCTTTTGCCAGGCTCTGCACTTGGTGAAACAAAGAGTCATTGTGCAGGGTGCATTGCTTTGCTAAATCTTCACATTTTTATATGAATGTACCAATGTTTTAATCTCCTGCAGAAGCCACAGGAAATATTTCACATGATTTGAATCTTTTTAAGGCATACAGAGCCTTTGTGTTAACTGAAACATGTCTGCTTTAGTGCTATATCATGTTTTTCGTAGCATGTGTAGTACCCATCAGCTGCCAGGCTGATAATTTATGTCTGTAATGTTTGAGCACACAAACATATATGCACACACACACATTTTGCAGAGGTCTTATTTTCCTGCCTTCACAGCTAAGATCAAGCTGAGAGTTGAATTTTGGGCAGGGGAGCATCTTCTTCGTCAGTTAGGAATGCATTGCATCTGTACTAAAATCCTTTCTGAGCGTAGGAAATCCTAGTATGCCATTTAATTAATCCATCATCTAGTAAAATGCCCTTAAACAAGATTTGCATCCATTTGTTCTTTCTCCCCGGAGTGATCTGTTGTCAGCTGTTCCAAATTCAGGCTTGTTACTGCTAAAAAAAATTGATTCTGGGATTTTTTCACAGCAACTTCCTTGCCACCATCATTCATATGCACCATATCCAACCACCCTGCAATGCCTTCTGTAAGGATCCCAGCACAAACTCTCCAACTCTGTTTTCTTGAGTGGCCTGTAGGTTGGTTTGACAAGTGTGTGTTTTGTCAGTGCTCTGTCCTCTGATTTTTTTTTTTTTTTTCCCCCCCTTCTTAATGCTTTTCTTATTCAGGGATTTATCATTTCCAGTACTGGTGACACTTTAAAAACTCAACATGCCACAAACTGCCCCCACCAGTTCGTGCACCTGATGAGACCCTTTTCCCAGTACACAATGAATACACAACATTTTCTTTGAGCCTCATCACATCTCACAGTCTTCTACTGTAGCCTGTAATGTCCTTCAATAAATGTATTTTCGCTCTTTTTCTGATCTTTCAGATCTCTCCCACATCACCACACTGTCCCTCCACCATATAATCCTTAAACATTCATGCTGATCAAGAAAGATATACTGGGCAGAATAGGGAAATGTCAAGCAAAATCATGGTAGTTTAAAAAAAAAATTACCATTTGATTTTTTTCATTTTAAAATAATTTGTTATGGCAAAAGTGCATCTCTGTGTAAAATGTGCTGAAATAAGATTGGAGTTCTCAGCATAATTTGTAACATGACACAAATTATGGTATTTACTAGATTCCTAAAGATAATAAAACCTCTAATCGGGTTGAGAATCAGTTTACTAAGCATAATTGACACTTTTTTTCTCCCTAAACGTATTATAACAGAACATAAGAATCTTAATGTTTTTCTTATCTGACTTCAGCGTGATAATAATCAGAGACCAAACAGTTATTTTGCTTTTTTATGAAGATATGATTTAAACAGAAAAGTACAAAGGCCCTGTAGCACCAAGTGCAAAAAAATCGGCCCTCAAAACCAGTAATTTTCTTTTCACAGCCTAACAAATTTCAGTTGTCAAGAAACAGATTAATCTCATCATTCTCAAATGTAATATTGTTGTTTGCTAATCTCTCATGATACAGAGACATTGAGAATGTTATCATAGCAGTTCTAAAGTACATGTTATGGTTTGGCAAAAAAATACATTTTCTGGCAAGGAATATTCTAAATATTCAAAAGCAAGGATTAACATGAGCACTTGAGAGCAAAAATGTCAGAATCAAAGTAATGAGTTATTTTTTCTCATTCCCTGGGAAAGTAAAAAATACATTTATTTCTAATAGTAGTCTATCGATTCAAGGCTTTGATTTTTCTGAGATCTGGCATGTTATCTTTAATCCAGATACGAGTAAATACCTTAATATTTTCTTCCGCAACCTCAAATATATCTGGTTTTCCCATAGTATCTTGTTTTCTTTCACTATCCTTCCAGATAGTTATTAAGGTGTTGTATAAACTAAAACAAGTGTTCTTAACCCTCAGATTGTTATTTTAAAGACTATATTGGGGGGGGGGAAGGGAGAATATAAACACATGTTTTTTTTGCTACACTTTTTTAAAACTCCAACATTTGACCACAGTTTAAAAAACACTTGGAAAATTTTCCACAAAATCATAAATTTTAGACCACATTTTAGCTAAGCAGGGATAATGCTTTGTTATCTGATACACCAAAGTATGCCAAAATGGTATGATTTCTGTTGACTGAAAGGGACAGAAGGCAGTGAGGGGTGTGTGTTAGCTTGGTCTCAATAGACCATAATTTGTAGCAGAAGGAATCAAAATATTAACTGACACGTGAGATTAATTTGCATTTACTCCTTATCCTCCTCACCAAAACCCTGTTGTCCAAATGGACTTGCACAAACTCTCTTTCTGTAGCTTTGGACATATGTTTGTGGGATTGAGTTGAATACTAAAGCCTGTTCTGTCTTTTCCACTGGCATTTATGAAGGATATGTTACCAGTTAAGGATCTTCCACTGTTTTTGTTGCAACACACTAAATACTGCCTGAGTGCAGACTTCTCTGCAGCACCTCAGCCAGGGAATGACATTGAAAAAGTAAAATAATACTTTCTTTCAATGCCTTCTCTTCAGGCATTCAATCCTCATAATACCCAACTCTCAGTGTGAAAGTATCAATTGAAAGCTGTGGCTTTTTTAATAAAAAGAAATCTGAAGTGTACAGAAGATGTGTTATTTCTGCAGCCCTGGGAGGGTGCCTGATGATGGATCACAGCGGTGATGGGATGCCCAACTTCCAGCAAGCTGCTCAGGTCCCAAAAGAAATGCTTGCTGCTGCAGCGCAGTGCTCAGCGTGAGGCAGTCATTTATCCTGCTTCCTGACAAAGCACATTACCCAGCTCAGAGCTGTGGGCTGTTTTTCAGCTCATTCAGTTCTTCCAGAGCTAATTTGGTGTCCCTTCCCTCTCCTCAAAGCTATAGCTGAGAGCTACCTCATGACTTCTTCCTAACTTGAGACACGCCCTTCGTTTCTCTGAGTGCAATACGTTCCACTAGCCCTTGACTGCTTAAAAGATAGTAGTTTTTAAGAATAAATTACATATTTGTGCCCTATTTTCTAGAGGTTATTGAGAATGCATTCACCAGACTTATGTACCAAAACAGGAGCTGCACTTGAACTTCACTTGGCTGAGAAACTGTCTCACTAAACCTGCAAATCAGTTTTACATGTTTTGTCATATTAGTAATCTGTGGATTAGATCTGCTCCTAATACTCCATTTCTAAAACTGGATGCACTTTTGGAGAACAAGTTTGTTTATATTCTCTATGGAATGTCTCAAAGGGAGCAATGGCTGCATCTCTAGGCAGTGTCAACCAGAGCTTCGCATCATGAGCAAACATCTGCAGTAGTGACCCAGTGCTGACTGTGGGGATTAGTGCATGGGGCTGTCATATCTGATTTGCCTGTACCAAGGGATCACACCTCCTGCACTGGTCCTGACAGGATATACTTGTGCTGTTCAAGCCCTCCCATAAATCAGAAACTTTGTCACAACTACTTCCAACAGAGTACCCTGCCCCTTTAATACCTCTTGAGACAGTCTCAAAAGCAAAGCTGCTCCTAAAACTTTACTTTTTCAATCTTTTCTGCTGCAAACCAGCAAAGCAACTCATTAGATGGACCCTTTCTGCTTCCTCCTTTCTCTCCCTTCCCCTAGTGAGGGCTAATTGGAGGCTCATAAAATAAATCCAGGGAAATTTGCCACCTTCTCCCATATATCAGTCCTGCACTACCAAATTGGGCATATTGTCTCATGCAGTGTTTTATTGTCCCCCAGACCACATTATCAGAGAGGCAATCTCACAAAGGTTAATAGCATTACTTGGTTGTCTCTCTGTCTGACATTCCTGCTCATCACTCCAAATCCAGTCATTTCACCAGTAGCTTTAGACGCCTCTACTGCCGTTAATTGGGTGCTTCTTCCCACTGACTTCAAACCCAGTTTCTATAAATTGTAACTACTAGTAGCTGATTGTCCCTGCTCTTAACTTTAATTTCACAACTGGGAAAAGTATGTGTGGGTTGATATACCTGTCTTTCCAGCCCCACTCTTTGACATTTGCGGTCCAATTATCGGTCACCTCGGCCATTCGTTCGGTCCAGCTGTCCTCCCGTTGGTATGCTGTGTGTCAACACCTACCCCATACACTGCCCTAATGGGAAAATAAACAGTAAATTATGAGCCTCTATAAATCCAATAAAAAGTGACTTTGACGCCGTAAACTATGGAAGTGAAACTGAAGTGTTTTATGCAGTTGCTAGTATCCCAGGCTGGAATTGCTGCGCTGTATGTTTAGAGTGTCACAGCTTCCTGGAGTCAGGTAAAAATGTCTATTTATTGAGGGCCATGGTGCCCATGCAGTAAGAACATGAACACTAAGGGCTATGCCTGTTAAGATTTCTGTGTTACATTTTGAATCGATGATTGTCATCAGTAGAAAGCAGTAAATTTATATTAATCATTCTTGATTAAATATTTCCTTTCTGCAGATAAAAAGTATGCTTCCTAAGCTCTACTCACATTTTGCATTTTATTGACCCTTTGCACAGCAGTGAATGCCATCCTGTGGCTACAAAACCCAAATGCATGTTAAAGACTAATTCTGCAGAAGAATCAAAGTGCTAAGAATATTTCAAAAGTTTTGATCTTTTAAAATTCCTCCTGCAATGCAGGAGTAGAATACTATCTTATTATTATTCCAACACATAAAGATCCCTTTCCAGGACTCCAGGCACTATGCAATTAATTAATTATAATAGTATTAATTGATTAATTAATATTAATAACCTGAACATTTTAATGCGTTCCAAGTGTTACTCTGGGAAATTAAGGTTTTGGGACAGGATTTTTTCTTTTCAACACATTTGGGATATTAAAACTTAGGGACAGCTTTTCCTGTTGTATCATTACCCCAAAATTACTTTGTTCCCATACACACACCTACTTGTTTATGTTGGCAGTGTGGTCTTGACACATTCTGAAAATTATTCATATACATCTCTGTTCATGGGATCACTGGCTATGCGTGTAACAGATTGAACCAACGGGAAAAAAAAATCGTGCTGAAGAAAATAATTGCATGTGAAATTGCTGTTTCTTTAAAGCAAACAACAAATCCCACATTTGCCTGAGTGCTCAATAAGATTGCTCCCAGTGAGTTACCAGGCATAGAGTGATGTGTGCATCACCACTGCACCTTCCCTGCCCTTTGGCTGAAGGCTCACACCTTTGGGTACTCGTGCAACTGAAGACCAGGGCTGGGCAAAAGCTCAATGAGAATTAAAGCTACTGAAATTAGATTGTTGAGCTCTGGGTGCCACCCCATTCTCACAAAAATCAATGGGAAAATTCCCATTGATTTCCAAGTCTGAGGGTTTCACAGCTGGCCAATGCTTCCCTACCAAGGAGGTATCTATAATTATTTGGCTGATCAGACAATGTGAGATTGGTTCATTAGGGTAATACTTGTCTTTACACTTGCTCTGTGTCTCCAGTTGTGCGGTATCTGTGTACCCTGCTGTCCATGGCATGTCAGGTTAGGGTGAGACTATTCTCAGGTGTTTGTGGTGATTTTTAGAGGTGCAGCAGAGCTGAGAGGAGAGCTAAACCGACTTAGTGAAAAAGGGGGTTACAGTGAACCTGTCCCTAAACGTATGCTGAGCTTGTGACAGTCTTGTCTAGTGAGAAAGAGCAATGCTTGTACTGTGTCTGGTGAAACAGAGTCCTACTGCACCCACCAGGGAAGGGAATGATAGCTCTCATTCTTTACCACCAGAACAGTTACCTGAACTTCAGTTTCACGTCTTTGTACTGGACGCAACACCCAACCCCATTTTCCAGAATGAGTTTTCCAAGCTGGAAAAAGTAAAAAGGGTGATCGGTCCAAGAATTTGAGTTTTACTTCAAAATTGGAATCTTCTTTTTTTTCCCCATGCAGATTGATTCTCGACCAGCTTGTAAAATTGACCCCATGCCAATAAAAATTTTCTAATAGATATTTACAGGACATATAAAATCAAAGACAAGTAGAGGTTGAGATAATAAGGCTTGTCTGTGTTGCCTGTTAGATGAAAGTGTGATTAAATATGGCCCAATTAATGCCTGTTATCTGTCCAAAATTGATTTGTAACAGAAAGTTGTGAAGTAGGCATCAAGAAGTCAAGTAGAACTTTTTATTAATAAAATCAAAGCAACTATTGATGTGATTTACTTTAACCTGGTCTGACAAAAACAGGATGATATTGTCATTAAAAGATCTGCCTTGGGAAGAACCCCAACAACCAGGCTCCTTATTCATGCTTATCTCCGTCACCTTATTTTAATTACTTTTCATACTGATTTTCTGAAAATTTTTATAACATTTTGTAAGATATTTTAGGATGGAATCCTCATCTGACTCCAAAAATTACTTTGTTCAAATATGCATGAATAATTGCTATGATATTGTCCTCTAAGTTGATTAAAATTTTACTTTGCATCTCCTTGATAACCAAAGAAATGACTATCAAATAACTTGAATATCACCAAAAAAAATCGTATCTTCTTTTTTTTTCCTTTTTGATTAATGAAAACATTCACTGCAATCTTCCTGGGTGACTATTCAGCAAACGCAGATAAATTTCTGAGGCCTAAACCATAGATTTTTGCTTTTTGCAAATTTAAAATATCTCTAAAGGATATTCAAAAATTGGGAAAAGCCTGCATCACTTAAAAGTCTGATTTATATACTTTCTACTCAACTACAAAATCAATTTTTTATTCATCATTTTTCTTACCAGTAAGCTTTATTTTGAACATAAAACTGTGGAATCTTCATTTTTTACTGAAGAAAAGACTAAATTGCCTTTAAATGTCAGAGGCTACTTGTCAGTCTATCAACTGTAAAACTGTCTTTGAAACGTTTTACCTGTGTGTGTGGATGGAGAGCACTCGTTTCTTGCATATTGTGGGAAAACAGTGTAAGGTGAAAATTGAATATTTTCAGCATTACTGATGGGACACAAAGGCTTTTACATTAATATTAATGGTTCTGGCTTTGCCTGCTTTGGTATTGATCAATGGCTTGTTGGTAAGCGATGAGTTCAAAGATAGAGATTTTTTTGGGAGGGGGGTCTGGGGGGTGGACTCTAAGTTTCTATCTGTAATTAAATTGTAGAGTTAATCACCAAAACTGTAATTGTACAATGCATGTTCCTTCAGTGACCAAACATCTTAGTAAACTTGCTCCAGCCTGTCTTGGGGAGCGGGCGTGCCTCTCCTTGTTTTGCTCTATCATTGCCGTTGCTCACTGCTGCGTGCCTTTTGGGTTTCTTCTTTTTTTTTTTGCCGGTTCATTTTAAACCCTGATTATTTCAGTAGCCCTGTTCGTAGCACAGATGCACAGTTTATCGGTGGGTGGAGGTGGCTGCAAATGGATGACAGGGGAAGAACGTCTGGAGGAGGAGCTGGAGATGGGGCTGGATGTGGTTTAATCTGATTTTCAGCCACTGACAAGGTGGTGTCATCCCCTGTTAGCACAACCAAGCTTTGGGGAAAAGAAAGAAACTGTTGCCTTTCTTTTGAAAATCCCTGGCTCTGCTTTATATAGCAGCCCAGCATTTGGATGCAGTGTACCTATATAGTAGATAAATCTAAGAAACTACAGTGTGTACCTTTCATCTAATTTCTGGCCAAATGAACGTTTTACCTCCTCAGTAACAGCAGTATTGTTTTTAAACTGACTGTCACAGAGCCTCACCTTAGGATGTTTCATCCAACATCAGAAGGCAGTGGATGTCAGCATGACAAAAATTGTTTAGAAGTAGGTTTTTATATTATGGTTTAGGACACAATATGATTATTTCCTTTGAAGACTGAAATTTTTAGTTGAAGGTATTGCTTTGTTGTTACAGAAACTTCTGCCACAATATTTTTAAGGGTGTACAGAGCCAGCTCTTTCACATTATTCCTTTACTTAGAGTACCTTCTGCAGCTTGTGCCACATTACCATGAGGCAGTGCTGCTGATTTCCTGCCAGATAGGTGGAGGGCTATTGCCACACACCTGCTCTGAATCTGAGAGTTTCTGCTAAAAGACTTGGGAATTAGTTAATTCCTCGTCAGTTTTGATATCTGGGGACCCGTGCTGCAAACTTAGACGGCTGCACACCCACACAAGGATGTAAAGTAAATACTGATGATTAGTTAACTCCATGGTGACGAGTACTATGGCTTGATTAAATTTTGGCAATAAATCAGCACATATATTTGAGCAGGGCATGTCTGTTGATAGTTAAAACATAACATAAATTATTAATACTAGGAAAATATCTTGGAAGCATGGATAACATATTGTGTCTTTATTATTAGCCAGAATGTTTTTCTTAACATGATTACTCATATTGACTGGTCTAGTATGAAAAAATTGAAGTTTGAAGATGTGTAACAATCTTCCATCATTTTGGGGAAACTAAAGAAGGTGTTTGGTTCCTGCTGTAGTGAAGATGAGAATCAAGTAACTTTTGTGGATAAAAAAGGAAGAGTAACTGAATGTTTGAGAAAAGAGCACTGTGGGGAGCTTACAAGGTGACGCACACCTCTTTTGAAGCACAAAAATTGAGAGCTACTGTATTTCCTGAGTGCTAAGATAAGATTTTTGGAGAAGGGCATTATCTGTAGAGGTAGATCTGATAGAGGGGAATTTATCAATGTTTAATCACAGGTATTTCTTATCACAAGAAAAGCAAAATCCAAAAATGGCTGAAGTAGATATTGAGGTATGAATCAGATTAAAATTGACATAGAGAGTACTACTAGCATTAAACTGCATGCATATCATGATTTGCAAGCTTTATGTTATTTAAATCTGCTTGAAGTGAAATATTCTCACATTTGACTATTCATTTTCTGTTCACAAAACTCAGATTGTAATCTTCACTTCCAGCAGGAGCTAAACACCTTCTTCAAAGTTTACTGTGAAGATCAATAGGCAACTTTTATCTTCTTTCTTGTTTAGTTATACTTCTGTTTAGTGATAGGTTGTTCCTCAAGAGGTTTAATATGCCTAAAAATATTATTTTTCAGCAATTGCATATCATACTTTATCTTTTTTGTAAGATGTCAGTCTGAAGGTGGGCAAATGTCTTTCGACAGGTATTATCAGGGGACAGTTTGGAGTGCATTCTTCTGCTTTTCAATTCTTTCTTCATTATATATTTAGCAAGACTCATTACTGTAGCCTCATGAGCAAAGAGAGGAAGCTTATAATGTACTGAAAAGACCTTTACAATTCTTTTTTGGAGCCTGAAGTTGATGTCCTTACTATGATCATCTCATATTTTCCAATCTTCTTGTTGCAAACTTTGCAAACTGCTCAACATGGTATGTGATATGTGAGGTTTCAAGCTGCTATTATCACCTAGAAGGTCAGAAGAAGCTGAGCAATGCTTTTCCTTGCCAGTGGATTTCTGTTGAATCTTATGTGACTGCAGTTAGGCCATAGAGGTAAAGGTTTTCTGTGTTTAATTCCACCAGTGGAAGTAAGAGGCACTTCTGGACTTCAGGAAAGTGAATGACTTAGAGTCACTTCTGGACAGAGTTTAATCTACATTTCATCAAGAGCAAATGAGCTTGACATTCCTAAGGATCATAGTTTTCTTTTTACTCAGGGAAAGGAAGGGGAAGGTGCTTTCTGAGATTGCCTGAAAGAGTTTCCTTTAACACATGACAGGCTGCTCTGTTGTCCTGGGAATCTAATGGAGTAATGGTCGGTTCTGCACTTAGCATGTATTGGTTGAAGAACATTGTAAATAAAGCCTGATGCACAAAGGTTGCCAGGATCTCCAAACTGTAATGAACTTCAAAAGCAATGCCTGTGGAAAATCGCTGATTTTCTCTCAGAGGGTCACTGTCAAGAGCTATGCAGATTCTTCCTTTTATTGCTACTAAAACTGAAATATAGGTCTTTAGTTTCTTTACGGAGACTTGTTTACTGTTTCTGTTTCCAAAAAGCTTGTAGAATGAAGTGTGACACAGGATAAAATAATAGAAATAGTAGTAGTGGTTTTGGACTTTCAAGTCACTCATTCTAATATTTCACTCTGCTAGGTCCTTTGGTAACTGTCTACTGGTCTCAGCACTCTGAGTCTGACAAAAGTTAAGATTTGAAGCCTCTAAGGCTTTCTTCAGTACACTCTTCTAATATTTAGGTCTGCAAATACTACAGGGAACATTTAACTCCAAATGAAAAAGTCTGCCTTCCTTCCTTTCTTCCTGTCTTTTGGCAATATAGCACTGAAATTACCTGATCTCATCGTTAATTCTCAAATGGTTTAACAGACCATTATGCATCGTTTTCTAGCTTGAGTGTGGCTGGAAGCCATTGACATTCCTAATCAAACACCTAGAGTGTTTATGTCAGTAATAATCTCTTTTCAAAATGTACTCTAAATTATTTATTTCTCATACCTGGCCAGAGTGAATGTAATTTTTTTTTTTACCTTTGAAAACAAAGATTTCCCAGATTAGCACATTGTAAAGGAAATAAGGAAAGATAGATCGTATTGATATGGTTGAAACTGTTTTGGACAAAAAGTGTAATTTGTCTTTTGGGACAGCACCATATCCTGTTAGAATAAGTGAAATAAGCACTACTTATTTCTTTCCCACAGTTGCTAGAATAAAGGATTAGAAAGAGAAGATATCTAGTTTGCTACAGCTAGTTTAGTATTGGTTTTGACGTTAAAAAAAAAAAACAAAAAACAAAAAAAAGTACATTTATTTTACTCTCATATTCTGTATATCTTTGAGCTACACTGCCTTCACTTTGTAGCAATAATCCGACATGTAGTTCAGTAACAGCATGCATTTCAGAAAAATATTTTCTTGTAAGAATTTAGCCACCAGTTTAGTCTCTCTCTGAAGTAGGCAGAGATAGTAATTCAGTGCATTTGACTTGAAAGTTCTATTCATCCCTCGATGAGCTCCCCTTTATAATCTTTCACTTCTTCTACTTGGGCTGAATTCCAGAGACTTACAATAGGTATTGCAGCTCGTTTACACATTGGCAGAAGAAACAAACCCATTAGTGACTAACAGCAGGGGTATGCCTCAACTCTCCTGCTCCTTTTGATCATTTTTCTGCCTTCAGTAACTCTACCAGATCCTCTTTTCTAAGGCTTTCTGAACCAAAATTGGCATTTCTTGTTGGGGGAAGTGAGAGACTTATCTGAAAACCTTGTTGAGCACACTTCTTTGATGAGGCACAAGCATCTCAACTCACTTTATTTTGCATTAAGCAGTTATCACACTAAAAAAATAAACAAGCAAATATGGCATCTTCAGCTTTTTGCAATGCTAATGATGGTGATGTGACAGTTCCTCATAACTTGAAAATTGGGTAGGCTGAGTACTTCCTCCTGCCAAAGAATGATATGGAAGAAGATACTTGTTCTTCTCAAGGCTTGATGACTCACATTAAACACCTGCTAATTGTCTTGTACTTGTTGAAGTGAAATCCCTGCTAGCTACTCCCTCCAGCTGAGTTAATATGCGCCTTGGAAGTCATGAGTTTTTGTTAATGAGACTCAGTATAGTACTCTGAGTTCAGGAGAGGGTCCTCACAGTTTTATTTGTATTCTGAAAGATTCAAGAGTTACACCTTCTCCAATTAAGTGTCACAGTCTGACTTAGAGGAGGAGTGACTGTCTCAAGACAAAATTCCTTTTGTTGCCGTTGCTGAGGTCTGCTAGGCTGGATTAGGCTGGGTTATTATGCAATACTTCCAGTGTAGATGTCTCCTCCATGCCTTCTCCATAGTCATAAAAAGAAGAAATTCTCACATCTAACATTCCAGCCGTGGTATGTTAACAGTCAGTGTCAGTCTTCATTTTCACTGAGAAGTTCCACTTCTTTGGAAATCCCTTTGTAGTTGTTCTGTGGATTTGAACATAAACATGATTATCTCTCAGTCCTGTAGGTAAGGGAGCATTAATGTCTGTAGACCAAACCTACTGAAGTAGATCCTGCAGAAGTGGAAATTGCTTCACTTGGAGAGAAAGTTCTGTTATTACACTGAAATTGTCATATGCTGCAGAAGGAGATATTTTAGTGCATTTTTCTCAAAAAATACGTGTCTGATTGTAGTAGAGGGAATTTGAGGTGTTGTCCTGGAAAACAGCAGTGATGTTTACGATTTCACCATGAAAATATATAATAGTTCATATTATTTTTGTTGTCGGTTGCATTCAGGCCCTATTAAATATGTAATCACATTCCTTTTAAGACATTTCACCCTTGCTGAATGGACCAACCCTTTGTCTGATTAGTCAGGGAGTTCAAATTCATCTGCTTTCATGGCTGTATCCCAACTTTAGGAGGTTGAATCCTCTCTTTAGGCTGTGGTGACACAGCATGAGCAGCAATATCTAACCAGTGCAGCAGACAGTAGTTGTGCTGGTTCATCTCAGCTGCACATGGTCAAGCATGAGCTTGTCTGCAGCAGTTGGATCGGGATACCAGACAGAAGAAGGTGTTCGTGTTTAGGAAAGCACATGCTGACCAAGCAGCAGTTCCTCATCTCTGCTGGGAAAGCTGTGATTTTGTCCTATCCCTTTTCCCATACTGATTACTGTGAGAGTCACATCCTGTTGGGTTTTTGATGGCACACCTTGACAAGCATGGTGTCATTGAGACAGTCTGCCTCAGACTGACAGATGAATGACATATGTCATTCAGATGTCGTTCACCTGCATTACCTTTCTTCTCTGTTTTCTTTTTCCTACCACTTTATCTGCAGGTTTTGAAACAAAAGAACTTCACTGGTCCTAAATTGCAGCTTCTCTCCTGCAAGCTCTTCTGTGCCTTGAACATCTGCCTTTTGCATTTCCAGAGATACCAGCTGTGAATTAGCTTTGTCCTCTGAACATCCTAACCTCCTTCCCCTCCCTGGTTACTTTTTACTGTAATTTCCAGCTGTTCAAGGGTTTAGCTAAGAACTGTGGTAACTATTTGAATTGAAATTGCCTTGGTGAGAGGGGCCCCTAAGTGCTGGTGTGTTGCTGTGTCCTGATGGAAATGGTATTTGCAGAGCGATGTGCTGAATGACCTCTCTGGTTCGCCCTGTTTTTTCTGAGAACAATTCTGAACTGGCAGCAATTTCTTGATTTGCTTTAATGTGCTGTCATGGTGGGTTTTTTCTGTAGGGGCAGAGGAAATTTTTCCAGCTCTTTTGCCTTGTTTATGGCTCGAACCTGAATAGCCAGGCTGGGGTCAGGATAATGGAGCACAGAAAATGGGTCAGCCAAGGTGCAGATTTACAGTTAGGGAAATAATCACATCACTAGTGTGAGGGAGACTTAATTAATTTACATGCCTGCAAAGAGAGAAATTCAGCTCCTGTGTCTGGTACTGAGAGATTTTTGCTTGGAGTTGCATCCTGTAATTTTGGAAAGTTTTGAGTGTCACCTAGAGAAAAAGGCTTAGCTGGTACCTATCATTTTCTCTTCAGGGATGTAAAGTTTTAGCCCAAGTAGAATTTACTAACTTCAGGCATTCTTTATTAATTTTTATTAATTAGCTCTCATTTTGTGATATTGCCATTACTCTCTCCTGTTAGCTGTCAGCAGATATTTTCAGTGCAACTTTTCTGTTATCAAATAGATTTCCCCAAGTTTGGGCTTACAAAACAAACAAATGCATGCAAATATTTGCTGCCACAACACAATGCTAATCAGGATTTCAGCAGTAACCTGACAAACTCTCAGAATGTACCGGTAATGTACTTCTTGAGCATTTTTTTTTTACTTTAGGTAGGGTTTTTTCATCATAGTTGTTTGACTGTTTGTACTATTGTGGTTTTCATAGATTTTATTGTCATAGTTTGTTGTAAACTCTTTATCTCGCTCATACATCTTTTTTGTTGGTTACTGCTAGAAGGTTGAAGAAAATGTCTTTAAAAGGAAAAAAAAAAAAAAGAAAAGGTGTATTTGTTCGGAGAACAAGTTTCCAGAATCCTCACTAGTATTTTTTAATGCAGTAACATTACTTCCTAAAAAAGGCTTTTGTTGATATTTTTTGAGTTTGGATTAGTGTGTCTCTGATCGTTTTTATGCAATACAGCTGGAACTTCTTGTCATCAATGATTATTTTATCTGTGGAGAAACTCAAAGGTTTTCCATTGTTAACTTGTGGTGTGGCCTAGAGCTCGACCAGTTGCAGTGGAGTAGAACAGAAATAGAGGGGATCATCCGTGGAGTGGAGAGGCTGAGGTCCCTGGTGGCATGGCTCTCACCATGGGTAAAGGCAGATTCACAGATGTGTGTACAGCCTTCCAGCCTTAAAAATGCTGTTTTGGAGAGTGCTGATAGTGGGAACTGGATAGCTGAGCACACTGATAATGATGTGGGTCTTCTTCCCACACCCCTGTGCTGGTGACTGGCAGATGTCACTTGGTGGCTTTGCAGGATAGGTCTGATCCCCATCCAGCACTCTGCAAACAGCTGTCCCCATCACAGGAGTGGCATCCCAACAACTGCTGATTGCCAAAGCTGCTCAGCACTTAGGAAACTCTACTCCAGTCTTGGAAGAAAGAGACCTGAGACTGGTACGTGTTGTTGGGAGGCTGGATTCTACTCTCCAAGAAGGTTCTGGGTTGCTTTGGGGAATTTATGTTGCCACTGTATGTTGCCATGCTCCTCACTTTTCTGTAAATGAGCTGTTTCAGTCTCTGAGGCTATTGGTGGGCTCCCTTCCACTTTTTAAACACATAATTAAATGTGGGGAAGTAAAGGGAAAATGTCTTTTACCTTTCTCATAGAAAATATGATTTTTCTGCTGATCTCATTGTTAAAACGGGGTTACCTTAAGTTTATTCTTTACACAAGGATGAGACCATGCCAAGGGATATTATTCCCACAAAATTTTACTTTGCCTGAGGATTGGACATCAGGACTATATGATTTGCAAGGGAACACAGAAACTTTTAAGGAAAAATATAGCATCAAGAAGTTACCAGCAGACCAATCGATGTGCTCAGTATGAGCAGGGAAGGATATGTAATATCTTGGCTCACTATCATCAGAAATTGCTACTGTGGGAATTGGCATGTTACCATATGTAGCTGAAAATGAAATTTGAACTTCTTTCATGCAAACAAAAATAACTTTCTGCCTTATTTCTTTCTCATTAAAAATGCAATCGAAATATTGAGGGAGAAGTTTGAAACATATTGATTTCATTTTGAAGGCATATTATTAAATCTCTTGAGGGCTTGTTGATCTTGAATCATTTCATTTTCATAGTGTTTCAGATTGAAAATTATTAGTAATTCTGTTTAAGTTGCAGCTAAATTACTAATTAACTTCAACTCAAAGATTTTATTTCTTACATGTTTCTGGCAGCACAGTGCACTCTCTGCACAATGCAGCAGAAATTTTTTGTTACCTGCTTCACTGTGCTCCTTATAATCTTATAAAGCAGGTTTGGAATTAATGAGCTGTCACGTCCTGGGTAATGAATGAAAAGAACTGACAGAAATCCTTTTGTTGTTTAAGAAATTCCAAATAATTAATGAGAAAGAAATGACAGAGATTCTTTTAGGGTTTAAGGAGAAATGCATCTTTCAAATTCTTTCCGTGACAGTAGAAACTTTAAAATATGTATGCAAAAAATGCAGAGATTCCAGATTAATGGGTTAATTCTAGTTCTCTCTTCTGAGATAAACCTGCAAAATTTGAGATTATAAGGGTTTTATGTTTTGAGAAAGAGCTTCATAATCTGCCGGTTTCTTATTCCGTTCATCTCAGAAGTAAATAATATTCTGGATTCCTGGATTTACCATTGTGGACCGGTTGAGTTAAATGCTGAATATGTTTATAGTAATCATGCCTTGTGTAGACAGAAATCGTTGTAAACTTCAGGTTAGCTTTGGGGAAGGCGAGGTGTTTCCTTACGTTTTGTGTTTTTCTCCAATTTATGAAGTCCCACTGTAGCTGTTGAGAATGACTTGTACTGCTGTTTTCCAGGTGACCGTCTCAGATGGGGGCACATCTCCCAAGCAATCCTCTGTTTGGGTGGTGGTCCAGGTTCTGGATGAGAATGATAACAAGCCGCAGTTCTCAGAGAAGGCCTATCGGATCAAGCTGCCCGAGAGGGACCGTAAGAAAAGAGGGGAGCCCATCTACAGAGCTTTTGCTTTTGACAAAGACGAAGGCCCTAATGCAGAAATCTCCTACAGCATTGTGGATGGGAATGAGGATGGGAAGTTCTTCATTGACCCCAAAACAGGGATGGTTTCTTCCAGAAAGCAGTTCACAGCAGGCAGTTATGACATCTTAACAGTAAGCACTCTTTCATTGACATACACACCCATAATTTGACTGACTTTTTTGGTTTTTTTTAAGAAATACTCCCTCCTGTATAAAGAGGAATATGTAACTGTGTTTATGCCCTGTATGTAAGACCTAAATTAAGAAGTCTAGTATTCATATACAACTACTGCCAAAAAATTGAATCTGACAGATCATTCATGCTATTGCAGATCATGAAGTATTCTCTGAGTGTTAAGCTGACCTGCAAATTGTTAGCATAAGCCATATCCTTGAATATGCAGAAATGAAGACCAAGCAATTCTCTGCTCCCCAAGTAGTATCATGTTGGCCTGGGCAGATGCAGCTACAAATGAGTACTTTCTTTTTGTGTGGACTTAATTATTTGCTCTTACAGAGGGTACCTACTGTCCCAGTTAGGTGGCTGCACCTAAGAGAGGATGAGTACTGTGTGCTCTGTGTTATAGAAGCAATTTCAGTTAAAAGAAATCTCAGTCAAAATTCTTTTAGAACTCTAACCATATAGTGAAAGTCAAAGAAAGGTGAAATATAATATGCTTGAGTTGATATAAAGCCGTATAAGTCTGGAATGTGTGCTTTTCATGTGCAGAAATAAGCCAACAAGTTGTAGTTAAGGAGCTAAAATAAAAATGTCAGAGGTCAATGGTCTGACATCTGGAAGTGATGTCTCTTACGGAAGTGGGTTACCTTAATAATGTTGGAAAATGAATAAATAACAAAATGTTGAGAAATACCTAGGAATCAGAGTAGAGCAGCCTTCAAGTGAGTGAGTACTTTTCCCTCTGGCAATCTCAAAGTCTGAGATCTGAGCCTTCTTTTAATGCAACAACTGAAGATTTTGTGACTAGAAACTGCTCATCACACCCTCAGCATCTTTTCAAAAAGGGCCTGCCTTCCTGGAATGGAGCAGGGTGACAAGTGTTAGCATCAAACCCACTTAACACATTTTCAGAGGAAGAAATAGGGCATGATATTTCAGAAAATAAAAAGTATTTCCCATTTTTAAAAGATATTATAACATCATATTTACACCAATGGTCCCATATAGCCAGGAACATTTACCTTTTTTAAAAAAAAAGCCCTTTGGTTAACATTGATGTTATCCACCAAAGCATCCATTTTGTAACCTGCATTCAGCCTTTTCTTAAGCCCAGTAGTTTATTGCTGCTGATCTTGTCTTTGCTATGCTAAATCCATTAAGCATGCCACACAAATATCAAGTCTATCCATCTTTCTAGAGGACTTTATGATAAGAAGAATTAGCACCAATCTAAGCAGCTTTTAACGAACATGACTAACAGGAGAAAGAAAAGAAAATATAGCAAAATTTTAAATTATATTCATTATGGAGAATGAGGAAATTGCTTGAAGTTTTATTTAATTCAATTAAAGATCCTGAAGAAGGCTATATAAGGAATATTTATCTGCAACAGAGATGCTACTTGAAAGCAGTCAAACATGCTCTGGGTGAGCATGTTTTGCAAAGGCATATTCTTAAGGTCATTACAAAGCTTCCAACTTTGCTGCAATAGGGAGCTGAGTACAAGATGAAATAGAGAGGGAAGCTGGTTCTGGAGAGGAGGATCTGTGGGGGGATGTTTTAATTGCATCTTCAGGATGCCTCACACCAGCATTTCTTAAATGAAACATTTGAGTTTAAAACCAGCTTTTTCAGTGAAAAGTCAAAGCATTATGCAAAAGAAAATAAAAATAAAAAATAGAAAACTGAGAAATAAGTGCTCATCTTCATTTTTTCGTGGGATTTTACGTATAGGATTACAAAGTCCATTTTCCAAGCAGTCGTCGCGCTGCAATAGAATAAGGTCTGAACTGCCAAGCTGGGATGCTCAGCCTGAGCCCTCTTTTCTTTGTGCCTGCCAGATAAAAGCAGTGGACAACGGCCGGCCCCAAAAATCTTCGACTGCACGGCTCCATATTGAGTGGATAAAAAAACCTGCGCCGTCGCCCGTGCCCCTGACTTTTGATGAACCCTTTTACAACTTCACCGTCATGGAGAGCGATAAAGTGAACGAGATTGTGGGGGTGGTGTCCGTGCAGCCCTCCAGCATCCCTCTCTGGTTCGATATCGTGGGTAAGTTGGGAGCCAGTGGTGCGAGCAGGACGCCCCAGAAGCAGAGCGTACGGCTGTGTGGTTTTGAGAGCAAGAAAACTAACCGTGCACTCTCTCCCCACCTCCCCACCCCCAATTAAATCCATTTTCCTAATGATGAAATGATAATGCTATTTTGATATAGTGATAACAGTAATAATAATTATAATAATACTCCTGCTTTTGTTATGACTCTTTAGCTAAGCTTAATAAAAAAGCGCTGTATGGCTGAATTGTTTTTTTTCCATACTATGTTATTTACTGCAATCTTAATGTTGTCTGTCATTTAAATTCTATTGTCATACTTTGCTAATCTCATTTCTAAATGTATTTATGGTACTTAGACTTGCTGTCCCTCATTTCTCTCTTTCTTCACCTTTTTTTCTGCATTCTGTTCTTTTTTTTCTGCTTCCGACTGCCCTGCTTCAAGGTGGCAAGCATGCTCGAGAGATGTTCTATATTCTACAGACAGCTTGTGGGCAGAACTGTTCAACAGAAGGTACCCTTAGTGCAAACACATTTGCTAAAATACAACTATCCAGGCTGCCTTTTATTTTTTGCAAGTTTTTTGAGACAATTTATATTACATCTTTCATAAGTGCCTGTGACAGGATGCGATACGACACATGGATGTGCTGCATTTCTTTCTATGACAGCTTTTACCGTATTTGTGTCCAATTATTATCATTTTATTCACGGATTTTCCACGGTTTATCACAAATAATTAATTCAAACTTTTCACAGTCCAGTGCCATCCATTTAACTGTGAAACAGAATGGGATGCCTCAACATATGGGTTACAAATGGAGCCACCAAAAGTTTGTCTTGAATGCAAGCTGAAACAGAGAAATGTGTTTTGATGTGAGATTTCAACCACAAAATTGTCTTACATAAAATTGCTTATAAAAATAGGGAGAAGCATCCTCAGTAAAAAGAGTAGAAGCCATAAAAGTCTTAAAATCTCAGGGAAATGCCATTAGGGACCAGGGAAATGACAGAGAGAGCAAAGGGTCTCGCTTGGTTGAAATAGGGAAATGGGAGTCAATGTTCCTAAGCATTTCTTCCCCACTTCTGCTGCTGATTCAGTTAATGTCATTTAAAATAACTCATTTAACATCTCAAAAGCGAGAATTTCCCCTGGAAAATTATTGTGCTTCTTAATATTTGCAGATGCTTGTATGTGATGTTTGCATACCTTTGGATGTAAAACAGGGCATCTGCACGAAGTGTAGTTATTTAAATGAAGGGTTATAAAGCAAATGCTATATGAAAGATTAGAGAAACAAAAAGTCTTTGCCATGGACTTAGCGAAAAGTGTGCATCAGCAGTCTTTATTTAAAGGGATTGAGCCTGGCTCCCATTTCAGCATAGTTATTTGCAAATGGGTTTAGCCAACAGGAAGGACAGGGACCACAGGAGAAAGGATCTGTCAGAGTAGTTTTCATCCACCTTTTATTCCCAATTTGTGCAGATGAAAGACAGAAGCAGCACCATTTCCTCTCTGAATTCATAGCACAGTTTCTGATGTGCCAATCATATTAAAATTAAACCCAAAGCTACTACCATGTTCTGAGGTTCCTGCTAGTCCCTGGGGGAGAGCAGCATATGTTTCCTACAGTTTTCCTGCCATTTCCTTGGTTGCTTCAGTATGCTACATGCAGTTTATTAGTTAATGTTTACATTCCCATTCCCTTCCTCACTGACCCTTTCCTCCCAGGACAAATCCATCTTTTTTGATGTTATTGACAGGTTTTTTCCTATATGAACCTTTTACTGGACTTCTTTTGGTCCTTTCCATGGCAACATGACCAACTCTCATTAAAATGCTGCCCTGAGGGAAGCCCCTGCTCTTCCGCTACATTCTTTGTCATTTTTAGAGTCACTCTCAATCAAGCAGCACCTTATAATGATATTTGACTTTTTGCCTACCAAACAGAGATGATAGGGAGAACATAAGGAAATTTTAGCCTCTGTCATTTAATGTGGCCTTTATGCCTAAACTAGTTCAAATGGTTAAGAAGATTTTCCCTATTTAAACAATTCTAATGGTTTCCCTAGAGGCTGTAGCTTCTGAAGTTGCAAGGTGCTGCATCACTGCAGAGGTCACTGAGACAGAGCTTTCCTAGATTTAATGAGAAATCAGTGACCCTGACCGTCCAGTTTGGTTCTGTTACGATATGAATGTTTCCATTAAATATTGCTGCTGTTGCAATTAATAGCACTCCCAACAACCAATTTCTGTCACAGGAATAGCCAACAATCCTGAGCATGCTGAAGACCTTGTTGTTCCAGACATTCAGCATGCAAGGAGCAAAGACGAAAACCCATCCTGAGAGTTTTACAGGCAGAACACTGTGTATTTGGATTACCATTGCTGCCTTTAGCCAGTGTCAAACCCCACTTTTTTTCATTGTTCCTTGATACCATCAACATTGAGTTCTAGTTCTGGAAAGCTATTGAAAGTCACAGGGTATTTGTAGAAGTTAATTGTCATACATAGAAAACTGTATGTGACTGCTGATGCAAGAGATGGTTTCTGTGCTGCTGTAAAACCAGAACTGATCCTGCTGCATCTGGTATTTCGTGATTCTGTACCTCTGTGCATAGTTCACAGTAATGTCAACAAAACCCCTAAAGGCTTATGTAGAGACATGGTTTAATATAGAGTTTGCAGCTTGACCTTTATCTTTCTGACCTTTTCAGACTAAATGGGCATTGGAATTCTAGACAATCTCTTTTTTAATGCATAACATGCACTTTCTCCCAGCTGAAAAAAAAGAGAGGGAGAGCAGATAAAGTTTGGCTATAAAGTATTCTGTCTGCCTAACTTTGCACCTTAATTTTATATACTTTAGGTAGCAGTTTAAGTTCTTGAGTTAATGAGGTCCGAGAGAGGAAGATGCCACACAGGCAGGAATGTCATCTTCCATTGATGGACTAGAGAGGAACAGGATACTTGGATGATTGTTTCTTTGATTGGGAATGGTTGAGATGTCATATCTGGTTTCTGTTTTCAGACTGCATTCAATGCCATTCTCAATTCATGCAGATTCTACAATGTGAAAGACATAAGTTTTATCAGTTGTATTAAATTTATTCAGTCATTATTAAGAAACTAATTTTCAGTGGGAGCTCCAAGATGAGTCAGAGACCTTTATTTGCACCAGGTAAATTGAGCCCTTTCTGTTTTTTCCTTTGTTACTGATGGGAATGGTAGGATAGCTACTTTAACACTGGAGCTAAGCTGCATGATGCTAGTTTTTGCTTAAGTAGCATGTTGCACAACATCTCTCTGGTTCCCCAAACAGTCCTCTCTCTATCTTTGCTTCCTCCCCCAGCCTGTGCCTTTACAGCAGCAGCCAAGCTTTGAAAGTACATCAGAACTTTTTACCAAGCGTGCTTAAATGCCAATAATTTTAATATCTATTAATCATCCATTTAATTCAAAATGCTGCAAGTTGTCATTAATGTCAAAAACATGTAGCTCTCTAGCCTTCTTTGAATCTTCTCTGAGAACTATCTAAAATAACTTCCTGATTTTTTTTTTGCTTTTTATGCCCTTGCTTTCAGCTTCTTAGCAGCAAACTCAAGGCTTTCACTCTCTTTACAGTAGTTTTATCTAAAATTCCAAGTCCAATTACTTTCTTCTTAGCATGATATAGCACATAAAAGAATAAATATTTGCCTGTCATTTTACTAATATTTATTATGTTATGATTAAAAAAAATCTGTAGTTGAATTTTTATTTCTTGAGACTGTCATTAAGTTTATTTCATCTTCTTCGAAAACAAAAGAAATGAAAATTTTGTCTTTGCTTCTTTTTGTGAAAATCATAGAGGTACTTTAGCCTCACCTCTAAGTTTCAGGGTGAGTTTCCTGCCTTTTGCTCTGATTCTCTTCCCTGAGCAATGTCAATTGTAGCAATTGGCCCAGTTTATCATAACTGTTCTCTGCTGTCAGCTTTTTTGGGGACAAGACAAGTCAGAATCTTCTCTGCACTGAGAAAATGTGGTTTAGAGGACTGTTCTCTAAATAGATAATCTCCCATATTTCTTTTGTCCATTTGTCCATCACGGTATGGTGGGCCAAATGAGACTTGTGTGAGGATATCCATATATCGTATCTCAGCTAAGTCTGAACATGATCTTTGTGTGCTGTTTGCTATCAACCTGTGAAGGAGGACTCCAGCCAGGTTTTAGCAGTGTTTGAACTGGGGATGTCCTCCAGAGCTCACTGTAATCTATCTTTGCATCGAAGACTGAACAAGTCTGATTCTCTACAGTCTTCAGATATTTCTGAGGTGGTATTCAATCCCAGCCTTTTTGATCGTCCCACTCAAAAATATGGAAAAATGTCCTCATAGGGGAGTCATTTGCCTACAAATCCTTCAGATTTGCTGACATATTTTCTTCTCAGGGGAGAAAATGATTTTTCCCAGCTGCATGATCCCATCTTAAAGTGTGTATCAGCTACTGTAGGAACATGGAAATCTCAGCATCTTACCGAAAAGGAACCACATCTGGGAAAAGCCCTACCAAAAAAATTAACTGCAGCAAAAAGCAATATGAGAAGAATATATTGAGAATTTAAGACCCCAACACTGAAATTAGAGAGAGGCAGAGATGCAGAGCCCACTTTCCTTTAGGGAAGGCAAGATCTGGATTGTGTCTTGCCTTAGGCAAATTCTTCAGCTGACCCCCAGAAATCCCTTTTGATAGTGCAAGTTTTCTTTGGCCTGTCCATTGCACCTCTTTTTTTAGCCTCTCAAGCTTCAGTGGGGCTTTTTAGGTATCTTTTCTATAAGAAGGAAAATTAATTCTTTCCAAAGTATACAGGACTTTTGTCAAAAGAAAAATTGTTCATAGTGACTTCAAAGCCAAGAAATGAGCTAAGAACGAAGGTAACAGTCCAGATTCAGACAGAAAATGTAACCAAGTCTTTACCAAGTACACAACTTATAGTCTGTTGGGTTAGAGGTGTCTCAGTTCAATTTCCTGAGATCTCTTTCTTAACTGTACTATACCATCTGTTAAACTGAAAATAAAGACTGTTCTTGAAAGTTGCAGTGAGGGCCAGCTAATAAGATCTTTTGTACCAGGGGCTGTTTCTACAGCTGTACTGATAACAGCTGGAATTGGAAAATCCCATATAAACTATAACACACTTCTAGACATAAAAGAATTACTACTTTTAAAAATTACTAGTTCTAAAAATTTAATGCTTCCAGGGCTTATGCAAAAGCATTAAGATCAACCTCAAGAAAATAGGGGTGAAAATCATCTCACTTAACTGTAGGTGTCTGAAGTGTAGACATAACTATCTGCTAGGTGACTTTGGAAATTTTAACAATCAGTTAGGGAGAAAAAATTCTGGGTGAATTTTTATCATTCCAGCATGGTAAGTCTTCTCATCGAAAGATGGCATTTGCAGTAGATGTGGACTTTATATATAATCTTATTCAAAGTGCTTCAGTATAATCCGATTATTTTAAGGGAAGTCTTTAAACTGTATTGAAGATGTATCAGCATTACATTTTAGTGTGAAATGATACCGTAGACAACAGCTAATCTGCATCTCTCTGGGGTTATTCAGTATTAAAATGCTTTCTCAGGACAGCCTGTCTAGGCAAATTGTCAGTTCAGTCATCCTGCTTTCTCTGTCACTGATTTTTCCCAAAATGCCTTAGGAACTCACAATATATTATCTTCATTTGAAATATTTCTGTCCTAATGCAATTGCAAGCACATTAGCAAAGACAGCTTCTACGTATCTTGTATCTGAAAGCAGGGTTTAGTAGACAGTAAAAAGGAAAGCATGTGCCTAATTCTGGAAAGTGGAATAAGTAATGAAAATTCACAGTAATAAAACTGAGCAGCTGAACAAAATGCCATCATCCTTAGCCCTCTTTCATCTGAAGATCATGATCAAAGAAACTGTAAATGGACAATAGTAAAATTGTTAAAACTGATACTGTGGGAGCTTATGGCACTGCAGACAAGTTCACTTCCAAAGGGTTGGTACAGACACAGCGTCAGGATTTCGAAAACAGCCTCCAGTACCCCAGAAGCCAACACCTTCTCAGCTGCCACCTCCTAGGGCCTCAGCCCTCCAACCTCTACATGGGCACCTTCAGAAGGAAGTGGTTTCATGTGGAGTTCCCAGCTGCAAGAGTATTAAAGACAAGATTCCAGTTTGTTTTTACACACGAATGGTATCTCTCTCTTTGTGCAACTCCAGCACTTGTCTTTCAAAGATGATTCTGGTGGATGCTTCTAGTAGTTCTTGCATAGACTAAACACATCTATGAGACTCTTAATGTTTAACTTTTATAGCATTTTTATGTAATTCATTAATTCTCCATTGTTTAGTGCAGCTTCATTTATCATATGATGACCTGTTTAGAGTGTATGCAAACGCTGAGGAGCAGCACAAACCATTTGCAGACCCCCTCTAGTTCTGCATCTGAGAGGCAGGACCCAGTATCTCAGACAGTATTCTCAGAAATTCATCCATCTGCATGGTTCTTCATCTGGCCATGCTCTGTTAAAATGTGGAAGACTGAATCATGAATAATTCAGGGTTTCACTCCAAAATAGATTATAATCACAAATCTCACCGCAGGATGTTCTCTGATCCATTTCTGCCTCAGTCTTTGATGCAATTTCTGCTTTGTTTAATAGAAAACAATTCAATGTAAAATGAACTGCATTGCCTGGTTAGTTACAGGTGTAGGCTGGGTGGCTGGCAACCAAGATTAATTTGTTTGTCACTAGACCATTTTGGAAGATGTGAATAATTTATAAGAAATTCACGTGGATTTAGTTCTTCTTTTAAGGGAAGAGTATATTTCACTTAATGGAAATGGCTGGAAGAAGTTGGTCTATTTGCAGTAGACTCTGTGGTGCCCTGAAAACCCAGCTCCAAGCCAGCAGAAGGTCATTTAAAACATTTATTGCTAATCCTTCCATGTTACTTCTTGGAAGTTTTAAAGGCAGGTTTTTTTGGAAGTGTGTGCCAGTTGATAGCATATAATTTTTGATTGCTCATTAAGATGGTTATTAAGTATCTCAAAGTATAGACTTGCACTTTGTTTTCATGGTTATCAGTATGAAACATTCTCTTTGTAAAGTGCCTACTGTCCCAAGGCTAGTTTCATTTCAGCTGAGATTTCCTTGCATGAATCTCAAGCCCTTTTCTTCAAAGGACGTTTTCATGGTGCAATTTTTCTCAAGTAAATCAATTTAAAATATTAATTGGGGGAGAGAAAATTTTTCTTCTGGACTTTTTTTTTTTAAAAAAAGAAGAGCACCAAAGATATAAACAATGTCCAAATACCTTGATATTGCTTAAATATCAAGAACAGCTTGCAGAATGCGGGTAAGGAATAAGCTATGTTTCTATCCACCATAAATGACAACAGATCCAGTGGCAGTTTTCCTGGAAAACCACAACTTCATCAGTTAGGCTGAGACCTGTATATGTGTACATACATCTATTCAACATGTGGAAATCTGATGGCACATCTGAAATTACTACATTTGGATCATTTCAGTGGGCAGAAGTTCGCCAGTTTTGCCTTTCTTCTTATTTTTCCTCCCATTTTCTTCTACCCATCCCTGAATATCTTTCAAGGCAAAAATGGACAGAGCAGTGCTTCTTCCACCTTGCCCTTTCTTTGCAATAGCCTGTGCAAAAGGTAGAAGTGAAGGTTCCTTCACGTTAAGGAATTCAGGGACTGTGATTTTGCTGTTTCCTCCTAATCTTCAACTCTTTCTTCTCTCACTAAATGCATGACTGCTTCTGAGAATAATGCCAGTTCCTGGTCAGCAAACCATGCAGATAGGAGAGCATGGAAGACTCTCCCCTTCTCTCCTCAGTCCCCAGCACAAAAATTTCAAGAGCCATTTTGGGATACTACCAGCCATTCACATGTATCTCTCTTTATATATATTTCACCAGAGCTAAGTCGATGGAATGGATATTTTTCTAACTGTGTACCTCATCTCAAGAGGTTTCCGCAGCTGTTACACAAGTCTCATAACCAATGGGATTTGAAAGGGGTTTTTATCTGTGTAGAACTGGGTTGGCATTGAATTGCTGTGTTAGGAATATACCTTAAGAGTTTGTCTGTCAGCAGTGTTGTCCCATCTCTCTCCATCCTTAGCCTCCAAACATTTCAGACTCAACCAATACTAAATTACGCTTTATAGATGACTGAGTAAGAAAACAGGGAGTGTGTGCTTTGCTTTTGAAAATAATGAATAGTTCAAATTTATAAACTATAGCTGTGGCTGACAAATCTTGTAACCCTTCAATCTGAAATTATATTTGAGATTATATTATTTATAGCCTTCTTTTACTTTTTAATAGATTTTTTCTTTTTCTTTTCTTTCACTCAGTACTCAGTAGGGTTTTCCTGCTGCTGCATCATTCAGTGTGTGACAGGAAAAGGGGATGTTAGTACTTTGCTTTGTGAGGGGTTTTTTTTAATTGAAAAGAATTTAGGTTGTGTATTCTGTCAGATGTATTTGAATAATTCCTAAAAGACTGGCAGGATTTGACCTTTGCTGCCAGTAATTATCATTGTCCTTGGTATTAACATAACAAATCTCTATTTGCATTTTTAAAATTGATTATAATTGTAATTTTTAAAAACTCAGATGATGATGTTTGCACCCAGAGTTATCAGTGAGAATTTCCTGAAAATGAAATTTGTAGACTAAAACCCTCTTTAAATGACTTTTATACAAAAAGATAATTATTCTTGTTCATTATTCAACTGCGAGGGCACACATCTTAAGGGCTTATAGCCATTTGATTCTTTTTTTAGATTCAGCTATAGTTTACTTAAATGTGCTGCTAGATTGTTATTCTTTCTTTTTGGCAATGCATTTGAATAATATCTGCTTTTCAATATACAAATTGTGCTTTGAAATATAAATGAGTTATGAACAAAGAAGTATCACTAGACATACTGTGTATGCTAAGAGAGGCCATTAACATTAAGATGGATGACACTAAACAGATATGCCCACTTTTAGGAATATTTGCAATGGAATTTTTCAAGAGATGGCTAATTTGATTGTATTTTTGTGCAACAATTAGGAGGGAATTACGATAGTTCTTTCGACGCGGACAAGGGAGTGGGCACTATTGTCATTGCAAAGCCCTTGGATGCAGAGCAGAGGTCAATGTATAATATGACTGTGGAGGTCACCGATGGAACAAACATTGCCACAACTCAGGTAGAATATCACATTCCTTTCTTGGCAAGTTATTCATTTGTTACTGGAATGTATGCGCTAGAAAAATTATCAATTTTTCCATTCAAGTGAAACCTTATCCTTTGAGACCACCAATAACTAATGGAGGGGATATTTTTCAGAGCCTTTCCATCTGGCTGTGAAGAATAGGCTGTTGAATGTTTCAAAGCGTTACTTCTCCTTTTGTTCTCTTCCTGCTCACATGAAAGTAATTTGCCTTCCTCCAGCTGAGGGAGTCCCTATCACAGGCAGCAAAGCCTAGATTTTGACAATTGTGTTGCCCCATAATGGTCCAAAATACAATAGTGCTTCCATGGTGTTGGGGAATATTGCTATTGATTGTGTTAAATAGAGTTTATACCTCTCATCCTCCAAAGACCCAAATGTGGGACATTAGATCGATTGTTCAGAAAAGAAATTGTTCAGAGGCAAAACTTAAAATTCAAAGAATCCCTCCTTTAGTGTCACTGCCTGTGATTACATTGTCTTCTGGGAAGCAGCCCTGCTGAACCTTTTAAATCCAAGCTCTTTGCCTTAAAAGCTGGGTCAGATAAATGTGATGGCAAGGCTGTCTCTGACACACCTTTGTAGGAGAGCCCCTGATGCAGGTACCTCTTCCATGGGAGCCAGTCTGGAATTGGGTCATGGCACAAGGACAGGGACTCTGAGGTCCAGGATGACTTCAAACAGCAAAATCCTTTGATATGAGGTGGAGTTGTGGGCTGTGGATTACTTATAGCCTGAAATTCTACATCTGAGTTACTCCCCAGGTGTAAATGAAAAAAATAGGTTTGTGATGTTATTTCCTTCTTTATAATGAAGAAGGAAAGCCTGAACATCTTTTACGTTTACATATACGCATGCACATGCAGATGATTCTGCTGTACCTTGCCTTTTTGCTCAAATGCTTTGGATGTAGATCTGTGTTCACTGAGCCACAATAACAGCTTTCCAAAGAAATTGTTAAATCATTGAGTGCTTTTTCAATCTGAATTCATGTTTATAACCCAGTCCTAAAATGTCTGATGTTTTCTCCCAGTAATCCACCCTTGGTATGAAAACATCAGTTCATAGCAAGTTAGGTGGTAGGAAATCCACTGTTTTCCCTGCTAGTTTCAGAATTAATTGCATCTCTGCTAAAAAAATCCCTTACTTTAAACTTGATTATATCTGGCCCATGTTCCCTGTTACGCCTTTCTCTGCTCGATTAAGGAACTCTTCTAAAACCACTATTTTCTCCCCAGGAAGGCATTTACTCACAATACTGAAATCACCTCCCAGTTTTCCGGTAGACAAGTGAAGGAGAATGACTGACCTCTTTAGGTTCCCTTTCCATAAGACACTTTCTTCAACTCTTGAGTAATTTGTTGGTTTTTTTTTTATGCTGTGTTTTTTAATCTTGGCTACGCTCTTAGTCCACATTTCAGATGGTGTTGAATGCCTAATGTGACCTTTTTTCTTTCTTGCAAACATTTCAGCCAAAAAAATATTAGAAAGCTTAGGGAATTTTGAACATGCTGGATTAAAGTAATTTCTCTTCTCATGGATATTGCGTTTATTGTTTCTGCTGCTTTTGATTTAATAAATTGACCCATATAACAGTCCTCAAAACCTAGTTGGATGAAACTCCTACATTTTTAATTAAAACATATGGTAAAAACATATTTCAGTAAAGCTGTTGCATTCTAAAAGAAGCCTGAGCATTTTTTTAACAGTGATGTGACCCATTTAGGAACATAAGATAGTTTCAAATTGCAATAGTATAGCATTAATAATCACTGATGGGTACAGACCCTTCCCTCCCCCAGCTTCTTCTCTCTGTGTGGATACTGTTTAATGATTTAATTATGGCCAGGGCATCCAAGTATATGTTTCTTTTTAGTCTTCACAGCAGAGATTTCAAAAGTGATTGTTATCTGAAAACTGCTGGAATTATGACCTTCCTATTTATTGCTCCATTTTTGCAAAACTTTCCTACTGTATTTTTGACTGTACTTTGGAGCCTTTGGTTACCTTCCTCATCTTAATTGCATTTTAGAAGAACAATGAAAAAAATGTAAAATTGATAGGTTTAATTTTAAAATGTCATAGAATAGTTTCTTTTATTTATAGCTCTCATTGGCCTTATTCTGAGTTTTGTTAAAATATTTTAAGTATTTTGTTCTATCTACACAGTACCACTTGCATTTGTAACTGTAGCTGCCGGAAGTTATGGTAGAAGATGAAGCAGGTAGAAAGCAATTTTATAAATACATCCCCTTGAATAACAATAAAATAATTTAAAGGCTCCCTCAAAGTGTGATGGTTTATTATGAAACAGCTGATGATCACCATGTGCAATGGAATACTCTTGCTTTTTATTCCACCCCACCTGTTTTCCTTTATCACTTCCTGGCCTTTTGTCTATTATACAGTTGCAGGTGGTAAAATACAGCATAAAAATGCCAAAGATTTTTGTTTGGGTAACACGATCCCTGGCATGGGCTTGGTGAAGTTTCTTCAGCAATGTTCCTGCATGCCTTAAACTCCAATGAACTGTTCACTTCCTTCATGCCTTGCTGTGCACACTGTTCATTACTGTACCATGAGAGGAAGGAAATCATTTTGATTTAAAAGTTACATCTGTTGTAATAATGATTCACTGTTGTGAAAAGAGGCAAAAAGAATATAAGGAGTATTAACAAAAAAAAAAAAATTCAAACTTTCTGTGTAACCAAAAGCCTACTTGTTTTGGGCATGATTGAGGTTTCCAAAAGAAATGCAGTCTCCAAAGTGAGAACCAAAGTGCCAGGACTTGTTGAGCCACTCACCATGCTGCCCATCCATCTAAGCCTGAACCATCCAGGCAGCAATTGGGATGAGAAGGGATGGAGAAGGAAAAATATGAAGAAACGTTGACTTGTTTGATTTATATATTTGAAGTGTGGGTATAAAACTTCAGTCATGGTGATTAACTTCTGGAATGGCTAAATCTCCTGACTTAGCCAGGGAGAGCTTTTACTTTTTCCCTTTCTTTTATCCATCATTGCTCGAGGCCACACAGTCATTATTAAAGGCTGAAGGCATATGTTTGCTCTAAATTCCCACGAAACACAACTCCTGCAGCTGCCTGGCGAGCTGTTGGCGTGGCAGAGGGATTGGGGCTTCTGTATCCCCTGTGCTGGAGAGAGAGCCAGGAGAGCAGCTCTGTGCAGTGACTCTGCTCCCTGCCACAGCCATCCCCTGCCTTTGGGCTGCAAAAGGGTCCTGTGCCCTTGCTTGAGCAGAGAGAGGTCTCTCCCCACAAAGAATCATTTTAATGGCATCTAACTGCCTACTCCTGCCACAGTTTTGACTCTGAAACATTAGAAATTCTGCTGGTTATGAATTGGGTTTATCCCAAATCCCTTTTTTTACTGAACAACTCAGATCTTTTACGTACAGGCACAACAGAGGAATGGAATAACATTCATTTACTTATTGTAGTGCATACTCTTGAGTTTTGCTAAAATACTTACAGAAGCAGAGTACAGGGGGAATCATTGAGCTATCATTTAAGTTATTATAATGTTTCACTTTTATGGAGAATGTTGTCCTAGCAGATAAATATATTTTTCTAAGAACAGCCTCTGGAGTGCTGTTACTATGTGAAAAGGATGGTTTTATTCCTTATTTTCCTATCTTCTCCATCATCGTTAACTGCTATAGAGAAGATGTGTTAGTTCATGAAGGCTGATCCTTCCAATCTAGGAGGCAAAAAGCACCTCAGTTTCACGTACTACAAAACCACCTGACTGTTCCCCAGTAGAGTGGACACTCAGAGGGTGACGTAAAACTCCCTCTGAAATGTTTTTGCAGATCAATACATGTTTGCTTACAATACCTTCTGCTGGAGCCAACCAGACTGGAAGAGCAGACAGAAGTTGCTGCCCATCGCCCCTTTCTGTCTCTCCTTGCTGAAGGTTTTGGAATTTAATTTATTCTTGTGCTGTGGATTGACTTTGAACTCTTGAGTTTCTCTCTCACCTTCCAGAGATCAGCTTTTCTTTACAACATTTTCTTAACAGGAGCTGATCAGTCATTCTGGGTGAGGGTGGTTCTCTTAAATGAATGATGAGAAATTCTTTTTTGAGGACCATGGCCAAAATGTAGATAAGACATTAGAGCTTGCCAGAAGCAGTTCTGGACTATGGATTCTTCTAGGGCAGAAAAAGAGACGTGGGAATTCAATTTTTCGTTTTTGCGCTGGTGAACATTTCCTCCAAACTGTAACCAACCCAGTCCTTGATTTTTTTTTCCTATCACATCCAGTAATCTCAGCATGGCCTTGCCTATGAAGCAATGATTTTTCTTTCAGTTTTAGCATAGAACATAGAACACAATGGAGTATAAATAACTGGCCACTGAAGTAGGTAAGGAATTTGAATTTTTATGTTAAAATTGGGATTTGGAGGAAAGAAAAACTTGTAAGGAAGTAGAAAATAAAGGTATGTGGTAACACTATTGAAAGCAGTATTAAATAAAAAAAAAATTCAAAACCTGTAGAGAAATGTAAACTGAGTTTAAATAATTCAGGCACTTAATAGGTTGTACTACAACATGGTGCCCAGACCAAGCAATTAGCCAAGCAGATTCTTCCAGCTTCAAATGTCTCTAACGCAGCTTCTGGCATTTTCCCAGTTTTCATTCAAATATGTCTGTGCCTAAACCAAAGGTATTTGTTATGGGCAACATTAAAAACAGCTTTGGAGACTTCCTGCATTAGGTTTTGTCCTGCTTTGATTTGATTGTATTTCTCTAGGCCTTTCACTTACCATTTTGAGTACAAAGTCTTTGCTAATGCTCTGAGTGTTACTTTGCCTAATTTGTAATCTTGGAGGCCCATGATTCCTTTATTTGAAACTTGCTTTAACTGTGGGAAATAGGAAGTGAGCAGGGAGAAACAAATCTTTTATAGTGAAGCGCTTGTTCAGACTATAAATTAGGCTCCACACAAAGGACACAGAAGGAGGCAAGGCTGCCTTTCTGAAGCCCACAATGTACTGGAAAAGATATGGGCTTTCAAGAAGAACCAGGCAGAGACTGGTTTGCTGCATGTTGGCTTTATGAGCGTGGAAAAAAAAGACTTGCAGCTAATGTTTGTCAGTGAAAAGTAGTTCAGTCAGTAATCTTGAACAGTGTCAGCACAGAGGAATCCCTGCTTAGCAGCCAACAAATAGTAAACATTTCCATTCATCACCTTTTGGAGATGTGTTGGGAAACTTTTAAAGCCTGGCTTTGATTCTACACAATGGGTATTGTCACAGCTTAACACCCCAGGACCTATGCAGTAATAAGTATATTTATGCCACACAGCTCATTCTTGCCATATCTTCAATTTGGGAATAAATGCTTAGGAAATATTAAATTACACAGACACTGGGAGTCTTTGAGTCACTTCAGTAGTGTAACACCTGATTTGAGGTGAAAGATGTGCTACCAGCTGGCTAAAGCATAAGACTTCAAGGACCCTTTTGAAGTCAGTGGGAAATTTGCCAATAGTACCAAGATTTTATGCCCAAAGTTGGCAGCTATTAACTGAATTTGACAAACTTTCCTTGTATTAACAATCTGGTGGCACTCAGTTTTCTCAGCTTCATGTATGTTTGTAGGATGAGGGGTTTTTTAATGTGCCTGGTGTTCAAGTCAGTGTCACGTTTTCCCTTCTTTCTTTTTAAGTAACATCTTACTAGAAGTTATCCTGCTAGAGCAGGAAATCTGGATAGGAAGAATGGTATTTTAAGGTGACCTAATAAAAGGGGTCTGGCTCAAAAATAAACTTAAAACACCTTCCCCAGCTTTACCACTGCACTTCACCTGTGATTTTGGTAGCCTTACTGCAAGGCATCGTTTTCCTGGGCAAAATATGGGGATAATAGTTACTCGCTCCTCAGAAATGTGGTAAGAACTAAGAGACTAATATCTATTTGAAATGGGACTAAAACTCCATTTTCTTTTACCTGGTTTTGTTTCAAGTAACTCCCAAGATAGCTTAGTTCTTAAGAACATTAAAGAGTTCCATTTATAGGTTTAACAGAGCTCTGTATAATCAGTATTCCCATATATAACCTAACTTTCTTTTGTTGCAAGGAAAATACTCCCCTCCTCTATTAAAGGAGAGAAGCATTAAAATTACATTTGACTCTCGGGGATTTTGAGGGACAGCTGACAAAAATTAGAAATACTCTTAACTGCTTAAATAGAAGAAATTGTGAATCAATAATGACTTCTTTATTCATTAGCGTCTCTAACCCACCGTCTTCCATCTCCAGATGGAAGTGGCTGTTGAAGTGCAAAGTATGTAATAAATAATGTGTATTTCAATGTGGATCACTTGACAAATCATTAGAATACTGGCATCTCTAGGGAGGAAGATGCCTGCCACTTAAACAGGCACTTGTTCAGTCTTACAGTAGATGTGAAGTGAAAGAGAGAAAAGCAAAAGGACAAATAAGGGGGGTTTTGCCATGATCAAAGCAATTTTAAGTGCATAGCTCCCTGTAAGTTTGATTATCACAGTGGATGGATGAGGGCTTCAATTTTTTTATATTTTCCCCCTCCATGCCTCTCACTCCCCAAGCACGATCATGTCCATCTGTGTGTCAGGGCAATAACTTACACCTCTTTCAGTGAAAAATGCTGTGGCAGATACAAGCCTGTCCCTCACATGGAAGCTCACTTGTTCAAGTTAGGCTGTGCTATAATAGCGTCAGCAGAGTCAAACACTCTTGGTGTTTTCAATCCATTTGAAAAGTTTTTACTTTTCTCTGTTGGACTGTCTAAAATGGTACATAACAAAGTTTTTGGTCATCGGTGAAAAGAAAAATAAATAATCTGTGTTAATAGTGCAACAGTAAAATAATCCAGTCATGTTATAGTGGTACCTGTCAAGGAATGAGAGTATCAAAACTGCTCAAGAAAATATCTGTAAGTATTAAACACTGATTATCTCCAACTCCTATTGCTTCTATTTCTCTTCCTTACACTAAAAAAAGTGGTTCAGCACTGATTCTCTGTCCCATTAGGTTAGAGTTCATATCTTTAATCTTTTCCTCAGGCTTTCTTTCATATGTTACAACTAATTTCTTCACATATTTTTAAGACGTAGATTTGTGTGGGTTTTTCTCCTCAGTTAGATCAGAAACATGCTTTGATATATTAGAGCAACAATAAAAGTATAAAAAGCTAAGTAACTCTTCATCATTATTATAGGCCTAGCAATGTGTATTTCCCCTCAATTTTATTGCTATGTGTCCAAGACTGAAGCATAACTTAATATAGGCTTTACCCTGTTTCACTCTGGTGTGCCATAATCTGGTGAAAATGAAATTGTATGGAATGCAAGTCTTATGCTGTTTAACTTACAGAGCATTTTATTTCAGCTGTCTTTTGAACAGTTCCCAGGCTAGTTCATTACAACTGCTTCTTACAACTGCTCATGTTCCTTTTGGTAATCTATTCTGCAAACTCTTCCACATAACGTGGAAATCTAAAGTTTCATTTCTCTCTGAGGCCAACATCTGTTTGTGCAATATTGCAGTAAAAGTATAGCTGTGTTTTTCTTCTGTTAAGAAAGTATGGGTGAACAGGGCTTAATCAAGCAAAATAATAAAATACTTGCTTAAAAAGGAGCTTAGTAACAAAGAAACAAAGAAAATGTCATGAGTGATGGGTCAGGTCTCCTAGTCTGACCAAGGAGTCCTGTGCCTGGCCTTTCCCAAGTCATTAATTGGACTATTTATTATTCCAAAGCCTTTGAATAAAAAGACTGTTCCATTTTACTTAATGTAAAATTGTGTGCTTTCACAGGCATGTTCCTTGAAAGATACTTTTTTTTTCTAGCACTGAAAGAATCAACTCTTCAGATTTCAGCTTTCAGTATTACACAGTTTGTCAAGGGTTTTGCTGCCACACTGCCCACAGCAATCTGTAGCATAAGAAGCCTGGAAAGCATATTTTCTTTGGGGAGTGACATCTCCAATGGCAAAACCCACAAAATGTCATCAGAGCAACACATGCATAACGTAACTTCTGAAAGGCAAAGCTTGGAAAATAGTGATTTCTTGTTATTTATCAAAGTCAGTTTGTGATACATTGAACTGGGTGGAATGGGCAGTAGGAGCCACACCCTGGCCTGTTCTCCCCCTCTCCAAGTTTCTTTAAAGATCAATACTGAAGTTTTAAAGACAGATTTGAGGCGAAGAGCACAGCATTCATTCACATTTGTAGTGTTCTACCATTCATGAACTGCAACAGAAAGAAGGTGTTGGAGGGGAAAGTGAATTAGTTGGCAATAAAGACCACCATTACTGGCAAAGGAAGAACAAGGATGTAACAAAAAAAAAAATAATTTTTCTGTGTCACCAGTTCCCTGAGATCAGCTGTCCTTGGTGGTATATCTGCGTGGGGTGTGTGGTAGTGGGGTTGTGTCTCCTATGCCCACCTCAAGTGGTTTAAGAACAATCTGGGATGTCACAGCAACTTGAAGTCTCTACTGCTGTCATAATTTAGCCTTGCTGGTAAGCCCCAATGCAATATATTGGGCAGAAAACATAGGATTCAGCTGAATCTTGATTGTATAAAAAGCAGATTTAAGCAACATGAAAAGGATTCTTTTATAATCTCATTAATAGTGAAGAAGAAAGGAAATTACATAATAGTTCTAGCAGTCTCTTGTAACCAAGACAGTTACAAGGAAGGACAAAACCTTTCCTTATGACCATTGTAGAAATAATTTCCATTCTATAGATACTAAAATATGGGCTTCTTTATCAGGCTCTGAGTAGTTCTTACAGTTAGGAACATTTTAACTCCAAAGTCAAATCCTTTCTTTTTCTCTTGATCTGAAAAGTAAGCATGTAGTATTAAATAATGTTTCTTAGTCCCACCATGCAGAAGCATAACATCTTCTGCTATTTAAAATAAATTGCATTTCTCTAGGTGCTTATTCAGTAGTCTGACTAGACTTCAATAACTTTGGATTTCTTTTTTTTATTAACTGTAGGTTCTTATCAAAGTGTTGGATAACAATGATAATGGCCCGGAATTCTCTCAGCCAAGTTACGATGTCACCATTTCAGAGGACATCCTCCCTGATACTGAAATTTTGCAAATTGAAGCTATAGACAGAGACGAAAAGCATAAGCTGAGCTACACTATCCACAGCAGCATCGACACAGTCAGCATGAGAAAATTCAGAATTGATCCCAACGCCGGGGTTCTCTATACGGCTGAGAGATTAGACCACGAAGCTCAAGATAAGCACATCCTTAATGTCATGGTAAGAATGCAATATTCCCTTGGGTTTGGCCACAGTCGTGGCTGCTTCAGGTACATACATAGAGTAGGCTTCACTTGAGCAAAGGACTCAGTGCAGTAAGTAGACACTAATTTAATCTTGCCTGCCCTGCTGTGTATTTATTTCACAGTTTTTATTTCAGCTTTTTGGGAGACTTTATTGTGAATTCATTGTATGGAATGTGATATGATTCTCTATCTCAAGGGAGAGCAAGCAGGAAATTATTTAATCTCTTGGCATCTGGTCCTCTCCCTTAAGGTAATTTTCAGAGTTTCTGAAGTGAGGCTGAAAGTTATTTGAGAAGTTATTCACAGGGAGATAACTGTGTTCTTGCCATGGAGAATGCTACAGCCTTTCTGAATACAAGCCTCATTTATAGCTTACCTTTATGGACTTACTTCAGTACATAAACTGTTGGTATGCAAAAGAGCTTTCTCTTATCTACATTTCCTAATCTTTGGGTATGCAGAAAAAAGTTAATTACCAATTTTTGCTTAGTGTGCCTAGACTACAGAACATAAATCTGTCTGTTTTCGAGTGGAGATTGTCTTTCATGGACATGTTTGGGTTTTTTTTAAACTAAAAAAAACAAAAAACAAACTGTGTTAGTGTAAACATTATAGTCCACTGTTTTCTTTAACCACTTCAGGCTTCTGCAGCAGAGGCCTTCTGAGGAACTATTCACGATATGGTAGGTACAGCAGCAGCTTTGGCAGAGCTTTGCTTCCTAGGGTTTAGGAAGCAAAAAGCCGCTGTGAGATGCAGCAGGGAGCTGCTGAGTGTGGTCTCAGCTCACAGAGTAAAATGTTGTAAGTCCTTTTCCAAGCAAACAAAGAAATAGCTATAAACTGAATCACAGAAACACATGGCCAAGAGAGGTAATTCCCTGCTACTTGGTTTTGATCTCCACCTGATCCAACAGGTCTTTTCCTCTGTTTAAGAAGAACCAAAATTTTGGGGAGATAGTGGTGGCAGGTTATCAGAGATAGTGGTGGCAGGTTATCAGTGTAGCAGTGCTGAGGTATTTTGGATGGGGTTGAGTCAGGTGTGGTAACTTCTACCTCTGTTGACAGTTAACCAACACTTCATAAAGTGATGTCTGCTGTTTACTGTTGGTATGATCATCTACGTACACAATCATGAAGTAGTCCATTGGCAGCTACAAGCACTAGACTGACATGTCTATATGCTATAAAGCAGGCAAGATAAAGGCATGACCATTCAGCAAGTATTAAAAAACCCCAGGAATTTCTTGCAAACCTCAACCCAAATTTAAGATCTCATGAGATTGCCACTCCAAAAATTCATGTCATGATGGTTAGTTGCAATGCATTTTTTCACAAGTGAAAAAAAGAAGTTGCTAAGCTCTTTCCTGTTACTTTGATTTTAGTATCTGCCATCCTGTGGGTAAATGTATTTCAGACTGTTCTTTGGGAAAAATGGATTTTTTTACTGCTTTGTATTAAATAGAACTGAAAGTAGTATTCACACTCAAATGAGTAATATTTGTGAAGTTTTACTAGATGACTGTTAAATAATGTGTTATGCACTTGTTCTATAGGTCCGAGATCAAGAATTCCCTTATAGAAGAAACCTGGCCAGAGTCATCATAAATGTGGAAGATTCCAATGACCACAGTCCCTACTTCACCAGCCCATTGTATGAAGCCTCAGTGTTTGAATCAGCAGCAGTTGGATCAGCAGTGTTGCAGGTCACGGCTCTGGACAAAGACAAAGGAGAAAATGCAGAGCTTATCTATACTATTGAAGCAGGTTAGGACAGAAGCCAAAAATGAAATATCATGGATCATTCCAGACACAGAACAGTGATGTGATGGTTATCTCTCTTGATACACAATTCATCCTCTTTGGTCTACTTTCTCTTGTACAGATGGGCAAAGGAGACACCGTGTTTTTATTTTGTTGGGGTTTTTTTGTTTGTTGTTTTTGTTGTTGTTGTTATTTTTTATTTTGAAGCTACTACACCCAAAACCTGTCAGAACAAACTCATTTTGGAACGGGTTGCCCAAGAGAGATTTTGGATTCTCCTTCTCTGGAGATATTCAGATCCTCACAGGATCCTATGCAACCTGCTGGAGGTGAACCTGCTTTAGCAGGAAGGTTGGACCTGATGCTCTCCAGTGGTCCCTTTCCAGCCCATCCATTCTGTTACTCTGTGACTGATTCATTTTCACCAGATGGCTAGAGAGCCTGTTACCTTAAGTCTTTGGGTCAAAGCCACCACAGAAGATAGTTACTCAAAACTGCAGCCAGTGACTTGTTTTCAGAGTTCTGGTTTCATACTAGTGTACAGTGGATCCTCCATAAAAAAAATGTCCCAACAGCTGGTATGTCCTGATATCTTTGTCAGTATTTGGACCAGACTAGCACTGAGACTAAGAACAGGGCTATGCTAAAACTTCTGCCGCAGCATTTTAATGGCACAAGGTCTCTTGAAACTAAGAGAGGGCATGATGATACCAGATGAAAATTGGTTTTGCTGTTAAACTCTGAATACTTGCATTCAGCACATAATCTGTACCAGCAAAAGCATTCTTCTACTGGTACTACAGCACAGTAGTAAAACATTTGCATCATATCTGATACATGTGCAAGTGAATGTAAGTTTCTCTGGGTCACATGAATCTGAAGTTAAGAATTATCTTTGATATAAACCATTGACAGATATGTAAGAGAGTGGAACCTGGAAAAAGAGAGAAAGAATTAGAAATTTGTAACCTTAGATTTTTGTTATGCTTCATTTCTACTTTGGGGATTTTATTCATAATATGAATCTTTCCACTGTAATACTAGCAAAACTTGAAACTTATCTTGCCATTAAAAGAAGTCACAGGTACTTCAGATTGTACCCGTATAGGGAAGATCACAAGCCTTTTCCAGCATTAGACTCTGATCCTACTGGATCATTGTTTATCCCTATGTTATTATAAAGACTTGTTACTAGCTAGGATAGCTTATTTCAATTAGGAACAGGCTAAGTGACAAATAACTAATGAAACAAGAATATCTACACCATCTCATACTGATTTAGCTTCATATAATTCAAGCTCACACCTTAAATTAAGATGATACAACCTGAAATTTAGAGAAGACCCAAGGAACATTTTTTCTGTCATTATCTTGTATGCTCTGTGGAAGGAGTTTACTTCAGCAAACCAGAAGGTGAAGTCTTTTGCAGCTAAAAGTGTTGAACTTAGAATGAGGAAGATGTTAGCACTCCAAACCAAATATTTCCTTTATGCATTGCGTTTAGTCTTAGCAGTTATTTCTTAGTACTGTCCAGTGGCCTTTAACTTAAATTAGGGTCAATATTATACATGCCCAGACAGGACAACACTATGCCTTATGGAAAAAATTCTGAGCAGACTAGATCAGGTTCCTGGGGCAATCTTTTCCAAGACTATTCCCAGCTTTTTCTTGACACCTTATTACTATCATGGGCTCCCAATCATCTAGAGGTGCTACCACAGTATAAAAAGCATCCTGGCATCTAAGGAGTATAGTTCCCATTACACTGGTAATAGAGTCATACATGATGCAGACAGAAAAATATTATGTTTAGAAAAGATGCTTTAGCTATGAGATGAGTTCTAGAGACTATTTCTGTTTCATCATGAGCTCTGTCTGCAATGTCAGACGTCCAACTTCCACTTGCTGTAAGGCTCACACTCATCCAGTTAGATGTCCCAATCTCAGATGCATCAAAATTCAGTATTCTGCTGCTGTAGTTTCTGTGATCCATAAAATGTGCAGTTGAGGATATTGATTTTAACTGCAGAATTCAGACTGTACACAGCCCTTTGATTCAGGGGAATTGCTCATCTAACATTGCTCTGAAGAGAGCAGTTGGTAAAGAAAGTGGATTTTGTGTAATTTCATAAGAAATTCCTAAAGGAGAAGAACCAGCTTTGGCCTTGCGGGAGGCAGTGTCTCAAAATTATTTGCATTAGCAAGCACTGATAAAAAAACAGCAGCAGCATTTGTGGTGTCTGTAAATGTGACAGATGCCATGATTTTTATGAGAATTTGTAGCTCTGGAAGAATCTCACCTCTTGAGTGAATAGCACAAGTTTTGATTTAGCTAGTAGAGTAAACTTTACTGATCTGAAAGAAAGGATGTAAATAGAAAGCCACTACCAGTATTGAACTACATAGAGTAGTATGTAGCTTAAATTAGCCTCCAGAATTTACAAGAGATAGTGAATCATATCTTGAAATAGTTCACATTACTTCACTTCATTTAGGATTCCATGTATTTGGTGTTCCAGCTACAATTTACACATTTATTGCTCTTTGCACAGCACCTGTAACAATCAGTATTAAAAAAAAAACCCTATTGTATATCACCTGAGATATATTTCTCTCCCAGCCTTGGATGGATGCTTGACTGTAGAGTGGAAACAGTTCTAGATTTTAAGGTGTGAATTACAGTAGAGGGAACATAGTAAAGTTATTGAAATTGCTGTAACTCAGTATATGCTGTTTGCATTTAGAATCAAATGCAGAAAGAGTCTGTATGCTTATATGTGCCATATATATATTCAGCATATATAAGTAAACAGTAAAACACTCAGTAAGCACTCAGCAAGCCCTCAGTAAAACAGCAAAATAAGAATTGCCAATTAAAGGTAATCTCTAATTACAGGGTAAGAAAACATACAGGAAATTTTGAATCTGTCTTGCTTAAGAAGAGATTGGCAAAAAGACCAGAAAGAAAGGCCCCCAAAAAGTTCTCTGATCCAAATTTACTCTTTTCACCTTGATGCAGTCAGTGATAGCTGTGCTTTCATGTTGTAACAGGCATTTCATGACATTTTCTGCTAAATCTCATTCATCTGGATTCATCCTCCTCAGAGAGCTTATGATAAACCTTTGTGCCACAAGACACTTGAATCTCTTTTCTATGCTATTTGCTCTGTTTTATTTTTTCTAAATGCCACTTTAACCTTTTTATATTCAGTTCTTTGAGTCTTGAACTACTGTAATCTCCTGTATGGTTTCTTAATATCCCATTCAATTAGGAGCCTGAGTTGTTATCCATTAGTCATGTAATTGGCTTGTTAGCCTCTGATCTCAGTTCTTTGCCTTAGGTGTACATGTATTTGACTAATTTCTGTAATTTAGGAATTCTTTTCCTTACTTCAGTAGGAGTAATGTACGTACAGCTCTTGCTCAGATGTTGATACTGAGAAGCAAAATGTAGAGGTAGCAACACCTGAGTTTCTGATGCTTTGAATGCCAATACCATCTGCTGCGCTCTCTAATTAGCAGAAAAGCTGGAATGGCTTTTAGAATACTTTTACATGTGGGAGTTTTTTTGGGTTTTTTTAAGTAACTGCCTTTAAAAATGCAGTTTGTTGCTCCTGGTTTAAGTTAGCATCAAGTGAGTCATATTTCATTTCTAATCTCATTCCAATATTTTTGTTTTAGGAAACACGGGAAACACATTCAAGATTGAACCAGTTTTAGGTATTATTACATTACTCAAGGAGCCAGACTTAACCACAATGGGACAGTTTGTTTTGTCAGTCAAAGTGACTGATCAAGGTTCTCCAGCGCTGTCTGCAACAGCAATTGTGCGGATATCTGTGACAATGGCAGATAACTCCCACCCTAAATTCACTCTGAAAGAATACCAAGCAGAAGTTAATGAAAATGTGGATATTGGTACTTCTGTGATTTCTCTCTCTGCAATCAGTCAGTCCACGTTAGTTTATGAGGTAAAAGATGGCAATGTTGATGGAGTCTTCACCATAAACCCATATTCTGGAGTGATCACCAGTCAAAAGGCCCTTGATTATGAACGTGCTTCCTCCTATCAGCTCATCGTACAGGCAGCAAATATGGCAGGCATGGCATCAAATGCAACTGTGAATATTCAGATTGTTGATGAAAATGATAACCCACCAGTTTTTCTCTTCTCTCAGTACTCGGGCAGCATAAGCGAAGCTGCTCCTGTGAACAGCGTGGTCCGGAGCGCCAATAACAGTCCCCTGGTGATACGGGCCACCGATGCTGACAGCAACCAGAACGCTTTGCTTGTCTACCAGATTGTTGAATCAACTGCAAAAAAGTATTTCACGGTAGATTCCAGCACAGGTGCAATCAGAACAATTGCAAATTTAGATCATGAAACGATAGCCCACTTCCATTTCCATGTTCATGTAAGAGACAGTGGGAATCCCCAGCTTACAGCAGAGAGCCCAGTTGAAGTGACCATTGAGGTAACTGATGTCAATGACAACCCACCAGTCTTCAGCCAGGCCGTATTTGAGACAGTCTTGCTCCTGCCCACATACATTGGTGTTGAGGTTCTCAAACTCAAAGCTTCAGACCCAGATTCAGAGATCCCTCCAGAACTAACATTTAGTATAATTGAAGGCAATATGGACCATTTCTTAATTGACTCAAGCACAGGGATACTCACCATTAAAAACAATAGTCTCTCCAAAGACCATTATATGCTAATAGTAAGAGTATCTGATGGGAAATTTTATAGCACTGCTATGGTGACAATAATGGTAAAAGAAGCTATGGACAGTGGGCTCCATTTCACACAAAATTTTTATTCCACTTCTATCTCAGAAAACAGCACCAATATCACAAAGATCGCTGTGGTCAATGCTGTTGGCAACCGCCTCAACGAGCCTTTGAAATACAGCATATTAAACCCAGGAAACAAATTTAAAATCAAATCCACCTCAGGAGTCATTCAGACCACTGGCATCCCCTTTGACCGAGAGGAGCAGGAGCTGTATGAGTTGGTGGTGGAAGCAAGCCGTGAGCTAGATCATCTCCGCGTTGCTCGAGTCGTGGTGAGAGTTTACATTGAGGACATAAATGACAATGCCCCGGTGTTTGTGGGGCTTCCATACTACGCTGCTGTGCAGGTCGATGCTGAGCCTGGTACCCTGATATATCGAGTGACAGCTATTGATAAAGACAAGGGTGACAATGGCGAGGTGTCATACCTGATGAAGGAAGACTATGGACATTTCGAAATTGATAGAGTATCTGGTAGCGTCACTTTAAAAGAAGCTTTCAATTCTGATTTGTCTAATATAGAGTACTTGGTTGTCATTCTTGCCAAAGATGGTGGTAACCCATCGTTGTCTGCGTCAGTAGAGCTCCCCATTACTATTGTTAACAAAGCAATGCCTGTGTTTGACAAGCCCTTCTACACAGCTTCAGTGAATGAAGATGTAGAAATGCACATGCCAATTTTAAGCATAAATGCAACCAGTCCAGAAGGCCAGGGTATCATTTATATCATTGTTGATGGAGACCCCTACAACCAGTTTAATATCGACTTTGATACTGGGGTTCTGAGTGTCATCAGCCCACTGGACTATGAAATAAATTCTCTCTTCAAGCTGATGGTGCGAGCCAGCGATGCTCTCACTGGCGCTCGCGCTGAGGTAACCGTGGACTTGATTGTTAATGATGTTAACGATAATCCTCCAGTTTTTGATCAGTCAGCTTATAATGCTACTCTGTCTGAAGCTTCTTTGATTGGGACTCCTGTTCTGCAGGTTGTTGCTACTGATGCTGACTCTGACAATAACAAGATTGTTCAGTATCAGATAGTCCAGGACACCTTTAACAGCACTGACTATTTCCATATAGACAGCAGCAGTGGCCTAATTTTGACAGCCCGGATGCTGGATCATGAACTCATACAGCAGTGCAGCTTGAAAGTCAGAGCAACTGACAATGGGTTCCCACCTCTGAGCAGTGAGGTTCTCGTTAGTATCTCAATAACAGATATGAATGACAACCCACCAGTTTTTAACCAGTTAATATATGAATCATATGTGAGTGAACTGGCACCTCGGGGTCATTTTGTGACTTGTGTCCAAGCTTCTGATGCTGACAGCTCTGATTTTGACAGACTAGAGTACAGCATCCTCTCAGGAAACGATCGGACCAGTTTCGTTATGGACAGCAAGAGCGGTGTTATCACCCTTTCCAACCATCGCAAGCAGAGGATGGAGCCCATGTACAGCCTGAACGTCTCTGTGTCAGATGGGCTGTTCACCAGCACGGCTCAGGTGCACATACAGATCCTTGGGGCCAACCTCTACAGCCCTGTGTTTTCACAGAGCATTTATGTTGCAGAGGTTAGGGAAAACGCTGCTCCTGGAACAAAGGTAATCCATGTGAAGGCAACAGACGGGGATGCAGGTGTATATGGCCAGATCAGCTACTCCATAATAAATGACTTTGCCAAGGACCGATTTTTGATTGATGCAAATGGACAGATTCTGACAACTGAGAGGTTAGACCGTGAGAACCCACTGGAAAGCGATATCAATATATTCTTGAGAGCCCTCGATGGAGGTGGCAGGACTACGTTTTGCACTGTGAGAGTGATAGTAGTGGATGAGAATGACAATGCTCCCAAATTTATGATGGTTGAATACAGAGCGAGTGTCAAAGCAGATGTCGGGAAAGGTTACTTGGTGACTCAAGTGCAAGCAGTAGATCCAGATGATGGACCTAATTCTAGAATCACCTATTCTCTGTATAGTGAAGCCTCTGTTTCATTAGCTGATCTGCTTGAAATAGATCCAGATAATGGATGGATGGTCACCAAGGGTAGCTTTAACCACCCGAAAAATACTGTTCTGTCATTCTTTGTCAAAGCAGTTGATGGTGGCATTCCTGTAAAGCATTCCCTCATTCCTGTCTACATCCATGTTTTACCACCAGAAACCATTTTGCCTTCTTTTTCTCAACCCCAATATTCTTTCACTGTGGCAGAAGACACCCTCATAGGCAGTACTATTGACATTCTGCGTGTTTTGCCCAGTCAGGGTGCTTTGTATAGCACAGTTAACGGTGAGCTACCTGAAAACAACAAAGACGGGGTTTTCATCATAGAGAAAGACACAGGGCTCATAAAATTGGATAAGAGACTTGACCACGAAATAAATCCCGCCTTTCACTTCAAAGTTGCGGCCACAATTCATTTAGACAAAGTAGACGTTGTGCTGACTGTGGATGTGGAGGTGAAGGTGTTGGATATAAATGACAACAAACCTGTGTTTGAAACAGCCAGCTATGATGCTATAATAATGGAAGGGATGCCTGTAGGGACAAAACTTATGCAAGTCAAAGCGGTTGATGCAGACTCAAGTGCGAATGGGCAGGTCACGTACACACTTGCAGTGGAATCGGAGCTGCAGAAGATCACAGAAGCGTTCACCATTGACAGCAACAGTGGCTGGATCAGTACACTGAAGGATCTGGACCATGAAAAGGAATCTACTTTCACCTTTGCAGTGGTAGCCTCGGATCTGGGGGAAGCTTTGTCCTTGTCCTCAACCGCCTTGGTCTCAGTTACTGTGACAGATATAAATGATAACGCACCTGTCTTTGAGCACGAGGTGTACAGAGGGTCAGTGAAGGAGAGTGACCCTCCAGGGGAGGTTGTGGCTGTTCTGAGCACCTGGGATGAAGACACATCTGATGTCAATCGGCAGGTTAGCTACCATATTACAGGTGAGAAACAGCTTGCATGCTTTCTTCCCATAACCAGCTTACTGAAGAACTTTGCATGTGTCCAGTTTGAGGCAAATGTTTAGCAGGGTTTCAGTTGAATCATCACTGTGAATGGGCCAATTACATTCCTTTTTTCTTTTTTGTTTTTCAAAGAATTTGCAGCATAGCAGAAAATGTGTGTGTCTTTGTGTCTGTGTTACACTCTGAATTTTCCAAGATGAATGCTTCCTGATTTGCTGCAGTGCAATGTAGTGTAGCCATCAACCCATCACAATTGATATATCAGCTTGAAAACCATCATGATTTAATGTTACAAACAAGGGAAAAGGAAAATTTTCTTCTTACAGAGAAAATCCTTGTACTTCCAAGCATTTAATTTTTTTTTTCTAAACAATGTTTTTCTTTTTGTGATAGGAAAGTAGATTCCAGAGCCATTTTGAAATACCAGTATTTGGAATGGGGAGTGAAGGGGAGCACAAATGAATTTTACATTATGGAGTGAGGGGATACCATTTCTTATCAGCACAGATTTTGGCCAGGGAAATAGTAATATACTTAGAAGCACTCGTTAGCTGCCATGCATTGTTATATACAGTATAAGGAAATTTTGATTACATTACTAATACATTTTTCAAAGCATATTAATGTTGCTCTTTCCTATTGTGTAATATTTATTATCATTCTTTCCTCCTAGATTCAGCCTGGCTTTTCTCTAAGTATGTTATGAGTGACGGGTACTGCAGTTATTTTTCTCCTTCCATCTTGCATTGTCCAATAGGTTTTGGTAGGGAACCACTTTTTCACTCTCCCCATCCTTAGTAATTCAAGAGCTATCATTAGCTACCTGGTAATAACCAAATTATTGGAAAAATTCACATTTTTCTCACTGGATGGGATTCAACATATATAAGACTGCTTGTAGGAAGCAGGGCAAAAATTACTTAACTTGTGGGAAAATAGTTTATGTATTTTGCTCGGGAGGGTAAGGCTTCTGCCCTTTTGTTAGCTATCAAAATGAAAACGGCTGTGGGATGGTGTGTAGGGAGAGGTGTGACACTCCAGTTAGCCACAGACTGCCAGTGTTACACATCACAAACAGCATCATTTTCAAAGCAACCAGAAATATGTTGGTTAATTGTAACTTGAAATTTTGGATTCACTTTAAAGATTTGCAAAGACTATGTGTTTATAGTGTAATGTGCTGTAGGATATTAGAAGTAGGGGCAAAAGTCCTGTGTGTAAATGTCAGGATTTAGTGGCTCTAGGAAGGGTGCATTAGCTGCTGGTGGCCCAGGTCCCACATATGTAAAAGTAAATCAATAGTGCCTCATACTAGAGATTTTGGGGCATTTGAAGGAGTTTGGGGATCCCAGTGTAGAAAATACTTTGGGAAATGAAGATCCGTATGTTTGTAACGAAGATGGTGTGCTGTGATCTTTGGCTTTGTTGTGAAGTCTGGCAGTCATCTCTTATAATGAATTATGCCTTTAGTTACGTAGTAGTTTTTTTCCACTTACCTGTGCTGTTAATTTAGCAAAAACTGGACTTTTGAATAACAATTGTCAGATGTGACTCATAGATCATTCTGTACCTTAGTTTCTGTCACAGTTCAAAATATGACAGATATTTTACTGTTCTGTAAGCTGCTGAAAACATTACATGTCAAAGCCCAAAACTTTCTTACTGTACAATTACTAAAGCACATGGGCTCAGAAATTCCACTTCCTTTGAATATATCATTTGAGCTTGGGAAATGCGCAAGGAGAAATTAGGTTCCTTTGATTAGAATGTCAAAACATGTTAAAATATAGTTTCACTCACAAAATAGTCTATTCACACTTTAACTCAAGTTGATCTCAGGAAATGCGCTTGAGTATTTCATGGAATCAGATTAGCTAGATGATTATTCAAAAGCTGTGGCTTTCTGGAGGCATTTTGATTCATAGAAACTTCTGTGAATACAGTAAACTCTTGAGTAAAAATGATACATTAACAAAAAGGGAGAAGAAAACAAATTACGAGACTCATGTGGATCCAGCAAAAACAGCTCTGTGAAAATGCATCTGGAGAAAAGTAGCACATAGAAGATAGGAGAAATCATTATTCAGAAGATAAGAGAAATAAATGTTCTGGGACAGATGTGATCACTGAAGAGTCCTTTCTGTTCTTTAGAGAATACAAATGCCTATTAAAGTCTTCTGGTCAATCTTGAAAAGGAGTAGATGCATTTGGGTGGATAAATAAGTATTCTGCTTGGATTCCTTCAGTTTATTGTTATTTTCCATGATAACTGGCAAGGAGTTGCCATTGTCAAGTCCACATTCATTTGCATTAGATGGTGAAGGAAAAAATTTTGCACTTACTCTTTGTTATTCGTAGTTCAATAGCAGCTGGAGATGTTCACAAAGCAAAAGCACCCTACATAAATCTTAATAGAAAATCAATTGGAAGTGCAGATGACACAAATGCACTTTGGAAGCACAGTAGTTTTCTTTTGAAGACTCATTTGAGGTTGTTGCCTGTATCATTTGAGGCAGTTTGCCTAAAACCAGGGCTCTTCTGATGTCTAGCCAGCCTACACCTGGCCAGATATTACTGAAATTTAAGAGTGGCGAACCATGAAAAGCCACCAGAAAAATGTCAGCTGCCAAGACATTGATACAGTAAAGTGTTTTGTGTTCCTCAGTGATGTTAATTAAGCTTCATCAGGCACATAAAGCAAGGGAGTCAGTAGTCTTTAAGCTTGGTTCAGCTGAATACAAGGAAGATGGACAGTGGGTTTTGGAAGAAAGAAGTGGTATTATACACAGTAGGTTATTTGCTGGGTTGATTGCCCAGTATGAGCAAAGGTGTGGCTTTTGTTAGTTTTTATCATATATTTGAGATACTGGAATTCTGGAGAAATGGATGTTTCAGTGTTTGGGAAGGCCTTGTGCTGCCAGATGAAGAACAGCTTCTGCAATTTTATGGTAGTAAAGCTAAGAGGATTGGATTTACCATTTCAGAAGCTCAGTAAACTTGCGACGTCTTAAACTGGAAGTGGAGGATAAACCTATTGATTTTGTGTCATGCAAATGCCTAGAGTTCTAACTGGGAAATGAAAGTACCTAAATAAATGCATAAATGTAAGACAGAAGCTAAATAAATAAGTTAGTAAATATTCAGTTCCCCCTCCCAGATGGGGACATTGCAGTGAAAACTGATACTGTTGGCTTCTAGTTTTCCTTTCCCTTTTAGTTGCTATAATGGCCTCTGTGTGTGCTTTAGTAATGATGTGTGTCAGGATTTGTTTATTTTGGATCACTGTGTCTCTGCATTTCATTTGTATCTGGCTGTTTTCTTTCTTTGCTTAAACTTGAGCTTGATTTGGCTTTGTACTATTTGCTGACTAGGGAGGGAGGGAGAGCATTATTTAAACTTCAAGTAACAAAAGATAAAAGATACTGCTGATTCTTCTAGCCTCAAAGCCTTTCTAAAAAGTTAGTGGAATGTTTTTTGTAGCCAGCACTTCACTGTTGTGACATTCAAAGTAGAACATAAGAAAACTGCCAAAAGATTTTAAAGAATCCATTAATACATGTAGTCAGGAGGCTTCCGTTTAGAAAAGCTACATTATTCAGAGTGAAAAACTAATTAATTAGAATGCCCCTAGGAAGCTGAATCTGCTTGCATATATTACTGAAAAAGTTAATTAATCACTGCAGAACGAGATCTGCATCAAGACATATGTATAAGTACTAGGAAATAGTTTCCTGGGCCACAGTGTGGATTTTTTGCCTTTCCATTTTTAAGAATATTTAAGAATATTTTCTTGCTGTGTCTCATTATTTCTCTTACACTTTATAGTCCACCTTTGCTTTCCATCAGTGAAGTATAAAGCCAGTCCTAAGAAGCAAAAAAACCCAAACAAAACAAAGAAAAAAAAAACCAAAAAAACAAACTGTGGACATGCAGATAAACTGCTATACCTGTTTATTACACAATTTTCTTGGTCATTCAGTGGAGTAAAGAGGAGGAAAAGAGATGCTAAGGAGCATTTTTTTATACATATTCCCCAAATTCCTAAGTATAATTTAAAAGCCATTCCATTAGAAAAAAAGCAACAGTGATTTTAAAAGTGCTCCAAGGTAGTGTTACTGCTAACTATAAAAGCCACCAGCTGATTTTAATTAGATTTTACCTTTCCTCTTTTCTTAGCAATGGGATGCCCATACTTTGAGTGTATTGCTTCCTACTTGGTCAGGACAGTTAATAATTTCCTTTTACAAAAGGACTAATGTGCAGGAAAGCCCTGATTAATATCATGCAAGAAAATAAGAATATTTAAGACTACTTTTATTAATGGTTTACAACATTAAACTCACTATGAGACGATTACAGCCCTTTATAAAGGAGAGTTAAGCTTTTTTTTATGCTGGCGTTGAACTGAATAGAGGGAATTTAATGTCAATCAACAGGGGTCTGCCTTCTTTGAAGTCACATTCAGACTCAAGGCAGTGGACAGATTCTGATTTCCTTGGATTGTATTCAGATCTGGCCAGTAGTACACATCAACACTCTGTGTAACCCTCTTTAGGAGAAATGTGTGTTTATATGACACAACAGATTAAACAATGTGTTCTCTGGTGATTGTTCCAGACTGTCACAGAAATCAGTGGGAAAACAGCTTGGTTTTGTGATCAAAAAGGGTGGTTTTCTGTCAACAGAAAATATCTGTATTTGATACATGAGTTTGTATCTGTATGGTTCAAAAGCCTTTTATAATTTTAATGCCTATATGACTAATTTTCTGGAAATTCTATTCATTACAACTTGCTGTTTTTGGCACAGTCACAGCTTGCACAAATGGTGACTCCTAACAAGAAAGATTTGCTCAGCCTGACTCAACTGACTTAGTTTTCATATTAAATAAAAACCAGTCTATCTTGTCACTGGTAGCTAATGAAGAAGGCATAGATTACAGCCTGTGACCCCTTTCCTGCTTTTTGATGTAGAAGGAAGGTATGGAATGGACATTAGAGCTTTCTAAATTGTTTTAAGCTCAACTTCAAGACCTCCTCTGTGTTGTTATTTTGACAGGAAGGTTTCTGAGAACTGACAGAATTGTGACAACAGAAGCAACATCAGAGACAGTAATTGCCTGACAACAGAGTCAACACAAATAAATTCAGTCTTTTTTTTTTTAATACTTACTTATGCAATCATTCAGTGGAAGTACTAGAGGTAGAGGGGAAGGTTTAGGAACCTGGTCTTTCCGTTCAGCTTGTACAGATCCCATGACACATGTTAGAACCCTGATTAATTTGTAGGCAAATGTACACTAGCATATTTGACATTCTTGAACGTGTTACAAGGAAAAATAAGTATTCCCTTAATAGTTTTATACCCCTTTTAAACATGAGCTACATAGAAAGTACTTCTCAGAGTGAATTCCTGCATGGAGACCATAGGAGAAAGCCTAATATGGTGGGCAAAGAGCTAGTAGCAGGTTAGCTGCAATTATAGCTCAGCCAGTGGAGCATCATGGTGCTTTTTAACATATCCTCAGTCAGTTTCTGTAGCACATGAGTTTGCTATGACTGTAGTTCTCTATCCTACATTATTAAATGTGCAGATACATTTTTACTGACCAAGCTGGGCACAGAAGACTGGGTAGTTGGCATTACTGGGTTTGGCTAGGGTAGAATTAATTTTCTGAGTAGAATGGAGCTATGATTTGGATTTGTGATGTCACAGGGATGTTTTAGTTACTGCTGAGCAGAGCTTACACAGAGTCAAGGCCTTTTCTGATCCTCAGGCATCCCACCAGTGGGGAGGGTGGGAGTGCACAAGGACCTGGGAGGAGGCACAGCTGGGACAGCTGATCCCAACTGACCACGGGGATATTGCCCTCCATATGGCAGCATGTTCAGCATATAAAAGCTGAGGGAAGAAGGAGAGAGATGTTCAGAGTTAATGGCATTTATCTTCCCAAGTAACTGTCAGAGCCCTGCTTTCCTGAAGATGGCTGAACACCTGCCATGAGTTCTTTCTTCTTTTGTTTATACACAGAGCTTTTGCTTTACCCATTAAAATTTCTTTGTCTCAACCCATGAGTTTTCTTACTTTTAGTCTTCACATTCTCCTCTCACTAGGGAGGAAATGAGCAAGCAGCTGTATGGGGCTGAGCTGACTAGTGGAGTAAAGTCATAATATTGGTTTAAAAGATTTTACTATCTGGTCTGACAGGAGATTTGGATCAGACTCACAAGAAGGTAATCAAAGGTGTTTTCTTCATGGACCAGGCAGGAGACTATCATTTCAGATAAAAGAGTAAATAACTGTTCTAAACATTAATGACTGTGCTTGTTTTAATTATTACACGCTTCTCTGTATGTGCAGAATACAGAATTCCCCTTCCCTTCCCTTCCCTTCCCTTCCCTTCCCTTCCCTTCCCCCTGAGGATGATGTGGACCAAAACTTTCGCTCTTCCAACCTCTTTTTGTCACCCAACAATTTAATGATGTGGAAGAGCAGCATTGCCAGGTTCAGTGGCAGTGTTATGGCATGGTAAAAAACTCTTTTGCTTTATCTCCTGCACACCTTTCACCAGCTTTCACTCTTGGATACATTTGATCTATTTGTACTGCTTATCTTCCAACTGTTCCTCAAATGACCTCTTGTTAGGACTATTTAATACTCATGTGTCTTCCTGTGTCATGTAAACTTTTTTAAAAAATAGAATTTTAATAAGCACAAGAATGGCTTTATGATAAAGCTTTCATTAGAGGATTCCTTAACAGAACCCACTTCCAGTCCTTGATTGCATAATCAACAGCTAATGAAATTGTCTTGGTAACAAGAGCTACGGTGTATTACCTCCTCTCCTGAGACTAAGTGGAAAGACAATTGTACCAGCCCGAGAGGACTATTGATTGTTCACAGTTTGAATTTGATTACCCTTACGGGGAACTGAACAAGAGATCATCTTCAGCTCTGCTAAATGGATTTTTTTTTTCCACTGAAAGTTATCGGTTCACTTTCATACAGGGCATTCAGGGGGCAGTAAACACAGAGAGTGCAATTTCATTGCAGATTTCCTGAGTCTGCAAGTTTGGAAGCACCAAAAGCTGTGAAAGAAATGATGGCTGCTTAGTGATGTGTCTCTGTGTTCAAACCAGGTGGGAGCCCTGAAGGGACACCACAGCTCATTGTGTGTTGCTTGTCTTATTGCAGGAGGGAATCCCAAAGGGAAGTTTGCTCTGGGACTGGTTCAGAATGAGTGGAAAGTTTATGTTAAAAGGCCTCTGGATCGAGAAGAGCAAGACATTTATTATCTGAACATCACTGCCACAGATGGCCTCTTTGTGACCCAAGCTGCTGTGGAAGTGACTGTCACTGATGTTAATGATAATAATCCAGTTTGTGAACAGGTGAGTTAACACCACCCATGGCAGTCGGCCACTGTGTTGAGAGTGATGCTTTCCCTGAGGGTGTTTCTTGCTGTTTGCAAGTGTTCCAAGTATTCATAGGCAATGTTTATTTTCATCCTTATGGTCTTAATTGAAGAATCTGCAGTGATCTGGGAGAGAAGCAGGATAAAACATTCCTGTGAAGCCAAGACTGAAGGATAATGATCTCATAAAGTTTGCAGAGGAGGCTTGTACGCAGTGGCCTTAGTTGGTTTTACAACAAATATTATGAGATGACACTGGGCAGCTACTCCTCCCCTGCAAAAAAGAATGTGTTCTCCCTTCACAACCCATGTGGAAATGTCATCAGTCTAGTTTAACTCCAGCTTTCCTCAACTTTCCAGATACCAGACATCCAGTGGAAAAGGCAGAAGAATGTAGCTTGCTGTCCTGTTGTCGGGAATGCATGCAGTGTGGCCTGACCACAGCTTTCAGAGTGCTAGCTGTCTTGTATTCTGTGGAAAGGCAATCCAGGGAACTGATGTTAGTGCAATAGAAAGGTCTGTGTAAAAGAAAAGATATGATAAAACCAAAAGTTCCTTAATGGTACTACTCACACAAAATTTATATATATATATGTATTTGTGTGTGTGTGTATGTGTATGTGTGCATGCATATACTCATATAATTCCTATTGTTACATTATCGCTCACTGACAGTTTACTATCATTGCACAAACCACTCTGCCACTCTGGGGAATCACAATCTGTATTTCCCTCAAAATTGCTGGATAAAAACAATTGTTTCTGTTAGCACACTCATCAAGATTTTCATTTCATGGGTGTCAATGAAATAAACAGAAGATACAAAATGGTATTGCTTTAAGCACCTAAGATGAGTCTTATTCACAGTCATAATTTGGCATTGTTTCTGTGACAGCTCAAATCTTAACAGTGATCTGAATTTCTAGGAATGTGTTGTGTAAAGGAAAATTGTTTCTTGTATAGAAAGATGTACTACAAATACTTTTTTAAAAAAGGTTATTCAAAGACTGTAAAATACTGCTACAGCATAGCTTACATGTCTGTTTTTGACTCTAGGTTGCATATACAGCATTGTTTCCTGAAGACATTCCACCAAACAAAGTAATTCTCAAAATCAGTGCTAAAGATGCTGACATCGGGCCCAATGGTGAAATTCGCTATTCTCTTTATGGTTCAGGGAACAATAAATTTTTCTTAGATCCAGAAAATGGTAAGAAGACAACCAAATACCTCTGAATAGCCTTAATCCCTGTACATCTGGGTACTGATTTCCTTAGTTAGAGTTGGGTTACATGTCAGCCAGTTTGTTCCAGTTCTGGCAGATGTGGGTGGCCATTTGAATGATGGTGGCAGGGGTGTGAAAGGATGGATGGACCTCTTTGTTGGCCAGGTTGGATGTTATAACCAGAACAGTGGATACTTTTGTTTCCCCCAGACTTCAAGTTAGATCAGACATTTATCATAAAACCACAGGATATTTTGGTCTGGAAGAGAACTTTGAAGGTTACCTAGGTCAAACCCCTTGCCATATGCAGAGTCATCTTCAAATAGATCGTGTTGATCAGAGATCCATCCAGTTAAGGTTTTTAGGGCTACCTGTGCAAGTGTTTCACCATCTAATCATATATCTAGTCTAAATCTACCCTCTTTAATTTAAAACTGTTACCCTCTGTCATGTCACAGCAGGTACTGCTAAGAAGTGTTTCTGTGTTAAGTAGCCTATAAATCTTGAGAGTGACAGAAAGACAGACTTGGAAAATCATGGTGATGTTCATATGGGTAAAGCTGTAGGCTGCTGTTAAAGCCACCATGAATGACTTGTCATCCTTGTACTCATACTGACACCTCACTTTTTTGTGAGAAAGGGGAAGTGATGCTGCAGTGAGTTTTTAATCTGTTCATTGAATAAGTAATGTTGGGTTCATTTCCTCTTTCCTATTCTTGTGAAACACGTTTTTGAGATGCTTAGGCTGTCTAGAATTAGTGATGCTGATGCACTAATGATGACAGCTGCTGCTTTTAAATAATTTCAGGTGAACTGAAATCTTTGGCCCCTCTCGACCGAGAGAAAATCCCTGTGTACAACTTGGTTGCCCGAGCCACTGATGGTGGTGGCAGGTTTTGCCAGTCAGAAATCCATCTTATTTTAGAAGATGTTAATGATAATCCACCAGTGTTTTCATCTGACCACTACACTGCTTGTGTCTATGAGAACACCGCCACTAAAGCTTTGTTAACAAGAGTCCAAGCAACAGATCCTGATGTTGGTAAGTGAATAACATTACAAAAAATAAATAATGTTTATGAAAATTCTATGGATTGGTGGAATTGCAGCGCAGATTCACTTTTCTATTGCTAAATTTCTTCCTTTTCTCCTCCTCCTTCTTCTTTATCCTCCCCATTTCTCTCTCTTCTCCTTTACATCAAAATGCTTGTGTCTGATATTGACACAGTGATGTCACAAAGAGAAAAGCATTGCAGCAGCCACAGAACCATGTAGTCTTATCTTGATCAACAATAGCTCTGGTTAGGGGGAAGTGAGCATTTCAGGGCTAAATTACAACTTTCTTCCTTCAGTGGGCTCACCTCTTTTCTTGAGCCATGATTTTGAATACCCATGCCTCTATTTATGCAAATAATATTGGTACATGCCACAGGGACATGTACCTGATTAATCACAGCTTTTCTAGAGTTTTATATTGCAATAGTTCCCATTTGTTCCAGCTGGTTACTTTAGCATAAAACTATTGTACACTGTGAATGTACATTATAAATGTTCTGGTTATTTAACTGCACATTCTTTGAAAGTGTAATAGTTTATTATATGAGGACCTTAGCCTTGAAATGTGGGCCCAATTATAAATAATTAAAGGGGAGTCTTTTTGCATAATACAGTGGGTAAAACCTACTGAATATTAGAAAAATTTTCAATAATTTCGACTTGAGTTCAAATAAATAACTTTGTTTTTTTTTCTTCCTGTGTTTTAGAGGTGTTTTGTAAAAACTGTGGCCTGTGTAGTTTCATGTAAAAAGCAGATCTTTCATTTAATGAAAAAAAAATTTTTTTCAGAGTAGAGTGCATACTGGAAGTCTCAGTTATTTGAGAGGCTGATAGTTTAGATATACAAGAATTCATAAAGGAGCAGCAAACATTCATTGATGTATCTACGAAGAGCTGCATTATATGCCATGGTTGAAAGCTCACAATTAAAATTCTGATGTTGTCCTGCAGTAAAGAGCCTGTTATTGTTGGTAAACTATTGAACCATCTGAAGAGACAGTGTTGTTGTTTTCTACTGTTGTATTAATTACCATTTTTCTTGTAGGTAGAATGACATTCAAGGAGAGAGGGGGCACAATTAGGAAAAAAAAGTTGTCAAGAAAAGTTCTTGTTAGCACCAACTTTAAATAATAAGATGGTTAACAATGGAAAAAATCCACAAACCATGAGCTAGTTGCAGTTCCTTCCTTTGGAGACTAGAGAAGTTAAAGGGAGGGGTGGATATGATGGATGAGAAGGAGCTATGTTCTTGTTAATGCTTAGACCTGAAAATCAAACCATACAGTGTATTATAAGTAAATTACTAAGAATTCCCTAATACTGGATTTTTTTCTAATTGCTCTTCCATTAGTCCCTACTAAATCACTTATTCCCTATTGCTAGATAGTGAATGAGTTCAGGTAGTGTAATTTTCCCAGGAGAGAAAAAATGTATTATTGATATTCCTGATGGGCTGTGATATTCTAAGGCCTATTGAAGTGTTATCCTGAAAATACCAGTCGGGTCAGTAATTGTCGTACAAATAAGTTTTTAACATTCAGGAAACATCTTGAGGTCAGTCTTAGAATTAACCTGCTCTACTTTGGGCTTGGGGCCATGTACTGTTAAGGGCAGGAGCACGAATATTGAAGCCATTGAGAGAAAACTTGAGAGAAGTCCCTTTGTAATCCACAACTAAACACAATTTAACAGATTCCTGACAGTACTGTGTTCAGACACTGTGGGATAATTAAGATAATTTCCAGTTAAGAGAAAAATAGTGTTTTATCTGCCTTGTGCCTTTGATATCTATTGAAGTTCCTGATCTCATAATATCCTGTGAAATTATTGGACTGGACCATAAGTTGCTGTTTAATATATTTATAATTTGGATACATACTTAGAAACTAGCTGTACCATCTGGACACACTGAGGGAGAATTGTGATCCTTCCTCACAGTATTCAACAGAAGAAAATAGTTTTAACTGTTGAGTAGCACACAAGTTCATTTTCCACAACCTCTACATACAGCTAGGGATCTTAAATTATTTGGTCTCCTGTAGGAGAGAGAATATACATAAGTCTATTTGTTAGAACATTTTAGTAGTTCTAATCGAAAACAGTTCTTTCTCCTATACTGCTGTGATTGGAAATTTTTAATATTTCCACAATATGTTTTTTTCTACTCACTCACCACCAGCAGGTTTGGAAATGTTCAAACTAAGAAATGAAAGTGAAATGTTGATTCCGCATTTTTCCGAGAGGTTCACAGAAAGCAGTGAATTTTTCACCTCCCACTGTCTCCAAAGCAAAGTGCCAAATTACTCCATTTTGTTCAAATGAAGGCACAAGAACAGCTGGAATGAATGCTGAGGTGTAATTACCTGAGCAAACCCATCACACAACTGCAATATAAGCCTGTTTCAAAGGAATTAGGGTCATGCTAGGGCAGCAACTCTGAGGAAAGCTACATGGGAATTTGTGGCAAGTATGATGTTAAAAATTTGATAAACTTCAGAATAAACCTGGAGCCCAAAGCTGAGGTTCAGGTATATACTCATTTCCAGTGCTGCTCATGTTTTCTGCATGCACAGAGTGTTGTGGCCTTGCTCACACAATACAAGAATGAATGACAGCATCATCCAAGCTCAGCAGTGCTTTAAGCAATGGTTAAATCCTGCTTCACTTGCAAATGCTGTACTTTGTGAATGACCTCTGTGCTCAGGCCTGTTTCCATGATGATTGATGGTGTAGTCTACCAAAGGCAGGAGCACTTACTGTACTGAAAATGAACAGTACATTATCCATCCTTCTGCAGTCTTCTTCATCACTGCTGGGGCATCAGCCTTCCAGATCTGTAGGCAGTTTAGTGATTTCACTGACCAATCGATTTTTTCCTGGGTTTATGATGTATATGAAATTCTAATTCTTGCTCAAAATGGGAATAGCCTTGACAGGCAGCTCTGTCTTGCCTGCCACTCTATCTGCTGCCTTTCCTGCTGCCTTCCAGCCTCTCTATCCATTAGCCAATGTTTAAAGCTGTGGCAGACCATCCCCGTTCCCTGCACAACCAGCCAGTACAGATGGACTGGGCCATTTTTGAGCCAGCACCTTGTATTGCATGCAGCCAACATGCAGGAAAGCAGGGGCATGTAGGTAAAAAATAGGCAGGAGTGGCCTTTATTTGCTTGCAGAGTTCATACAGTGCAGACTGCCCTGCTCTGTACTCAGCTGCCCCTCACCACCACAGCCCTTCCCCAGGGCCCATGCCAGTGCATCACACAGGAGATGTGGTAACATGCATGCTGCTAGGAGCCATCTAGTATCCATGCTTTGGTTTGGGAAGGCAAATCTAGGAGCTTCTCAGAGGTATTGATCAGACTGATCCGCTTCTTCCTTGAACAGCAGGCATCTTGTCCAACCATCCTGCTTATACAGGGACACCTACAGCAAGTTATCTAGGACTCAGTCCAGATGGCTTTTGGCTATCTCCAAGGACAGAGAATGCCGTCCTCCAAGGATTGAGTGCTGTGCAGCACAAGCACCTTGGAGATTCTCTGGGAAAAACCAGACACCTGCATTGTGGATACAGACAAAAGTATAACATCCTCACCATGATCTGTACATGAAAAAAGGTGTTGTTTTGGGAAATACCTTCCCATATATTTCAGCAGATTTAATAGCATTGAGTAATGCAACCTAGAAAAACAATTAGCAGTGTGCTACCTTATTCAAAGCATTTTTTCACTTTTGTGTGTAGGTTGCCGAGAGTTCCAGATGTGTCCCAGCTTCTGCAGGGCTTGTAGACTCACAAACAGAATGGTCTAAGATTTATTCACCAGTTCTGAAAAAAAATATCCAGCTAGTTTTGGGGTCAGATGATTTGAATGAGCCTGAATATCTGTTCTTAATTCCTTATATTTGAAGCTTTGGTACTTAGGTGGATGTGAGGGAAAACATGGGTCTTGAAAACCTAATTCAGAAAGCCAGAATAAGATTTGAGATCCTCCCACAGATATGTTTATGCAGACAGGTTATATGGGTTAATTGTGGTTGAATTTGATTGTGTTCTTTAAGCAGTTTTATAGAGTTAAATATTATTTGGACCAGGATTTATGAGAAGGATTCTGTTGTCAGCTGATTAGTGCATTTGTGTTTAATTTGGAGAGTTTCAATCAATCAAGTCCCTAATCAGTCTGAATCTTGGTGTGGGAGCTAATTATTCACCTTTTCATGCAAAGTGGAAGAGCTGCAGCAGAAGAGACTCAGCTCTTCTGGGGGATGTTGTTTGACCTTCTTAGTAGGAGACATCTGCTTCCTAAACCCAGACTTCTCCAATAAGAATTGATAGAAAATCTGGCAAACTGGGTAAGGAGTGCCATTTTCTTTCCGTTTCTGACAGAGAATTTTATGTTGGACTTCAAAGAAATCTGTGTCAAAAAATTATTTTTTCCTGGAAGGTTTGACTTTGTTGGAACATCACTGATTTTGATGTTTCAGTTAAGACTTGCTTTGTCGAAAAAAGCCCAAACCCTTACTATGTGTGCTCACAAGGCACCTGCACAGGAAATAATAAATTTCTTTAATAGGGAAGAATGGTAATATGACTTCTCCTTCAGGTTTCAGCCAGTCCAGTTTAGTGTCCAAGAGGATGAGGAAGCAAGCATATTTTATCTTCTTTTTCTTCTTGTCCTCTTTTCTTGTCAATGAGAAAAAAAGAAGAAATTACTAAAACAATAAGAAATGAAGTATCTGTCTGAAATTATGACTAAGGAATATAGATAGTTCTCTGAAGTTTATCACTGCTTTTTAGAAAGTGGCATCAGGGTGCTGGTGAGCCCAGCATGAAAAAAAAATCACTCAGGCTGTTCAATGGTCACCACTTTCAAGAATACATGGTGTGGAACTAGAGTACAGACTTCAACCTCATCAGTGGTGGGCTTTGCCCTTGAAGGAATTAGGGAAACAGCCTGTTGCAGTCACAGCTGCCTCACAGCTGGGTTGGGAAAGTGTTAAATGTTGCTGGGTGAGATTGCAGGAATGTCAGAAAGAAGTGTAAGACAGTCACAGATTGATTGGAGAGCAGCTCTCTGAATTATGTGTAATAGAGAGTAACAAAATAATAGAAATGCTGAAGTAGATACTCATTTGGGCATTTTCTGGCAAAACTAGTACACAGCAAACCTCTGCTTTTGCATGTTGGTTAATGTTGGGCATGTCCCTTAAAATGGACCTAGAAACTTCTGGAGCATTCAGGATCTGAAAAAGACCAAAGCAGGGATTGAAACATGAATAAAAAGGATAAGCAGGGATTGAAACGTGAATAAAAAGAGTAACAGAGATAATAGAAGATTTACTGAAACACAACAGCTACTAGGTAGTTAACTTTGGCAATGAGGCCAGCTACATGGCATTTCTGGGTATTGTCTGAGTTTTTGTAAAATAAATATTACAAGATACTTTACAGAGGATGACTCATTCTCTTTAAAATATACACAGTGCTTCCTGTATCTTCACCCACATCCTTGCCTCACAGACTTTTAAAATAGAACCCAGATTAGGGCTCTAATGCAGGATATGAAAGAGACATGAATTATTAATTCCTTTTACTCTAGCAATCCAAAACAGTATTGCATATATAGGAGGTATAGTTGAAGTAAGGAGACCTGTCCACTGTCACTGAAGCTGTTCTTCAGGAATCAGCCATGTAAGAAAAAAACAACCAACCAGTCAACGAAAAGACAAAAACAAAACAAACAAAAAAAAATCCTTATAAAACAAAGCGAAAAAAAAGAAAATAACCATCCTACCAACAAAAAAAAAACAAAAAACAGAACACAAAATAAAAGGCATGTGTGAGCATTGCTCTATAGCCTGGTGGGTGATTTCGTTCTGGACTCTGTTCCTCAGACCTTATTAAATGAATAGTAATAGTCCATGATGATGTACCTTGTACTCCTTCTTCCTGGAAAGGTGTCCTTACCATTAGACTTCTGTCCGATCTTCCCTAAGGAGAAGCAATGCCCCACATTGCCCAGTTGTCTGGCCAGTCCTATGGACACTTGCAGATCCAAATTCACTCAGTTCAGGAGAAAACCTAGATTTTGCCTTCCTAGTAAAGCCAAAAACACTAATAGGAATGCAGAGATAAAGCACACTGGACCCCTGAAAAATTGCCAATAAAAAAAATAATAGTCAGGTTTTTAGAAGTCTAGATTTGACTTATTGTAAGGAGGTAAAAAAGCAAAGTATTGGTGGATTTTGAAAACGTCTATTAAAACATTCAGCATGACCCTGTTGAATCCCTCAGAGGGCCATATTTTAAAAGCTTCAGGGGTAGTCAGGGGAATGCAGTAACCCTCCTTGCATTAAAATGATGAGATGTGTGTATCAAGATGACTAAAAGCTAGTGTGTTCAGGAGCTGGAAGTCATCAAAGAAATCTCATTTCCTTGTGCATGTTAGGAGGCCATATTGAAATAAATGTTATAGATGTTATGGCTAAGGTTTAGTGAGTTTTATGGCATCGTACTGCACCATGTTGTTACGTGTAAGCCAGGGAAACATGGTCTGCACCAAACTGCTATCAAGGGAGTTTGTAGTAACCATTACACTGGAGGGGTAAGTTAGGAAAGGTACTGGGTGCAGCCCTGCTATTTTGATTCCTGAATACATAAGTAGGCACTTATGTCAGAAAATGTCAGAAAGCAGAGTGCTGCTGCAAGTTACCCTGGATAGTGCCGAAGCCACAGTTGTGATATTTAACAGTTGGAAAAGTGGTATGGAAAAATCCAGTGCAAGTCATCAAGATAAATGTGACTTCTTGTGTTTAGGCAAGAAAACAAAGTGCGCTGGTATTGTCTGGATGGTGACTGCCTGGGCAGCAGAACTGCAGAGATGCAGCTGTATTACTGTGACCCACAGGCTGAAGATATTTACACTTTCATGCTGGTGTGAAAAGGCAAATGCTTTAATGGGATGGGTAAACCAGAGTGATGCTGGAAAAAAAAAAGTATTTCTTTCTGTTTATATGGTGTTGACAAATCCTGACCTGAAAGGCTGTGTTGTTTTCGGTACAGCACTTCCAAGAAGATGTGGGCTACATCTTCCAGGAAGGTGTAGGAGATTGACTAAAGAGATCACAAGTCTGAAACAAAAGTCAGGAAATACTGAAACAGTTGAGAGGGTCTGCCAGGGAAAAAAGGATTGAGATGATAAAATATAACAGTCTTCAGCTATCAGATAAGTAGGAGGAAGGAACTTGACCCATGTTCTTCTTTTTTTCCCTTTTATTAATTTTATTCAATCTCATCAAAGTCAGAACACAATTTTTAGTTGTAAGAAAAGTGAGGCACTGGGGTGTGTTATCCATGGAGGTTATGCAAGTTCCTGATCAAAGGATAGGCCTCCTTTTGGGAATAAATTGCATCCATCTTGTCTTTGTGCAGGGATAAATCAGATGACCACTCAAGATTCCAACTCTCTTTATGCGTTCTATTTTTAATAGTTTCATTAATTTTTGAGATTTCCAAAACATTGTTAGCAACATTGAGGCAAAGAACTAGACGGAGAATTATATCTCTTGGATTATATTGAGTGAATAAACCATGTCTTTAAACTGGATCACTTAAACATACGTGCATATGAATAGTCTGTCTATATATACACATACAAATATATAAGAAGTATAATATACAAACTATTTGAGCACATGTCTGATGAAGAGAAGCTGAGGGAGCTGGAGTTGTTTAGCCCAGAGAAAAGGAGACTGAGAGGTGACCTTCTTGCTCTTAATAACTACCTAAAAGGAGCCTGTAGTGAGATGGGGATTGGTCTCTTCTCCCAGCTAGCAAATGAAAGGATGAGAGAAAGTAGCCTCAGGTTGTGCCAGGAAAGGTTTAGATAGGATATTAGGAAAAAATTCTTCACAGGAATTGGAATAGGCTATTCAGGGTGGAATTACTACCCTTGGAAGTGTTTAAAACATGCATTGATTTGCTGCTTGAGGACATGGTTTGGAGCTGGGTAAACAGTGGACTCAGTGATCTTAGAGGTCTTTTTCTGCCTTAATGGTTCTATTCCTGCTTATGTAGGAACATAATATATGTTATATTCATATAATATGTGAATATATATATATGTTTTTTTCCTCACTCTCTCTGTGTGCATTCCACTGCTTCCGGTGATGTTTCCCTATGTTGGAGCTGCAATGTGTAACCCTAAATCAGGTATCTCCAAAATCCTGACTTCAGAAAAATTGACTCAGGAGCACTGAAGAAAACAAGTATATATGTCAAGTGATGTAAGCCAGTACCCAGGAATATGTAAATCCCTAGTAGGAATGAGATGGAGGGTGAGCCAGTATCCAGATCTCAACTGTCCACCAAAAAGGCAACACCTACCCCAGCTGAAATGGAAAGCGGGGAGTTAGATGCCCATGGATGGGCCCATGCTGCTAAGTTTATACCTCTCATTTCTGTCAAGTATTTCCTTTCAGTAAGGGGCTACTTGTCTTCAGCTCTGCCCTGCCCTTATCTCGTGGTACCCTGACTCCATTGGAGCAGGGGTTTGAATAAAGGCCCTTGCGGTTAGGGCTAATGTTTCCCCTCAGAAAAGGGAACAACAGTGAAAGTCTATCTTGGTAACAGTGTTATGGATTGAACTTAGCCAGGTCTTCTGCTTAAGTTGTAAAAATCACCTGAAATATTTTCCCTCTGGGGCTATATATTCTTCTACAGTTCAACAAGGTACTTCAGGCAAGATTTCTCTTTCATCTCAAAATGATGGAGTAGAGTTTGGTTTAGAATTCATCTTTTGTCTTGTTTGCGCTTAACGAAGTTGTGGACTTCTATCTTCTAGTAATTGGCCTTTTGGTTAACATTTGGGTAGTCAGGAAAGGTTTTGCCTCTTTTGTGGTGTTAATCATCACACCATAAAAGAGGCAAGAGGAAGCACAATAATCAGATAGCTTGCTTTGTATGTTTGCAAGCCACTGCTAAACTGAAATATAAATTTTTTTCAACTTGTTTTCTGGTCTACATCTTGCTTGTTTGTTTTTAATACTTGCCATTGTCTTTCTTTTCATAGGTTTTCAAGATGAAAATGAGCAGATGACAAAAGTTAATCATCATTTTTCAGACATAGACAAAAATGAGTAGTCTAGCTGTACTTAGGGAAACACTTTAAATAATGAGTTCAAGGTGACAGATGAAAACAGAAAGGAGAAACACTATGTGTGGGTTTAACATGTGTAACTTTTACTTTATGTGTGATGCATAAAGGTACTGCCCAGTGCAGAAACTTACTGCATTATGGGGATTGTGCCTATTGGCTTAATGCTCACCCTTTTAATTGGTGTCAGTCTGGATCAAAATGTGTTGTAACTCCACCATTTTCAGTTGAGTTGGCCTCAAATCCGGTGTCCATGTTTGGGCCCCTCACTACAGGAAAAAACACTGAGGGACTGGAGCATGTCCAGAGCAGGGCAGTGGAGCTGGGGAAGGGTCTGGAGCACAAGTCCTGTGAGGAGCAGCTTGAGGGAGCTGGGGGTGTTTAGTTCCTTCTCTCTCTACAACAACTTTAAAGAAAGTTGTAGTGAGTTGAAGGTCAGACTCTTTTCACAAGTAACAAGCAATAAGACAATAGGAAATGGCAGAAAATTAAGCCGTGGGAAGTTTTGATTGGAGAGAAGGAAAAATTTCTTCTCTGAAGGCATTGTCAAGCCCTGGAACAGACTGCCCAAGTACCTTGGGAAGTAGTTAAAAGATGTGTAGATGTTACACTCAGGGACATGGTTGAGTGGTGGCGTCAACAGTGCTGGGCAAATTGATGATCTCAAAGGTCCTTTCCAACCTGAATGATTCTGTGATTCTGTGCTTTATACAAGGAGGATATTGATAGTGCTGAATTATGAGGCAAAGTTATTATATATTTCTGATGCTATTTAAGGTCCTAATGACATAGAAGTTGCCATGATGTGACATTAAGTATGTCACATTTGTTTTAGTACACAAGAAACCAACATTCAAAGCCTATTTGAAGAACAGCATTTGAGGTACTAGACGGGTGTATGTTTTACAAGCTCTTCACACCAGAGATTTGGCAAAGGGCAACATTCTATCATATGCTAATACAAGTCTAAATAGAAAATGTACTACCTTATTCCTTTATTTAAAAAAAAAAAAAAAATACTGCCATTTTCTTACTATAATAGTGATTCCTGGAAAGGCTTTCGGTGTTCAAATAGCTCATGTTCATGATTGGCACCTTAGAAATCCGAGAAGTTTGAGTGTGTGAGTTGACACAAAACAGCTTGCAAACATTAATCCCCCAACAGCTGTGGGTGGATTGCTGTCTTTACCAGTGCAAGAGCCATGGCATTGGAGCAGTTGTTTCCTTTCTACAGAAAGCATCTCCTTTCATAGTCACAGCAGAATCTACCGTCGCCTCTGTGGCAGGGATGCCATTGACACACGCCAGTGGACACTTCTCTCTCAAAAAGGGGTAGCCTCTGGACTAAAGCATTTTGAATTTCAGTAGAAATAGCTTCCTACTTCACCTTTGCTTCATGCTCATTTCTCTCCCAGCCTTGGGTCAGAAAGCTAGGTAGAAGCAGCTATTGGTGTAACACAACACTTTGTTCAAAGTGCTGTTTCTGCCACAGTTCTTCACTGATTTTGCCCCTAAGAAGCAAGTATTAAATTCCACCCCTCAAAACACTTTATGAGAGTGTCAGTACACAACTAAGATCTCTATTTGTATGACTCCTTTTTTTTTTTTTTCCTTTTAGCATTTGGGCCAAAAGCCACCAAGAGTTGGTATCTGGATCCCCAGATACCAATCGGGTCTTCTGACCTGATTTTCTGTCTCTTCTTGCATAAAATGGCACTTTCACCTGTAAGAGCTTTTCTTTCATGTCCCATGGGAAAAATAAGACTGTTCTCTTCATTATATCAGTCTGGTACACAATTACCTATGTCTCTGGAACTTCTGTATTCCTCTCTCATTTTCCAGGAAGGAAAAATCAAAGCACTTACCTTCAAGATTTTACTGTCTCCATTTCTGCCTAAAAATCCCATATATTAGAGTGAGCAACCAGAACACCATTATCTGTATCTAATCTTCCTCCATTGTAGGAGAACCGGTAATCACTTGCAAAAAAACATTATTAATTATTAATAATTATTATGAATATTTTGTTAATTCATGGACATCACTTTTAGGAGTTAGAACACAAGAAGAGGGGCTGGATTATATGTCAGATTGTCTTTACTGGAGTTACTCCCTGCTGTACACAAACTCGCCCTCCATGTGTCGCACGCACCAAATTCTCTCCCCATTCCCCATTGCAAGATACTCCTGCTGAAGTTTTGTGGTGTTTCAAGGCACAAGACATCCATTGGACATCTTCTTCCTCGCTCTTTGTGCCCTTAAGGACTGTGGTACAGGTGTCTTCTGTCTGTGCCCAGGTGTGCTGTAGTGAGTATCAAAAAGGGAGTTTGTGTCACAGAAAAGTGCAAACTAGGCTAAGGCTCTCCTGCAGTTACAGATGTGTAGAAGGTGGGTGTTAGGGCCCTTGCCTCAGAGGACTGTTTGATACTGTGTAGAAACTGGAAGACACCAAGAGCAGCCAGTGCAGAATACTAAATAGTTTTACTTTTAAAACTCATGTGTAGGCTGGGTGTTCAGCAGCATGCTCTAAATCAAGAGGGGAAAAAAATCCCATTTTCCAGCATCCCTGAGGATCAGCTGTTATTACTAACTCATTAATTGTTATGGTCAGGTCTGTCCTTTTTTTGTAAGTGGAAGTTCAGGGAAAATGTGTAGGTGAAGGAGATCCTCCCCAGCTGGAAACACAGATACCTCCAACCATTCAGACTCTGAAAATCTTCCACTTTCTAGAGGGCTTTACTCCTTTTTAATGTTTGTCAGTTTGGTTGACTGTCAGGATGTATGTATCAAGAGACTAAGAAAAGGAGTAAGTGTGCTCTCCAGCAGCTGTAGGGTGTTCAAAGCCTTCATGTTTTAACATGAAGGAATCTCCTGTGAGTTCATGGGCTGGGCACAGTTCCTCGTCTGTAGGACAGGAATCATTTCCTTGATTGCCTTGCTGTTTCGCTGAAGGTGGGACATTTTTTTTTTCACATTTGTGATGCTGTGGTGAATAGAGGCTCTGCTGTGATTAAAAAATCAAAACAAAACTACACAAAAACCTAACAGCTTGGTTCACTGCAATATTGCCATTTAATTTGTTCCGTATTTTGAAGACATTTGAACCTTTTAAATATACTCTCATATCTCAAGCACTGCATAAAAACTTTATTCTCTGAAGAGCCAAACAGTAATTCCTAGCGCCCCTCAAGTAGGGTCTGGGACTTTGTAGTTGCTCTAGCTTTTATGTGCATGTGATTGAACAAAGAGTCTCCCAGCTCCCCCTTGTGTGGATGCTCAACTCCTGCTACATCAAGCAGAAAACAACTGTGATTTGTGCTGCTTTTGATCATACATTTCTACAATGCTTTGCGGCTGGAAAGCAGAATAATACTGTCACAAATTTTAAATTAACAAAATATGCCTAGAAGGGATTGGTAGGTCTTGTTCATCTGGTTAATGTCAGGCTTGTAAATTCTGTTCTCCAACAAAAATGGCAGAAAATGCTCAAGTGAGAGATGTTAAAAAAAGAGACTCTCCATTTTAGTGGATCTTTGTGTTTTAGTTATTATCTGCAATTGAAGCACCCAGGATGAAATCACAAAATCAACTAGCATCAAGGGAGTTGAATTAGCTTATATCTGTGTTCACTTTTAATTAGATTTGAAATGGCTGTCCCACTGTAGTGCAGAAACCAAGTCAGTACCATCCCCTCAGGCCTTATTACTGACAACAACCTTAGCAGAGATCCGCATATTCAGCAGCCAGGTGGATAGGTGCTTTGTATTGGGAAATACGGGCAGGATTGTAAAACCACAGCAGATCTTTTGTACAACTCAATTTTTGCTCTTAGGCTGGGGAACAGAGGGACTTTCCTTTTTAAAATGATCGTATTCTGGCAGGAGTTTCTTGATGCAGCTTTTGTTTAACAGGTATCATCTTATGATAATATTTTTCTGCTTAACAGTGGAATCAAGGCAGCCTGGTAGCAAGTACACTCTGCACCACCTGATGTATTTCTATGGGTTTATTTTCCCCTTATGTACATTTCTCTTCCTTCAAGATGTGCTCTGAGACATTTCCAATTTCAGCATTCTGCTTCTCTCATCTAATTCAATTATAAGCTGTTCTGGGCAAGGACCATATCTGGATTCTCAATACAAAGCAATTTTGCAAAGTAATCTTTAAAAAAAGGTATCATGATGAGGGAAGGAATTTAATGTATCCACAAGGATTTGTCACGTGAGGAGAGCATGTCCTGATCTCCCAAACTTTCAGCAATATTGTACCCAGAGGCACTCCTACCTCAACCCCCACTGGAAATGCTCAGTGTCATAGCAGATTTTGCTTAGTGTTTCTGTTTGATGAGGAGAAAATTTTCTTTTCTTTATTTCTCTGTTTTATTTTCCCATTTGCTTCTCTTTCAGGTGTGAACAGAAAAGTCACGTATTCCCTGTCAGACTCTGCCGATGGTTACTTCTCAGTTGACCAGTCTTCAGGAATCATTATATTGGAACATCCACTTGATAGAGAGCTTCAGTCCTCTTATAACATCACTGTAAAGGCCTCAGATCAAAGCATTGTGCTGACCTTATCCTCATTTGCCACCGTTACCATTACAGTGCTAGACATTAATGACAACCCTCCCGTGTTTGAAAGAAGAGATTATCTTGTTACAGTACCTGAAGACACCTCACCTGGCACAGAGGTCCTTTCTGTTTTTGCTACAAGCCAAGACATTGGTACAAATGCTGAGATTGCCTATCTCATCAGATCAGGGAATGAGAAAGGGAAGTTCAGGATTAACTCGAAAACAGGTTTGTAAAGTGGCTCTTACTTGCAATGCTAAATTAAAGCATCAGAAAAACAAGAATGCATTGGGGAAGGCTCTTGGACCAAAATATTTCCAAAGCCAAAGACTCACAGCTTGTCATTGTATAATTAACTACACAGTTAGAACTCAATTTTAGGTTGAAGAGTGATGTCAATTATGGTCACACTTGGCTGCCCCAGCTCAAGTGGAGAATACTTTTCTCCATTAGTAAGTCTGTTGAAGCCAATATAGATGTGACAACCTATTAGCCAAACTGTGCAAAACACTTCTGAACACTTGCAATGTTTACTTGCTTACCAGCTGAGTACAGCCTCAACTGTCTGCCCCTTAGAAAGCATCGACCAGTATTACCAGGACCTGTTAGGACCAATTCAATCCTAATACGTGATTGCCATTTATGTAGCTTTATGCAGTTTCCCTGACTTAGGTTGTTCTGATTTGTCTTTTTGATTTCAGCCATGGCTTGAGTTGAGGTCTTTTTGGTAATATATCAAAAATTTTAGAAGTACACCACTACTTCCCTATAAGAAATACCAAGCAGTATTTGGTGTAAATGGCACATTTTCTTGGAATTTCCTCAGTGGATACGTATCTTTATGCTCACTGAGTTTTTATTCCATCAAATATAAGCTATTTCTTAAATGCTTCCTGTAGTGGATCCCCTTCTTAAAACATTCAGGATGACCAGTACAAATGTGCCACCAGTGTCTGAGAGCAAAGCAGTCTTGATTTTAAAAGCTGAAGATAACATTTCCTTGGGTGCAGCTGTAGCAACCAGTAACATGAAAAATCCCAAAATTATGCATTGTGTCATTTCTATAATTGTGCAAAAATGGCTCTTCACTCTGCAGAGACTGCTGCCTCTCAACACTTAACTGTGTTGTCTGTCATCTTCATCATGTTGATTAGTGCTAGCAAAATTTAAGCATAAATACGCCTAGGCAGTGATACTAAACTTCACATTTGACAATGAAGCCAAGGAAATAAATCAATAAAAACCCATAATGAAGCTTAATCACACAGGGAAAAAAAAAAGAAAACTAAAGCTATATATTATTCATTAATGTGTGACAGCTCCATTTCTATCCATTTAGAGGCAGGAGCTCAGTTTCTAGACAGCAGAGTGGTGATGTAGTGTGCATGATCAGAGCTTGAAAAATAATGTCCTTCACACCATTTATCAGTGGGAACTCTCTGCTAGCCACTTGGAAGCTTCTCTTCAGGCCTCCTGCTTTCAGCAAGTCACACTGAAAGGTGGAATTTGTTTGGCGAGAGCCCAGATAAGATTAAGAGGAATGATCTGAGGTCTGTAAAATGTGATTTACCAAGAAAGACTGAAGGAATTAAGGCTGTTTAAGCTAGAAAAGAGAAGACATGCTGTTAGTTTTCATGTCTGTAGAAAGTACCTGTGAAGAAGAGTGGTATAAACTGTACTCTATGCCCAATCATAAGAAAAGAAGTTGTGAATGGGCTTAAATTATGTTTGGATTACTTTGGTTAAATGATAGGAAGAAATTCCTAGCTTCAGTGATTATGAAGTTCTGAAATACATTTCCTAAGGTTAGGAAACTGATATTGTTGGAGGTTTATAAGAACACTAGAAATCAGATCATTTCTATCCTAGAGGGAATCTGGGTGCATGGAGTAAATTGAGTAACAGAGAATCTTAGTTTTGGTTGTGTGGTGAAGTTACACAAAATTTATAAAACTAGTTGAGTAGGGAAGTCTCTGTTTAATCACTTAAATGATAGACAACTGATTTCTCAGAGGTATTCATATCCTATTCATTTGTATTTAATTCATGAGAAGTTAATTGTGTGGGAGTGAATTTCTGTTGACTTGTCAGGGCTTATTTCCAGAGTCGGCATCCAGTTCTCCCAAAGGCTCTGCGAATGAGATGGTAAATGGGTGGATATGGCCCCCACTTCTTCATCTGTGGTACTCACATAATGAAAGCTATTTTCATGAGGAACCATTCATTGCCTCATTCCTTGTAAAGGTCCTTTCTGCAGAGGCAACCCAAGTGCAATTGGCATCATTCTTTAATCAAACGACAGCAGTAGAAACCTGAATAAACATTTTTATTGGACTGGGCAGTCTTACAGTTAGTGTTGTATATGTGTCATGGTGATAAATAGCATGCTGCACTATTAACTACAGTCAAATCCCTTACTCTGCCACGTTATTTATTTTTTTTGCTGTCTGTTGACATTCCCTCCTTTGCTTCAAAGGAGTGATTTCCATTTTCGAAGCTTTGGATTTTGAATCATGCAAGGACTTCTACTTAGTAGTGGAAGCAAAGGATGGGGGAACTCCCGCCCTGAGCGCGGTTACGACGGTGAACGTGAACGTGACGGACGTCAACGACAACGCGCCCACCTTCAGCCAGGCCGTCTACAGCGCCGTCATCAGCGAGGACGCGGCCGTCGGCGACTCCGTGGTCATGGTGCGTGGGGCCCTGGGGGCCATTTAGGTGCCATGAAGCCCTCCGCCCCTAAAAAAAATGCTGCACTGCTTAATTATGACAATTGCTACGTCTTGAAGCCCCCAAACCGTTTTCTAGCAATGCTCTATGTCTGCTACTGCTCTCCAAGCTGCTGTCTGTTTCTCCCCAGAATAAAGCAGTAGTACTGACCCTTTCTTTTTAACCCTGTTGTGCTGTCAAAGAGCAATGGCATGTTTAAGGTACTGCATTTCATGAGCCAGCTAGAAAGAAGCAGGTTTTAATAGAAAGGCAGAAAGCAACTTTTCAATGAAATACAATCTTAGAGTCTAAGGGTTGGGTGAGATCTTAAAGATCATCTAGTTCCACCCCCCTACTGTGGGCAGGGACACCTTTCACTGCACCAGGCTGCTCAGAGCTCCAAATACGTACTGTACACGTATAGTCTGGCATGCAGTGTGCCATCCCCAAATCTCACAACATTCCTGTCTTGCAACTTGTAGATCCAGAGAGAGAGTGTTGTTTTGAATATTAAGATTAAAATATTCTGTATGTTTTCAGACTAGAATTTTGAAAAGGCCCAAGTGAAGCCTGCTAACAAAAACCTATTGGATTGATGCTGTAGAGGTGTGCAGTTCAGGTATAACTAGTCTGATGGAATGTGAAGTTTGCTTTTTGGAATGTTGAGTAATTAATGTATCATACAGATCACTTAATATTTGTTTTGCTAATGTTTTATTCTTCTCTCAAAAATAGTTGATAGCAGAAGATCTGGACAGTCCTCCCAATGGTCAGATTCATTTTTCCATAGTGAATGGGGATCAAGACAATGAATTTTCAGTTGATCCTGTTTTGGGACTCGTGAAGGTTAAAAAGAAATTGGATAGAGAAAGGGTAAGACATGTGGGACTTCTTAACTTGCAATGACTTACAGATGTGCATCAATCTCCACTCTGCTGCTAGCTTGTGTTGAAGGAGTTTCTTTTATACTCTGCAGCGATCAGCCTAAGATGTTCCAACAGGTCTTCCTAACATTTTCCCACTTATTTCCATCCCAGCCCTGTCCCCAGTCTGTCTACACACCAACTGCTCTGCTGCCACTCCCACCCTGCACCCACGCAGCAGCTGGGGTCACATCAGGGGAGAAGAGCAGCCCTGGATTTCTCCCGTGGTGCCAGCAGGAGCTGCCGCTGTGTTAATGAGCTGCCTCCTCTCCCCTGTGCGTGCAAGCGCACACGTGTGTGCAACAGAGTGGTTACAAAATGCTCCAGATTGTGGCACTGAGCACCGAGCTGAGACCTCAGCCATTAATTAGCGCTCTGCAAAACATGTCACTGGGGAGGGGATGTTATGAAGTGGCCAGGCTGTACCAAAAGTGAAAGAGTACTTCATTAAACAGATTCTGCTGCTTTGTTTGCTCACTCCATTATTCATTCAGGATTATTTATCACCATTTTGCCATAGCTAGCAATTAGCAGCTTTTGGGAAAAAAAACAAACAAATGCAGTTGCCTGTGCTACTAGCAGGGCAAGAGAGTGCTACATGGCTTCAGAAATCTTGCAACACATAAGGAAATCCGTGCCTCCTGCCTCCCAGCAATGCACCCACAAAACTGGGGAAGCAGGCTGCTACCTTCAGAATATGGGCTTAGCTGATAAAGCTCTTTACTGGAAGCAGACCTGCTTCTTAAAACAGTGGCAAAAATCCCTTTCTGTATTATCACAAAGGCAGGATTAAATAGTTCATGTTTGGTGGTAGAATGACTTTACCACAGACTGTCTACAACAGGGGAGTAACAATTGCTATGCATGTTACAAGTTGGCTGTAATAAAAGCCCAGGCTGTTTCTTAATATGACTTTTTTTCTAAAGTCTGAAGTGCACTCGTGTGGCTGCATTCAGACACACACACTTACCCTCACAAGCGTGTTTATGTATAATGCCAGCTGTGTTAGGTCTGCATTTTCTGAAGTTTCCATCAGTTAAAATAAGCTGTGATATTGTCTTTTTCTTTGCATCCTTGGCACATTTCCTAGACACAGGTGTTTCTGACCCCTTCAGGGAAAATAATGTATGATGCCCCATCTGCTGTAGATCCCCAAAGGCAATGCTGACTCCCAGGTTTCAGTGGTTTAAGGAGAATTATTTCCAGAGCTGTAATCACACAGAGACCATGACTTTTGCCATCTACCTTTCTGGGATACGTTGAAATGAAAGCAAGCACAGAAAAAAAATTGGGCAGGATTCTACAAAACTCTCTGTCTTTAGCTAGTAGTCGAAATTACAGTTAAAAAAAAAAAGATTAATTCTCTCCCTCAAGTTTTTTGACTTTCCATAGTTCAGGATTCCTCTTCTCTCCTGTGTCGCTTTGCCCCCACCAAATTGTATCTCCTCCATACAACCCCCAAAAAACATGCTCCCTTTTGCTTTGGACTGGTCCCACATCCCAGAAAAGCCACCTTATTTTGTGTGTTCGGTCTGAGCTCCTCCCTACTGTAGAAAAAGCTGTTATTTTTCAAAGGTATTTGGATTTCCTTCCCTCCCACCCCCTCCCAAAAAAGCCCCTTTAACACTCTCTTGTTCCCCTCTGCAGGGCCATGCTTTTCCCCTTTCCAGCCCTGCAGTGAGAGGGTGGAGCAGAGTGTTGTATCTGGCATGTTTTGCCCTTCGCTTGCTCCGCTGTGGGAGCATTCAGGGGCAGACATGTCAGCAGCTTTCCCTGCAGAGCAAGGAGCAATATACAGTAAAAAGCAGTTGTAAGATCTAAGAAAGCCAGCATAAGGGTGCAGTTCGGGAAATCCAACTGTCATCCATAAACTGTGCCTAGACAGAGCTTTTGCAAGTTGTCACATATGCTCACACCTCACACATGGGCACATATGTGTGTAGAGGGCCCATGGATGATGCACTGAACTGCCTGCACTGCGCTGAGTTGTTTGTGTCTGTTGCAAACAAGCAGACTCAAGACCACTTATCTTCTGCAGAATGGTGGATAATATCCTGTTGCTACAGAGACTGTTGTCCCTCGTACTCCCAAATGTTTTCCAGTGTGTTTAAGCCAACTGCCTGTGAACTTTTTCTTGGCTCTCCATCACTGCGTTAGAAGCAGTATGTGTCAAACTAATGCTGGCTCTAATATGCAATTTATATAATATCTTGGAAACCAACTGTAAGATAAATAGAATCAGGTCACTTATCCCAGCTGACACCTAGGAGAGATGAAATTGTAAGCTTACAGGACTAATAGCTGAGTTCAGATATTATCTGTCATTTATCTTCTGTCTGCCCCTTTGTTTCAGGAATGCTTTATCTGATACAGTTATTTTAATACAATGAAGCTGTTATGTTTATTGGTAGCCTTATGAAACAGAAGTTGGGGCACAATGGGGCAATAATTGGGATAATGTTATACTGAGGGCTGGAAGGTAATGAGACCAAACAGCTTTCCTTAGAATATGGAAGGTGGTGCATTGAATGTAAAGAACCTGGGTTAAAATTTAGGACCATTTTCACAATGATTTAATGTTTCCACCTTTTTTCAGATATCTGGTTATTCATTAGTAGTCCAAGCAAGAGACAGTGGTACCCCTCCTTTGTCTTCATCTGTGACGGTCAATGTGGACATTTCTGATGTGAATGATAACAGCCCTGTGTTTACTCCTGCTAACTATACAGCTGTAATTCAAGTAAGTTTATCCTGCACATCAAAAACTTCTCTGATTTTTAAAATGCAGGGGCATTTGGTTTCAGTTAAGTGCCTTTTGATGATCTATCTCTAAAACATGTATCAAGTGATCCTATCTAAAGGAAAGTATAAACAAATCTTTCTTGAGTATTTTGGTAAGTTTCTGTTTGCTGAGGCTCCTTAACTAGAGCATATGTCGCACGTTAACATTCATCCCTGCTGCATCAGGTACTCCAACCTCAAAATGTCTGCTCTGGGATAAGTTCACAGCTCTTTACACCTTGCTCTGGGGGTGAGTCTTGACTTTTAGTCAGTCCTGATCAGACAGAGTATCAGAGAGAGCCCAGCAGGCCCTGGAGGCGTGGCGGGTACCTTCATCTCTGCCGCTGGTCCATGGGGCGTAAGCAATGTCAGCAAAACGCAGCTTTGTGAAATGTCAGCTTGGGCAAAGAGCATTCAGTTGAATATTCTCAATAGAGAAATGTGGTATTTTATGATTGCAATATGTATCATTTTAATCCTTTTCTTTATACGCTGTGTATATGTGTAAAGGAAAATAAACCAGTGGGCACAAGCATTTTGCAGCTGGTAGTGACAGACAAAGACTCTTTTCACAATGGCCCCCCTTTTACCTTCACCATCCTCACTGGCAATGAAGAGGAGGAGTTTACACTGGACCCTCATGGCGTTTTGAGGTCTGCAGTCATCTTCAAGCATATGGTCTCAACTGAGTATGTGCTCTGCGTGCAGGTAAGACTTGATTTTTACACCTACACTGAAACAAAAAAATCTCTTAGTGGTAGGTAACCTGTACTTTGCTTGTCTGGGTTGGTTTTAGCATACTGTATTCTACGAGTAAATGCCACACATTCCAGTTTGCAAATGCACAATGCAAAATATTTTCTTTGATGTTCTTAAACCTGGTTTCTTATAAATATAAATATAAATAGGTAGCCAGCCACCTTTCCAATTTCCTCGGCATGAAATGAATTTTCTGAGCAGCGGCCGTTATGGTTTAAGATTTTCATCATTTTTTTCTGTAGCTAAGGAAGGAAAATGAGAAAAAATGCATTATATACATATAAATACACCCCAGAACAAGTGACTGTAAAATGCTCTAGGAAGGAAAATAATTTCTGCTTTTAAGTCATAAATTTAATCATAAATTTTTGGAAGCCTTCCAAGAATTCATGAAATCACATTTCCAAGGTCAACTTAGCTTTTAAAGAATGTCAAAATAAGACATGCAATAAGTCCAGCTCAAACTTAGCTTTAGAATAATCATTGAGAAGCTTTGTAACCAGGGTAATTTTGATTGCCAAAACCTGTAAATCCAAAAGTAATTTGTCCACGTTTCTCAGATCTGCCAGGGAAGATGTATTAGGGTTCAGTAAATATGCAAGTCTAGGGAATGAACCTGAATGAGTCATGGTCCCATAAGCTGTGTCTGAAATTTTTGCTTCCTCTGCTTGCTTTGCTGGGGTTGATCACTTTAAACATGGCCTTTCTGTTCCTTTACAAGCACATTCAATGATGTTCTCGGCAGCAGCATCCTTAGATACAATTGTTGGTTACGATTCACAAAATATAAGCTCTGATCCTAATTAACAGTTGAAATCAAATTTTTACAGGTTTGTCATTTAATATCCTTGAAACCTATTTTTTAGCATTGTAGGGAAATAAAAAATCGTCACCTTTCTTTCTTACCATGCCTTAGTCATAAAATATCCTGCTTTCAGGGTAATTTGCTAGCTAGAGTTCTAGTGTAGCCAAAACTGGGCATGGAAGTTAAATTTGAGCAGCATCCTCTAGCTTTCCACATATTTCATATACATGTAATATTAGACAGACCACCATGTCTGAGATGCACCAACATGCCCAGAAAACCACGCTGTTGGGTTGTGGAGGCATGCTTCCTCACAGTATTATTTTCTTCAGGGAGTTCTGCACTGAAAACGTACTTTATAGTTTCCTGTTGTGCATAGACCATAGAAGTGTTTCTTTCCATCCATATGTGCCAGAGTGCTTCTTTCTCTTCCTACTATCAGGTTTCTCCTTTGTATTAGGTTTATAAAGAATTGATGTTAAAATAGAAAGTGGAATGAGACATAATTTCTTTTGCATGTACATGGGTATTTGTCTGCACATATATATAAAATATTTTTAAATACTTGATCCAGCTCTTTTAGGGGTGAAGACAAATGAATTTGAGAGTGTCTTAGAGTTACTAATCTACTCCTAGTAGTGTCCATATTACTGTTGTCACCCTGCCATTTTTTCCTTCAGCTTGTAAATTTTCCTTCCGTGTCCAAATACAAACATCTTTGAACATGTCCTTCATCTCTGCCTAGTGACAGTTTAGTCTTCTCTCCTTCTCTGAAACAAATAAATGTGTAGAGCAATACATTTTAATAGGGACTGCAATAAAACATTTTTCTTATTGTAGGAGAGAACACTGATTCAAGTTTGCACACCTTTCTGTCAAGATGGCCTTGGGTTTTTTGTCATACTTACTCTTTTGATCTCTATTAAAAACATCCAAACGATGCTATAATACTGCTCTGGGTCATCCACTCATCTGTCCAAGTGCAGTGCTGCTGTCATATTTTATCATTATTAACAGCCCAAACACCTATTTCATTTTTGGAGAATGATAAATTTTATTTATGTCAAGCATGTTTCTTGATTGCTTCAGGTAAAGAAGTACAGAATGCTGTAGAAAAATTCTGAACTCCCTCACATTCACACAAGCTAAGCAGGGTCTAGATTGCTTTGGAGCACACCAAGCAATGCAGAAGGCTGATATTTCACTGGAATTCAGTCTCTTGTCCATGGTAGAAGTGAGCCCAAACTGTGTTTGGTGCAGAATATACCACATTGTTGGTATATTCTCCATTGTGAATATGACAAATGATAGCTGTGGGATCCTGGGAACATTTCAGTTTGAGCAATGAGACATTATACTGACACATTTCTCTCTGCAATCCACTTAGAGATCTGTGCTTCCCTAAAGAGTTTGTAAGTTCCACTGCTAGAAATGGCTGAGACAGTTCTTTACATATGTATTTTGCAAATGCATTTGAGCATTCTTTTGAGAATTTCTTTTCAGAATTACTGGTGCTGTGAGAATATACATAGAAAGAAGTTTTGGTTGCAGGCTGTGTTCTATGTGTGTTTTTATTTTTTTTTTCATTTTTTTTTCATTTTTTCTGTATTACATTAGGCAAAGGACTCTGGGAAGCCTCAGCAGGTTTCCCATACCTACGTTCAGGTGAGGGTTATTGAAGAGAGCATTCACAAACCAACCGCCATTCCACTGGAGATTTTCATTGTCACCATGGAAGATGATTTTCCTGGGGGAGTCATTGGGAAAATTCATGCCACAGATCAGGATGTGTACGATGTCCTCACGTACACGCTAAAATCAGAGCAGAAAAGTTTGTTCAAGGTGAACAGCCACGATGGGAAGATCATCGCCCTCGGAGGGCTGGATAACGGCAAGTACGTCCTGAACGTCTCGGTGAGCGATGGCCGGTTCCAGGTGCCCATCGACGTCGTGGTCCACGTCGAGCAGCTGCTGCAAGAAATGCTGCAGAACACGGTCACCATCCGCTTCGAGAACGTTTCCCCGGAAGACTTCGTGGGTCTCCACATGCACGGGTTCAGGCGCACGCTGCGCAACGCGGTGCTCTCCCAGAAACAGGACAGCCTGCACATCATCAGCATTCAGCCGGTGGCGGGCAGCAGCCAGCTCGACATGCTGTTTGCCGTTCAGATGCACAGCGGCGGTTTCTACAAGCCTGCCTATTTGATTCAGAAGCTTACCAATGCGAGGAGACACTTGGAAAATGTGATTCGTATTTCTGCTATCCTGGAGAAGAATTGCTCCGGACTAGATTGTCAGGAGCAGCACTGTGAGCAAAGTCTGTCTATTGATTCACATTCCCTGATGACTTACAGCACAGCACGAATTAGTTTTGTGTGTCCCCGCTTTTACAGGAATGTGCGCTGCATGTGCAATGGTGAGTACTGCTCCCTCTTCCCCTCCCATCGCTGCACATTATGCGGTAGGATCCATTTTATTCCTCTGATGCAGATTAGAAGGGGCATTTCAATTCAGTCCACTAAAGCACGACTGGCTGATGTGTTGTGGGAATTGATTTCTCAGGCTCGGGAAGAATTGTTCGTGTTTACTGATGTAAATGGAAGTTTATGAACTTTGGCCTTTTACGACAAAGACCGCTTTCCTGGAGGCTCTGCAATCAGAGCCATCAGCTGGCTTCCAGGAGAGAGGAAGGAGTGGGGGAGGAAAGACAAGGAGAGGGAGGGATGTAGTTTCCCAGTCAGCTGGTGCCACCACTGGAATAGATCTGGATTGTGGCCACAGCAGAGCAGCCTGGTCTCCAGCAATGCACCAGCAGTCTCCAAGGAAAAGCACTCCTGACCTAAGCCGGGCAGGTGGAAAGGCCTTTTCCAGTCCCATTGTTGCATAGAGCCACAGAAACCAATGAAGTATTTTATTAGCAAGTGTTTTTTTCTGACCTTTAATGCTACAGTAGGGGACAGGGTGAGTTTCAGGCTGCTCCACATTTTGGCAGAGATTTTACATGGGCATATGACAAATAGACTCACGAGCCAATCTTCTGTATAATTCTGCACTTGGATTTTAAAACCTCAGGCAGTTATAATACTGGCTCTGTTTCTTTTGTTTGCCAGGCTATTTGTTTGCCAGGCTCCTCATTCCACTTCATTTAAGAGCAGAGAAAAAAGCTGCTGTAAAATCAATATATCTAGGTCTCCCTCATCTTAAGCACACATTCACACACAGAGCAGTACAAAAATTCAGCACCATATCCCTCAATAACCAGCCTTTGTTTCTGCAGCAGTCATCAGGGCTTTGTGTGACCTTGATGGGGATGAAAATAGGCATAAATTGCATAAAACTTAACCAGAAATAATTTTTCTTTCCACGACATATGAATAAAAATGCCATAGAAGCTCAGTTCTGAAAAAAAATACCATGATTCTCTACCTGAGGTACATTCAAGAGCAGACTATCTGTCCACTTTTTAAGTAAGAGTTTTATAAGTTTCAAATAGAGGTATGTATTGTAACAATAGTCAGCATTTTGTTACACTTGAAAGGCTCTGAAGTAAAGGATTTTCACAGGTTTAAAAGGGACCGTGCTGCAATATCCTCCAGTCAGGTCCAGGAGCCAGAGTAGGAACACTGTCTGCCAAACTTTTTTATATTCTCTGAGTTATAGCTTGGTCCCACTTTTGTATCAAGAAATCACAAATCCTCATTTCCATGGGGATAGTGATAGTCCTCAAAGTCAGAAATTGGTTTTCTGGCAGCCAAAATTTTCACTGTTTATCATTTCATTTCACTACCTATTAAAGTCAATAATGATGTATTATTCCCTCTGCCTCATAATCCCTTAGCTTAACTCCAAAAAAGGGACTTTACAGTGCAGCACAGTTCTGACCCAGCAGCTCTCCTGGCACAGCAAGCTTGCAATGGAAGCACAGAAATTCAGCTGGGATGGCGATTTCCAAATTCTTCTGTCATGTACCAGTCAATCCTTAAAATGTTGGAAAGGTAGTGTGGTTCTGACTGTGGTCCCCAGCCCCTAGGCCATCTCTCATGGCCTTGAAGACTGCTGTGTGGGAATGCTTGCAACAGGCAGCTTGTCCTGGTCCTGCTGAAAAAGCTGGAGGGGTTCCCACTGCGCCCATTTGAGCCACTAAGTGTGGATTTCCCATGGGGGATCCACATGATTTGGGGTGGGGTTGAGCACATACAGCCTGCTGTACAGCCTGTAGTAAAAAAATGTCCAGAGCTGCTGAGGTAGGTGTAGGTGCCAAAGAGGTGAACAGCTTGCACAGAAATAGTACACTTTGGTGGGAAGCAAAAAATGCTTTCAGCCATCTCCTCATTAGTTAATGCTTCATCCTCTTCTACTGTTTTAATTAAAACAGCTGCAGAAAATATTTTGGTATTTAGGTAAACACACTGTGGTTTTTCACATAGGAGATAACACAGACTTGTGAGAGTATAATAGTTAGAGAATGTATGGGTAGTTTTGCTTTCATGAAAGCTAGAGACTAGAGTAAAAAAGTTAGAAAAATGCAAATACTTCATCCATCAGTAGGTCTTATAAATAAATGCACAAATTCAGGAAAAAGTGCAAAAATTTATTTTGGCTTGTTCAATGAGACAGCATTAGCAAGATATTAGCACTGTAATAAAAGTATTATACTTCCTTTGTTGCTAAGAGAGTTCCACATCCAGTTAATATTAATACCTTGAATTATGAAAAAGCCATTAAAATATTGCATATGTTTCCAGACATCTGATTCAATTATGGCCCAGAAAACTTGAGTTTGAACTAATTCACTCATTCTTGAAATATGTATCATACTTGGAGTGTTTTTCCCACTGGCAGATGTCACAGATATGCACAATTTATGCATGCCAGCTGTGCATAACTTACCTAGATTACCTTTGTGAGCAAACAGAGTTATCTAATGTGAAAATGCAGGGAGACTTTAAAGTAGGCAGTGGGTGAACTTCAGAGGTTCAGCAGCTCAGCTCTGGAGGGATAAGTTCAAAAGTTCACATGCATCAATCTTAGCTTTTAAATCAATAGAATTGAACTGAAGAGTTTTCCAGTAACAGACTGTCTCCTTAGATTTTTGGCTCATTTGTTTGTGTTTGTATGAAAAATACTGTCACAAACTGGGGTTTGTGTCAGTGTGACCAGAGGGGCTATGCAATTACATCCTCCCATCACGTGGCACGAGGTATGCAAACATCTGTCAGTGCTGGGGAAAATAAAAGTAGGAGGAATGGAATAAATATATTCATGTAAAATAGTTCTCATGGCATTCTCATTTTTCAGAGGCAGAAATCTATTCCGTATTTTTTTCATGATGCAAAGTAATTCTTTTTTGTTGAGACAAAGGTGCAGCAGCAGAGTAGATTTTGTTGGGACTACTTTGCTCTAGAGTTTTACTGCATTATAATCTTAAAAAAGTAATGGTACATTAATATGTTCACAGGAGAGGAATGGATTGAAATAATCTTGACAAATATGGGCATGTATCTACATCTGTGCTGGTCACTTTAGGCCCCATTTGCAGACAGTGGGAAGAATGAGGTATTTTTAATAATGTGATACATCTCTCCCTAGATGTCTAAAATCAGTCAGATGAATCATGCCCTAAAGTTATATGAGATGAATTCCATTTCAAGTGTTTAATATGATTCTGGCCTAATAGTTTGAAAGAATTTTTCTAATAGACACAGGAGTATTCAGCAAAAGTGCAGACACATCCGTGTTATTTAATCAAGAGAACAGCAGTCTTGGACCACATTCTCATGAAACAAGACAATTCAGACTTTATGAAGCCACTTCTAGTATTTTGTGAATGCTCTGACAGAAGGAAATCATAGACTGAGGATCTACTGTTAATACAAGGTCTATTCTTCAGAGCTGATTTTTTGCCACAGCTCCACAGAGCACACATTGCCTCTAAAAGAGTCCTGGGTGCTTTGAAGGACTGGGCATCAGCAACCTGGTTCTTACATCTGCAACATTGCTTTTTCCATTTTCAGAAAGTACACACATGCATATTAATAAGCCTGGAATTCTTCTGGCAAGGGAAATTGAAGAAGAAGATCCATGCTTGGGAACAAAGAACTGCTGATAACTTTGCTAGATCTGACTGTAGTCTGTTTAGTGTCACCTTTGCCCAAGGAAAGTTTTCTCCCTGTGAAGATCTCCAGCAGTAAAGCCTATGCTGAGAATAATACTCTTACAGATTCAGGAGACTAGGCTGATAGAAAGACTCCTAATATCACAAGGCTTAAGTTAAAATTGTTGAAGCACTCAATTTTCAAAATTTATTTACAATCCTAGAAGTGCTTCTTTCTTGGAGGAATAGGAATTAAATAAATCACTTTATTATTCATCTTGCAATGGAACAGTATTTTCTTCCTCAGTATATTGGTTAGAAGATTGAAATACTTTTACCTTCTTTTAGAGAATCAAACTGAAGATGATCTGTCAAAATCAAGTGGGTCTATTCCACCTTTTCCTGCCACGCACTGGTTGATGCTAGCTCATGTGTTTCTGTGATACCTTGTAGAGAACAGTTTTATTAATACTAATGTGAGTTTCAAGAGAATGCTGTGAATTGTCTGGACCTGCTTAGAAAAAAAAAATTAATTTAAACCTATATTTCTCAAATCTTTTATTGGATGGAAAATAGACTGCTCTTTGGAGTGGAAAAGCAACATTAGAATAATTTTATTTAAACTCAGGCTGTAAATCTTTGATGTGGACAACGTAACCTTGAACAATTTTACAATTTTGCTCCACATAGTTGTGAAATCAGCCTGAAAATGCATGTTAGCTGGGGCAATGCAATAATGTAGATTTGTAGCTTATGTACTTATAACCATACAGACAGGCATAAAGCACTTCTTGCAAGTCTGAATATTTTAAAGTTTTGTGACAGCTATGAAATCCTGCTGCAGCAGGATGAATAAAAAGTTGGTTTCCTTGTAGTTTACCAGAAGGAGTATTCTTGGCCGTTCAGGATAAACAGTTATCTCCACCACTGCACAGAGTATGTTAGATCTTTTCCATATATTTTTTTGAATGCGGAAGGATGGCTCTAAGGTACAAATCAGAGTGTGAATCAGATAAAACAACCTGGCAGAGATGAATAACAAAGTAAGCTGTTCCTTTCTTGCTTCATGTCAAAGATACAGTCATGGGTTAGGGGATGTGAAAATTGGCAGAGCCACATTTGGAAATCTCTGAGCCTCTTTCTGCTGCACAGTGACGAGCTGTGGGGCTTTAGTCCAAGTGGCATGTCTGTCAGCTACACAGAGGCTCACTTGAATTGCAGCCTCACAAAAGGTTTAAATTTGTTCAAAGGAAATATATACTCTGCAGACACCAGAATGGTGCGTATTTGTCACATAAGAATGAGTTAAAATAGCTAAAACAACCAAGGTGAAAATACAAAGCAGCCTATACAATTTTTAACAACTTGTTATAATTTCAGAAATAATTACTTGCAATTGAATTCTAAGAAATGAGGAGCTTTATTCTAAAAAAAAGCCATACAAACCAAAGTATTGAGTACATATTCTCCATTAAATTCTACAGATCTTACATTTAAATAGAATATAAACCAGAACCCTATGACAGTTTTTTCTTCATTCTATAAGGCCTATAGTGTGACTGTATATTGCAGCTGTTATTCCTGTTAATGTTACCCTCTAATGTGATTAATAAAGATTGCCGTGCATCATTTTCTAACAGTGCTACAGCTAGTGCAGTAAATCTTTTACTCCATAGACCTCTCAAACAAATGTTTGATAAAGGAGGGAAGGACGTTAAACATTAAATTGACTGTGCTGTACATCAAGGAAGACATTTACAGTAATTGCCATATTTGTAGTCAGCCCATGTCCACTTTGAAAGCTACAGTAGTAATTTTTCTTTTCCCAGAAAATACTTAAAGTGTCAGGTAATTTCAGCTATGCTTACTATGAGCCCTGCTTGGCTTGTACAAAAGTGTGAGAGCAATGGGATTCTTTCTTTCATTACTTTTGGAGATGTACTCCATGACAGGTTGATTCCTTCCTTTATAAACTGTAAATAAAACATTGTGCTCAAAAGTAAACTAGTTTTTTAATATGATAAAGATCCTACAATATAGATCCTGCAATATGCAAGAACTGCCAATATTCAAAAAGCAATTGGTAGGAAGGTGATTTTTATCATTAAATTGATCACCTGCATGTCTTAAATAAATTAACTTGATAAGCAAAAGAAAAGGTGTCTGTCCATTCCCAGCCACTGCCTTTGCCTCCTTTCATGCTGGGACTGAAAATCAACAAAAGATTTGCAGGAGTGCCTTTTTTCCTGCTCTTGAAGTCTACTTTCATAACAGCCATACAGAGATGCCCAAATGTAGAAGCTGACCCTGTGTCTCCCAAGTACCTTATTGAAACCAAAAAGAAGCTGGCTGTTGTGGAAGTCACATATTTCTGAAAATTCATGTATTAAGCAGCAATAGTTGTGTTTTGTATTATTATAGACAGTGTGTGCAAATATTTTAAGTTGAGGGCAATCAAAACAGATTTATTTAGACACTTTTAGAAGTTACATTGAAGTTTTAGCCAAACCCCATGAAATGCAAAAAATTCTTTTGACATTGACAGGCTTTAAATAGTAAGTCCTTGACATGCTCAGCTTGATAGATGTAAAGAATTCAGGGGATTTTGAAAAATCTACATATAATTGCGTTGCTCAATTATTTTAAGCAAATTTTAAAGTCAGTATAGTCTATCCCTTCAGATTAGAAAAAAGGAGGGCAAATTTTGGTAGCCTGGGCAAGCTGGATAGGATGTGAGATGTCAGCAATGTCAGGAGGAACACAGGGAGAGGGCAAGTTTGCCTGTGCTGTATTATCAATCTGGCAGTATGTCCTGTGTGGTATGAGAAAGAAAAATCCTGGTGTCACTGTAGCCCAAGCAAGGCTTAGAATCACAGAATATCCTGAGTTGGAAGGGTATCCACATGGATCATTGAAGTCCAATTGCTGGGCCTGCACAGGACCACCAAGAATCCCATCATGTGCCTGAGAGCATTGTCCAAATGTTTCTTGAACTCTGGCAGGCTGGTACTGTGACAGTTTCTACCTCCTTAAATTTGCTTCTCATGGGTGTGCTGGGGGAAAAGAAGTGCATAGCTTCAAGCAATTTTTTTCCTTCATGTCTCTAAAGCCCCTATGCAGGAAGCATTGTAGGAAAATGAATGGCCTGAGAGTTATCACACCATTTATAAACCAGTAACTGTTCATAATAGTTCGTTTTTATAATATATTCCCATGGCACTTTGGGCAGTCTTTGGAAAAGAACTATTGTGGTTCTGCTGTGTACTTATCCAAAAGCTGTTCCTTTCTAAGGAGGTTTGTTGCAGCTTTTTTGTTATTATTATTAAGCCTTTTTTTGCTTGTACTGAAGTGTGCAATCAATAATTGTCTTTCATTACTCTTTTACTGCAGCAGATCATGCTTTACACTGACAGTATTTTAACTTCTTGCAGGAGGACTCTGCCCAGGATCCAATGATCCCTGTCTGGAGAAGCCGTGTCCAGGGGACATGCAGTGTGTGGGGTATGAAGCCAACCGGAGACCGTTCATCTGCCAGTGCCCACCAGGAAAGCTGGGCGAGTGTTCAGGTGCATGTCACAGCCATAAAGAGGGATATACTGGGATATACTTGGACAATAAAGTGCTGCCATTCTCATTTTGTGGGGAGAGGTGCCAGTGAAGTCAACAGATAATGTACTTCTTAACCCGTCTCAGCACAGGCACCCTGGAGTGTCTGTTTATAAGCCCTATAAATACTTGTCTTTATAACTATGGGGCTGTTTATGGACTGTGATCCAGTTTCTGTTTGGGAGTTCCCACTGGCTTGCTTGAATACCAGCTCAGTAGAACAGGCTGCTGACAAAACAGGATTTTTCCTAGAGAATGTTATGCCAGATGTTTTCCTGCCCATGGGCAAAGCTCTAGAATTAACTCTTCTGCTTACTGTTTAGATTACCCAAAATTCCAGCCTTTATTAATGAAAACACTACACTATCCCAAAAAGATAGTTTTGAGGACATCTGTTAGTTCTCTGCATCTGTGTTGTTCCCTGGGATATGAAGAGCCAGGGGGACAGCCAGAGAAGTAGAGCTTTCTGTTGACTTCAGTGCATCCCAGGGTGCAGGACGGAGGATTTGTGCTGTTTGCCTGATGAAAGCACAGCAGATACTGAACTGGGCACTGGTTGCAGGGGACTCATTGCAGGGGTTTGGCTGACATCTGGCCACATGTAACTTGACAGCCTGATGTACAAGTGTGGTCATCTTTGATTCCCTCTGTAATCAGTGAGGCAAGACTGGTGCATCCAGAGTGTACAAGGGGAAAAATACTGAATACTTGGAGAAACCTTTCTTTTTTTTTTTTCCTTAAGTATGGAGAAATAGAACTTTCCTCTGTCCCCTGAAAAATAGCTTAAAAAAAGGAAATGCAGAGGTGTTTTGTAGTAGATGCCAGCTTTGTTTTCTCTCATCAAAAATGGGTTTTATTTATTTCTTCCTAGTCATTCTCATTAACCTTATAAATTCTTTAATTACTTAACAGTTGGGGAATTGTTTTATGTATCAGTAAAAGCACATGTGTCTTTTCAAAATGGTTGTTTCAGGCCACACTTCCCTTAGCTTTGCTGGGAATAGCTACATTAAATACCGTGTTTCTGAAAATAGCAAGAAGGAGGAATTCAAGTTGGCTCTCCGTCTGCGAACCCTGCAAAGCAATGGGATTATAATGTACACCAGAGCGAATCCCTGTATAATTCTGAAGGTAATTAAAATAACTTATCTTTTCTGCAGTTGTTTTTCTTGATTCTATATTTTCTCTTGGCTCTTGATTTGGGCAATGCTGTTCTCATTTCAGCTGTAGATTGAGAAGATGAAGTCTGATTCTAACAGGGAAAAACAATTTCAACAACAGCAGCAGTAACAACGATCAGAGAAGCAGCTTGTTAGTGGTACTTTACTTGGAAAATTCCCCACTGGGTGCTGTTCATTATAAGCACATTATGTGTGTCTGTGTGCAGGAGCCAGTCTGCATGAGATGCAAGATTTGGCCATTTTTATGACTGTGTAGTCAAAACGAAGCCTGCTGAAATTACTGTTCTTCCCTTCTGTCCTGTCTGTGGTTAGAGGATATGCCCTCACTGTTAGTGAGCTAATTCCAGGAACCAACTGCTTAAAACATGTCACCTACTGAATATGAAGATCTCTGCACTCTGTGGATTAAGATTTTTTGTTGAGGGAGTCATGGGGTCAGTGGATATTGATACCAAATCAATATTTAATTGATAAGCTTTCCATATATTTTTAATATTCCTTTTTTGTTTCTGTGCAATGGCAAATGAATGCTGGATGGAAAGGGGATAATAGGCTTGTCCAAGAGCCTGCACATATAGTATTTCTGCTATAGCCTCTAAGTACAAAATGAAAACACTGACATTTGTAATTCATCCACATTCTATAATTCAGCAGTGGGAGAAATGGCACAGAGCCTTTTGTGTCTGTATTTGCAATCTTTAGGATACTTTTGGCTGAATGCTTAGGTAATGTTAAAGTGGCTGGATGACTTAATAATGAGCAACAAATAATTTTATAGCTGTTAGACTTAAGTATTTCATGAGCAAGAGTACTGTCTGTCATTCACCAGGAACTGTCAGCATTGTTCAGTTTTGCACAAGACAATTAACCTCTGCTTTCAGATGCGTAGAAATGCAGTTTAAACTTGGAAGCATATGTTTTTGTTAAAAAAAAACAAACAAGAAAAACTGCATGTTGGAAGAACTTCTTTGAAGTCTTCATCATGCTTGGTCTTGGCATATGTCAGTAGGTAATGTTTGCAATTTTATAATTCCAAAAAGTATCTGTGAAAAAACAAATGGCCCTGGTGGAAGATGCCACATGAAAACAACAGGAGATTGTTGAGAGATGGCCTGAATTGGAGTTAGAATGGTGAAAGGAGAATTCTTTTGCTAGAGTTTTGTGTATAAAGCTCTCATCATTATTAAGGAGCACAGCATATCTAGGTCATAGAAAACTGAGTGAAAATATCCAGTTTAAGCAGGGAAATTTTGCCACCAAAATAGAAAAGTTGACACTACTACTATTGCTACAAAACAAAAAACAAACCCAAAGCCAAATGAACACAAAAACAAACAAAACAAAAATACAAACTCCAAACCCCTTTGCAATCACCAAATTGAGATTTTAACTGTGAGGTAGGAATCATGTTTTCAGTCCCCACTTCACATAACAACCTAAATATTTTGCTTTGAAAGATGCTGAGTTAAAAATAATACTTCAAGGAGCAGCAACACAAGCTGTGGTTTTTGTTCTCCAATCTCAGTCAGCAATCTCCATGTCAAGCTGTTTTGCTTCCTAGATCTAAGAAACAAAGAAAAAGTAGAGAGCTTCATATGCAGCTGCTACCTTTCATATCTGATGTCTGAGATCCTGGGTAGTGTATGGATGCAAAGCCTCTGCTTTCTGCTCTGCATTGATCAGGGTAGGACATTGGGAATTACCTTCTCAAAGCCTCATGCTCAGCTTTTCAGTAGGGCAGGATTCACTGTTGCAGTGAGTATGTTCTTTTCCCAGGTTTGGCACTAGGCTTCTGCATACATGGTGTTTAAAGGAAACAAAACCATTACGTTCAGCATAGTTCTTTTAAGAAATTATATGACTGAAAAGATCAGGAATTGCCAGAGTTTAGTCTGTGAAGGTCTTCTAGCTGAGGAATAGCAGGCTAAGTTGTCACAAAAGTGCTCTGTGGCAGACCAATGGCATCATGCTCTAGCCCTATCAAGTCTCTTCAGGGATGGCAGCTGGCTCATGGACTGCACTTTGGAGATCTCTGACTCAGGTGTTTTCAAGGAAGTTATGCTTAGTCTTTCTAAACACACTTCTTTTTCATTTGTAAATCAGAGGTAAGTCTTCCTTTTTTTCCTTTAACCAGGTACATATGTTGGAAGGTAGGGAGGCACTCAGAAATGAGGCCATTAAGCAGATTAATTAGAGGTCTATAAATGTGAAGTTATCATTTGAGCATTGCTTTCAATTAAATTAAACATGAGGAGAAGCTTTCCAAATAGAGGATAAAGGATGAAATCCTGTGTTCTTTTGAGCACTCTGGCATCACTCCAGCAAAGTACTTAATCACTTGCTTAACTTCCTGTATTTGAAAGCAATTGGAACTATTCACATACCTTAATTTTAAGCATCTACTTAAGTATCTGCTGGATTAGCACCAGAGGGCCCAGCACCATCACTGAGCTTCAAATAAAGGCAGAGGTAGAAGAAATTTAGACCAGGAGATATGAGCCCATGGGAAGACAGGCAGACAACACCTGTGCTGTTGGGGCATAGAGTGGCATTGATTGTTTTGAAACAAATCTCTGCCATAGCAGTCTGTTTAAACATTAATACTGCAATATGCTTTTTGGTGTTTAAATGGACAGCTTAATTTTGGAAGCTCATACATTTGTGATAACTCCAGGGATGGAAATATTTCATAATCTTAACGCAGTGCCCTTCCTGGATGAATAACCAATTCCATAGAGCAAACTGCTTGTCTACTACTTTGCTGAAAGCCTACCAGCTACACAGTATTGACACAATAAAATAAGGGTGTTATTTATTCAGCTGTTTCAAATAAAACAACTCATCAATCGATTTTGAGAGGTTGGCCTTTTTTTTTGTTGTAGTTGTTGCATGCTCTTGCTTTCAAGACAATTGGAACAAAATGAGATGCAGGTCAATGTTGGCTTTTCTTCCTTTGGAAAGATTGCATGTCCCAAAACCTGGACCACCATTTCCTTTTTACCTGTGTAGCAGCTAACTCAGAAAAGTAAGATTTAACCATTTAAAGCATTATAAGGCCATTGCAAAAGAGAATTCCATATTTTTTTTCCCAAGCAATATAGTGGAGTTTCATCTCGTTTTGTGAAATTATAAGGATTAAAAATAGGTAAAGAAATTTTCCATCATACTATAAATATAGCAGCTAAACAGTAAAAGGCAAGCATATGTTCTTCTGTCCAGGCACTTAATGTGAAACTTTGCGTGGCTTAGCTAAATGTGTATTATACATTCTAATGCATTACTGCTGCATGGCTTGTGCTGGATAGGACTGAAGTTTGGATATGATCCCAGTTGTGGCTGGAGTTGAAACGAGTAATGTTTTAATTAAATACACCATTTTACACAAACGAACCTGAAATGCAATTCAGCTAACGAAATATTTCCCCAGATAGATTAGGAGGCAGCATGCTGTATCCATGGTGTTTGACTGCAGATGGACTGTGTGAGCTGGAGGTGGTCTCAGAAGAACCATTTGATCATTTTATTACCTATGTTGATACACAAATATGGATGTTAGCCAAACATCTTAGCCAGACTAATATTTTAATATAATTTACAGTATGTGTTTGGCTCCATTCTGCTTATGGAATGAAATTGTTGAAATCTAACAAATTTTTCCATCTTTTGGAGTCTTCAGTGTTCTTTTAAATTCTCTACAGGTGAGGAATCTTGTGGCATTTTTGCTTAAGTGTACATTAACCTCCCTGTCATAGTTGTTATAACTGAGACTGTAACTAAACCCTGAGCCTGGAAAGTTCTGGGAAATGGAAGCTTTGTGGGAATTTTCTTCCCAGCTAGGATGAAGCAGTGTCTCTCTGCTTTCATGGTGCAGAGGGTCTCTGCCAATAGCATGGGCTGCACTGGTGAGGGGTTGCAAAGTTTGCATATCTCTGCTGTGAGATGGAGTAACTCAGGCTTTCTGCTGTGTTGCATAACATAGATGGATGAAAAAAGCAACACCACACACTCAGTGCTGGACTGACAGTCTGACACTGCCAGCTCTCAACCAGCCCAAACATGCCACTGATGTTATTGTCTGTATAACTGTTGAGCCTGAACCAGAGCCTGGGTATTCATTTGATGTCCATACTTTTTGCTTGAAGTTTAGCTTTTCTGGGTACCAAGGTCCAGGCTATAATCAAAGAACCCCCTCTGATGACTGAGCAGTGACCCTGACATCTCAGTATTTACAAGGATTCACAGGAACACCAGGGATTAATTGGTGAATGATAATTGAATTGTCTGTGCTTAGGAGTGGGAACAGCAATTTTACCTGTTAGATGGAAGAACCTTCTCCTCCCTTCCTGGCCGGTCCAGCTGCTAAGTACTCAAAGAGTGGAGTCCTTTGCAGCATCTGCTCCTTGCCAGCTCTTCCTATTCTTCCTACTCCTCCTCAAAGTCCATCAGAGGACAAATACTTTCTCCCAGCCCCTCTACAGCAATGCCTGTGGCCGTCTGATTAATGAAAGTACTTTTATTGCTAGGGCTATGTGGGCATGTCACACAGTCTTTAATGTATGTATCTGTAAAGCAGTGGTGTGAGGTAGGGAAATGACGTTAGCCCTCTTTTACTGATGGAGACCTGAAACTAATGGCTTGCTTGAGATCTCAGAGGAAGAATGTTGCAGAGTGTGGATTCCCATGCAGATTTGTCATGTCTTAGGCTAGTACTGTAAGCATCAGACCATCCTTCCCATCTTTCATTCTAGTTAGAGGTTACTCGTGTTTCTTCAATAACAGGAAGGAAACTTAACCCTTCAGACAATATATATTTACTGTGTATGTCAGATCATCTGCTGGTAAAAAGAAATAAAAGTGGATGAAAAAGATATATAAAACATATTTTATTGGCAAATCTTTTAGATCATAGTTTCCTGTATTCAAATGGTGTAATATTTATCCCAGGTGCTCAAATGTGGTGTTGTATTTACAAAGATAATTGGAAAAACATGTTCTGTGAGTAAGAGTAATAGACGTGCAGGCAGTAGACCTTCAGGGCATAAGTAGTCATAGGGGAGGTATATGTATATTATACACAATCAGTAGAAGAGTTTCCATAGGAAAAAGCCTTTTGAGTAAGCAGCAAGTTATCTGCTTATCCATTGATGGCTGTTTTTCAAAGTGCAATATATTGGCATGAATTTTTCTGTTTGATTTGTATTCCTGGTAAGACAGACCATACTTTCTGAGCAGCACCTTTTCAATGTTTATGGACTGGTTTATTGCAGAGGGGAAAGAAACTATTGCTCTATCTCTGGAGAGAAAAAATTCTCTCTTTATCGGGGCATCTTGTTTACCAAGGCTCCTCCTGAGAATAAGCTTTAACAGACCCAATTTCAATCTATAGAAACTGTTTATGCCTGAGTTTTGAGTCCTGTAAGAAAATGTTTTTTATTGAAAAATAATCCAGAGTCATTATTCTATACATCCATTAGCCTTATTTGATTGAGCTGTAGGAGTATCAAGCAGCATCAAGCATGTATTGCAGTCATAGATCTGATTTCTTCTCAGTTTTGTTATATCCTGCAGATTGGGGAGTTCAAAGCAGCTGGTTGTTCATAGCAGGGGCTAATTCTAACTCCTTTCCTTGGCTCCTTCTACGTCAGTATTCATTCCTCTACACCCCTCCATGCCATGCAGAGTAAGTGGGCAGCTGGCACCTATAGGGAGCTTGCCCCATGCTTAGCACCTCTGTGTCCATGAGGTCACTGAGCAGAGGAGTGGTGTTGTTTATACCCTGATTGACCAGTGTGTTTTGGCTTGAGGTCCAGTTCAGAGTCAGCCAGTCAAGAGACCAAGGATTTGCAAAGAAGAAGGAAATCCAGAGATGTACAGCTGTCAAGATTTTGCTCTTAGCTTTTCTCCAGATAGTTTTATCAACCTCCAAGGACATAAAATGCTGATAATGGCATGACAGCACGGTCTTCTCCTGCAGATAAACACTTTCCTGTTTACCTCCAAGCCATGTCAGGGAGCCTGACTGAGAAGAGTTTCAGCACACAGTCACATGCCAAGGGATGTCTCCAGCTAGCACGACTATTCATTCTAGAAATGTTCAAAACTGGACAAAGGCAGGTGGACACACTGCAGCATCCTCACATCTGCATTTGCCATGCCAATTCAGCAAGCACCAAAGCTCTATGGGGTTCTTGTATTGACAGCTGGGGCAACTCTGCTCTCACTGGGGGGAGCAGTCAGACTAACAGATATACCAGTGAGAGGACAATGTGAGCTGCCTGGAAGGATGAAAAATGACACAGCACCTGACCTTTTTAGAGGGATAAATAATGGGGTGGAACTGTCTTGAAATGGGATTTGCAGAAATAAATACTTCCTAGAGCATGACATAAAGGTAAAATATTTGGAAGAGCTTTCAGAGAACTTGAATCTAATTAATGTGTCATAAGGCATTATTTCCAACTTTGTCAGCCATTTTAAACTTATATGCCATCTGTTAGAGAAAGCTAAAATCTTTGGGTAAACTGCTAATCAGGAAAGCAGCACTTCATACCCATTCCCTCACTCTGCACTTTGCCTGCCGCAGCAGGGTAGCACAGATTTTCCCTTTACGAGGACCTGAAATGGGTGAGGGACGGGAAGGAGAGTGAGAAATTCTCTACAAACTCTCTAAATCCATGAATCCAGCATAAATATTAGGAAAGAAAGAAAAGTAAGATACGACCTTGATCTCTTAAAAGACCTTGATCTTAAAAGTAAGACCATGATCTTATGTCATCTGTGGGGTGTACGCAGAGCAGGTTGTGTAGCATCTTTGGGAAATAGTTGACTTTTCATCATCTAGTATCTTACTGTTGTAATTAGAGATACTAAACTTATGATGTTCAGGGGTAAATCCACACCCCATTGGGATGCTCCTAAAGGTTACAGAAACACAGGATGTCTGCATGAGCAGAGTACCTAACATCACCACCTGAAAGTGTGGCCGTTGACTTTGCCACAAGTCTCTCAAACACTAAGAGATGTTCTTGTGCCCTGACTGTCCTTTTGATAACATCAGCCACTGGGGACAGAATCTTGGACTTGCTGAGAAAGACAGAGCTGTTAAACAGCAGAGCCAAGAGCAGAACAAGGGTCCTCAAGTCCATATCCTGTTCAGTAAAACATTTAATTATCCCAGTTTTCACCTGTGTTCTGCACCCATATGATTTTCTATATTTCTATATTTTTAGCTTTCCTGCAGTAATTGGCTTTAGACAAGTTCGAAGTAAGCTCATATTTTCCACCTTAAATTTTTTTTGCTCATGATAAAGGTACCACTTTTTGCTGTTCTATTGTCATGTAGGAGAGCAGCTTTAACAGTGTGCAGAGGCTGTCTAGAAGTTCTCTGTGCTTCCAGATTCTCTGTGAGAGTGTATTACAAGACAGCTGAGCACCTGAAGCAGTTTGATTTCTGTTTTCCTCCTGCAGATTGTCGACGGCAAACTCTGGTTCCAGTTGGATTGCGGAAATGGCCCAGGAATCCTGGGAATCTCTGGCAGGGCCGTTAACGATGGAAGCTGGCATTCAGTCTTCCTGGAGCTGAACCGCAATTTCACGAGCTTGTCCCTGGACGACAGCTACGTGGAGCGCCGCAAAGCTCCCCTCTACTTTCAGACGCTCAGCACAGACAGCTCCGTCTACTTCGGCGCCCAGGTCCAAGTGGATAATGTCCGCAGCCTGACTGACAAGAGGACCACGCAGGTCCTGGGCGGCTTCCAGGGCTGCCTGGACTCAGTAGTCCTAAATAACAATGAGCTGCCGCTCCAGAACAAGCGCAGCAGCTTCGCAGAAGTGGTTGGCCTGACGGAATTGAAGCTCGGCTGCGTCCTTTATCCCGACGCCTGTGAGAGACACCCCTGCCAGAACGGCGGCACCTGTACTGCCGTGCCATCTGGTGGTAAATGTTTTCATTACTTGGTGGGCTTCCCCCTCCCTGTTTTCCTCTGTAATTTATTGCCAGAGATGGTTTTATGCAGCAACGTGCTTGAAAAATCTCATGAACTCTATAAAACTCTGATAGGTATTGCAAATTGGGTAAAAGCTGTTTGCTCTATAAATAACAGTGAAATGGTGCCCCTTCTTATTGCATTAGTGTTCCAGGAGGAAATTGATTTATTGGCTGTTAGTATAATCCTATTTCTATAGAAACCAATAGAATTACAATTACTGTAATGTTCAGCTGGGTTTTTCAGAATCCATTTACAGCATCCTTATAGCATTGAGGGCTGTACACAAAGATGGTGATTTGGAATGTCCATCACAGATGCAACAGCAGTGTTGCCTTACTCTGTTTCCAAAGCTGTCACAAATAATTACTGGGCTGTCCTCAAACACCTTCGTCCTTTTGTAAGTGAGTAATTTGATTACATGTCTGCATGGAAAATAGCAAGTTGGGCCCATTGTAAACCCCTCTGAACTGTATTTTACAGCTTTCTGGGAGGCCTGAGTGCTCTAAGGTCTAAGTAATATTATCCAAATTTTACAGGGCATTGATTTAAACTGTGCTTGTATTGGAGTTTCCTATCCAGTGGTTATGTGGTGGTTTGTGTGATTTGATACCAGTGAGTTACTGCAGTGCACAACTTACCAGAACAGTCAGGATGTTAACAGGAGAAAAGCAAATGGCACACATGTAGAACATTCCCTCTCGGGCAGTTCTCTTTCTGCAGTGTAGGAGTTTCCCTTCCAATTCCCCATACTGTATTAGCATGCAGCATTGCACACCTTTTTTGGCAGAATAAAACTTCCTTTGAAAAGGAGGTTGCTCAACAGAGAGGTTTTCTGCAAGTTCAGAGCTTTCCATCCACTTACTGTCAGTTTTAGTCATGGTTCTCCAGGGAAGTTCCCACTAAACTCTTGTTTTATGGAGCATTTAACCACTGTCCCAGGGCCTTCTGCTTTAATGTGTCCATGCAATTCCCTTGCACCCATAGCTATTATTTCTGGTTTTCATTAGTTTAAGTCTGACTCTCGTATTGCATTTGTGAGTCCCCTCCACCACACGGATTTTTTAGGCCTAGATTTCGGATCAGTTTGAGACTGACATGTGGTGAGATCTGAGCAAAACTGTGATGACTTTCTCAGATGGATAGCCCCACTCTTATAAAAGAAGTCCTGAAAATGTGGATTTGCCCATGCTGGGCTGGCTCAGCTAACATCTGGATCTTTGGCTTTGATTCAGCCACCTCTTCTCCCGTGCTGTCACAAAATATGCATCAGGGATGCTATTGGTTTCACTGTTGATGGGAAGAGATGGGAGGACAGTTAGAAGGAAAGGATCTCAGTCCTGGCAATCCAGGATGTTGTGGGGCACAAGGAGAAATGTTGCTGGGTGTGTATTTGTCCTTAAGAGTCTTTATTTACCAAGGGAAGGAGAGAAAAGGAGGGCTGCACAAGGGCAAAAGTAAGTACTTCTGAGACAGAAAGATGCTGCAGCCACTGGAAGAATTTCTAAGCATGATTATTGAAATTCCTAGGAAATATGGCAGCAGTATGTATGGGAACACATGTATGATGGCTTTGATTCAGAGTCCATACTTAATAAATGAGGTTAACCATTCGTCTCACATCCTAGGAAGCATGAGAACAGTTCCTTACATTGATTTTATTTGACTCTATTTACAATATTGCTCAGCAATCTCATGATGAGTAAATTGAAACCCTTCTAACAGAACTCCTTACAGTAATTCTTTTTTTTCCCAGCACAAAGTGCATGCCAATTCAAACTGAGGGGAGACACAGGGTAGGAGAGAAACAAGCAGCCCTGAAGTTTGGACCCACCTTATTACTGGAATGGCAAATACCATTTTCGTGTCAACAAAATTCGCTGCTGGAAAGCAGTCACAGAACTGATTTAGTTTGTTCCTGTGTTCCTGCTTCGGCAAGGGGCATGTGCCCTGCAGGGATGTTTTGGCTGCCTGCCGTCAAAAAATCTGTTTGCTGTTTTTACTGTCTCAGCAGTATGTGTAAATAAAGGATTGTTATAAAGCCATAATTCCAGTGCAATGGGCCCTGACGGTATGTTGGTGGTTCTACAGCCCAGCCCTTAAGGAGAAGGCATGGGCATTTTTGCTTCCACTAGGCAAAGCAGTTCTGTTGTTAGTGTCCTCCATATGCTGAAAGGCCTCATAATTAAATTCTGAGAGCACAAGGGTCCAACTGCATTGCAAGTCCTAGTTGCAGAGCCACAAATTGCAATGTGCATTTAAGAACCATCAACCATTGCACTTGCTGACATAGATGTTAGCAGCTGACTCCCATTTAGAATAGAAAAAAAATCTCCTTTTTTTAAAGAATTTTCTTAAAAATGAAAATGACAGTTTTTTTCCTTTTTTGATGAGGGAAAGAATGCAAAAATACACCGTGCAAAGGTTGTTTTCCAAATCGCAGGGTATTCAGTCACATCAGGATCTCTTGACTAGTATTTTCTATTATATTATCCTCCGTTTTAAGTTTTTGGAGAACAATCCTCTATTTCCTAAACAGAGAGAATTTGGCATAAGATTTGTTTTGATAAATACACCCTCTAATCCAAATTCTACAAAGCAGATTTCAGATACTGTTAGTGTCCTTTTTGTTATGGACAACCTACTGTGATTTACAAGAAAATAGGAAGAGAGAAGAAGAAAGCTGATAATCATAGCTAACTTAAGAAGAAAACAGTCAAGCAAAGGTTACCAACATTATAGCATGAAAGAGTTGATGGCTACATTCCAGAAGTCAAAGGGGCTATGGTTAATTTGCATATAATTTGCATAAAGTGAACATCTACAACACAAACCTCTATAACAGTGTTCCTGTTGTGAGATCTTCCTTTCAGTAGTAATGCCTACTGTCCCGTTCACATTAATGAAAAAGCTGCCTCAATTGCCTTTCACTTCATCCTGTGGCTTAGGGAACGGGGCCATACTGTGGCCCTGCTTGGGGAAGTGCTCTGGCTGCCCTAGGAGTGTGCATGCCACTGCTGCTGCTGTGGGGTTTGGATGGATGCATTCCCAGCAGCTTCACAGCGCCTGGCACAGGGCTAAGCTGACCCACAGTGGCTCTTTCTGCCTGACCTCTCTGCATATGGGCAGAATGGGGATCTCAGCCTGTATGAGAGAGCGCAGACAGCTCACATGGGAACTCCAAGAGTACAGAAGAGCCTCTCCGCTTTCAAAGTCTGGTTTCTGAGCAAGCAGAAAGCAACCATGACACAAATCTCTGCCTGCTGTCGTGATAGCAGTGTTGGCCAGGTGATGTCAGTGGTTCAGGGGGGATGCTGCCTGTCCAGACACCCCATGGGGAGATCCAATGCATGCTTAAATAGGGGTTGGCAGAGGGGGATGAGCACTCACTAGATCTGACAGCTCAGAGGACTTGTAGCAGAAAGACATACTCAGTCTTGGGACAATTTTCTTGGGAGACAGTGGAAACCACAGCCCTGAAGTATAGGCCACATTCTTCCAGACTTTTCAGTCCCTATCCATAAGTATGGGTCAGTAAAGCTATTTTTAAAGAAAGTTAGCATTTTGAAACCTGACAAACAGCATGACTTTAAGAAAGAGCTTGACTCTTTGAACTGAAATTTCCCAAGAAAATTCAACCAAGTGTTTAAAGTGTGGTTAAGCTAGAAGCTGCTGAATATGAGGTCTTAAAATGGGAAATGTCACATAACCTTAATAATAGTGTGGCACTTCCAGGGCTGCCAACAGTAAATGTATGTTTATATGCATGAGTAACAGCATGAGCAATCTCAGCAATAGAAAGCTTTACTGTAATCACATGCAAAGACTGCACCAAGGTTTTCAACCACAGAGAGAAACCTCATGCTTGTAAAGCCTGCAATTATAAGTATAGTTACTTCCTTTTAATTTGATCAGTCCTATATACATCTGGCTTTGATTAACGTAAATGGCTTATATGAGTAGGCGATTTTATTTGAACATGAAGCATTTGAGTGGAAATATCTACTGAGTCAAGGACTGTGGGCAGAGTGTGAGGGCATAAAGTCAGTTTGCTTTCCCCACTCTTCACTTTTCTTGTATTCTTTTTTCTTTTTCCTTTTTTTTTTCCATGACTAGAGCTAAAATCCAGAGAGGAGAAAATGCAACATGGCACTTGAGTGGTGGGTTTAATACAGGTTTTAAGTGCTGTTGGCAATATTACTCAGGGCTAGTTTTGAGGATCAGGTAGTTCATAAGCAAAAAGGAGAAAAGTAGTGTAATAGCACAGAACTGACCTGGTCTTACTAATGTTCTTGATCTTGCTTTTTCACACACACAAACAACCCAGCATACTGTGATGTGAGTATACCAAATGCAGATCAATTATTTTTTAAAAGCCTTTTAGAAATTTTTTGGGTATTTAATCTTTTTTACATCTATGATTATAGGCATCTGTTCTTAAATTCCTGCTTTAAAAGCATGTACATGCCAATCCTCTCGTAGAAAGCACTGATTCAGCAAAGAGTCATTCATTTTCATACCAACAAGTGGCAAGAGGCAATCATCTGTTTGAAGACAGAGAAGTTAAATCTGGAATGGCAGGACTGTGTATGGCTGAAGAACACACACTTCTTGAAGGTGGCGTGCTTTGACTATGGACCTGCCAAAATACAGATGCTGGGAGAGGTTCCTCTTCACCTTCAGTAGTTCTCATCAGTTAACTTGGTGTGTAACACTGTGTGGTCAATGCCAAGGGCAGAGCTGTTTCTGGACATTGAGTTCCTCGAGTCTAGCTGCACAGCAAGGAGAGAAACTGCACAGAGAGACAAATGGAAAAGCCAAAGTATGTTAGCAGATAAAAAGCCAGCCTTTCTTGCATGGGATGGATAGAAACAGGAGTATACACATGTTCAAAAAAAAAAAAAAACTTGGCAGCAGTTCGAAGCATCCTCTTTAATAAAGCCAAGTAAACCTTAGGATAGACAGACATTCAGATGCTCAGGCTGGGAATGCTACCAAGAGAGATGTTTACTACATAACGACACCCCATCTGCTGATGGCACCGTGCCTGCCTTGTGCCGATGCCTCTGCTTCTTAAGTGCCAAGCAAACGTAGGTATAGGCAGGGAGCCTGTGTAGTGTCCTGTCTTACTGCATGTTGCTCTTCAGTCAGGTCTGGGATGAAAAACACCTTTTTTTCTGCATAAGGACATGCCAAGAGGAGCTTGTAAGAGAAGCTATTTGAGTCACAGTGAGAAGGTGAGATTAACTATGTAGAAGCGTGTTAGTTTGGGAAATTTCAAATTGGCAAACCAAAACCACTACAAAAGGGGGTTCAGATTAATGAAGGAACATGAGAGAAGCCTTATAAAACAACCAGTAACCCCAAGACAAAATGTAGATCTATGTCTACATGATGTTTCAGGTCATGAATGATGTTTGATGTGGATCTTCTGATCATCTCTCCCTGTGCTTCACTTCCCACTGTGGAGAGGTAAGGTCTTGGAGGACAGGATGGGGCTATATTGGAAGACAGCTGGTTCCAAAGCCCAGCTGTTTCGCTCCACTGCTGCTGCTTTGCAGGACTTGTTAATGTAGACACAGCCTACAAAAGGGCTGTATCATTGCTCACAGCTTGTTGTTGCTCTCAGGTCAGCTATTGGTACATGCTGCTATGGCACATGCTGAGAATGTTGTGATCCCACCCTAGAAGCATTTCAGAGGTGTTTTCCAGAGCTTCCTGTCTTTTTCCACTGATTACCTTAGAAGAAATACAGTGGTGACATCACAAAATTTGCTGCCTTGGAGAATACAGATCAACATTTCTAGGAATGAAATATTCATTCCTTTTGGAGGAAGCTCAGATGGACCATATGATCTTAAATGTTGATGGATTTCCAAGACTTCAGTGCTTTCATTGTGAACAGGATGAAGCCTGCATTGTTTAAAAGAGATTTTTCATCCCTTGCTGAGAGAACAGGACAATGAGCCTTTTCTCATCCTTGAATGTGAGAAGTTTGCTTGTTATTCTTATTCTAAACAGGAGGGAAGAAATGAACGGTACATTAGCAGGATATTAAATTGAAAGTATAATAAAAATCCTTTATTAGACCCAAGATGCACTCCCAGCCAGAAGGGGTTTTTTTGCAATTTACGTTTGTCCACAGCCATGTCGCTGAAAAAATGCGGTAACCAGCAAACTTACAGCATTTGCTGAGAGGTTTGGAGAAGGATTAGAGGTCTGGCAGGTCTTCTGGCTGAGCTTCTAAATGCTGTCTACTGAGCCATCATATCAGCTCTCTCTTCCCTACTCCATGAGTTTTGACATATGCTTTGCTGTGTTGGAGACCTCCCGGGTGAATGCTCTGCAGCTCTGAGCATGTGTGTCACAGGAAAGTTCTGTGTCTTTTGCCAGTGGCTTGGACTTGGCAGGTGCATGGCATTGAATCCAATGAGAGGAAACACCAGTGATAAATATGGTAATTTAATGCTGCCTTGGTTTAGTTCCTTTTTGATTTCTGATTTGATCCTTAGTCCAAGAATCTGTGGTGAATACTTTAGTCTTCTAGTATCTGACGTGTGTTCCACTATCATTAAATCAAATTGTGTGAAAAACGTAGGCTTTCAGAGGCAGACTTTTCTTTTGGTCCAGTTCCTACACTGCTGGACAGGGCTCTGACCCATCTGGTGCATTTAGTTTCATCTCCTCTTAGTATAAAATGCAGAAATCCATGCTTCTTTTATAGTTGGTGGTAAAAGTATTTTTTAGTCAAATCAATACTTCTCAAGTTTTCTATAATGAACAAATGTAAACAGAATATGTTACAGAACTTAGTCAGCTGAAACAAACACAAGACAAAAAAAGTGATTCAATGGTTTTATCTTACAAATGATTGGCATCTAAGAACTTGCTTAAAAAACAACAGAAACTTGGCTTTGAACATCACTTTAGAGTTATGAGGGTTTATAAAATATCAGATAACAAATAGAATAACATATATATTCTGCTGTTATATGAGGCAACAGAATTGATTATGAATAAAGTGATTTATATTTGAATTTAACATTGTCCTTTTACTTAAGCTCACTGAGACTATAAAAAACACATAAAACATTACTGTAAATTTTTGAACTATAGATGTCACTGTTCAGTCATAAAAAGAAAGCACTGAATCAGCCTTATTTATTCATGCTGTGGATTCTACCTGCAATCACAGGTTTGTAATTCTTCAGACACAGATCACTATAGGTCCAGAAAGCTGTTCACATTGTCTGAGTGAGATATTTTCAAGATACAAAAAGAAATAATCCCATCTTGCTGATGCTGACTAAACATGCTTTCTGGAAGCCCAAAAGTTGAATAATTTATCTTCTTAACTCTCTAACCTTGAAAAAATCAGTGTGCCTGTCTCCCTTCTTGTAGCAGGACAATGAAACAGCATGATATTTGAGTATCTATTTCATTTATCTTCAATTAAATAGCATTGGACTCTTGACTGAGTATGCCAGCAAGTCTGGTTCCAAGTTTATTCTCAAAAGCCTGTCCTCATGAAAGAATTCAATTAGAGTAACTGAACAAGGCAAATTGAACTGTATAGGACATAAAAGATGTGAGAGTCTTGATGCAGAATTGCTTTTGCCTTATGCCCCCACTGGGTTTTCTATATTGTTTCCATGAAATTCTTTTCCTTGTAACTGTGCTGAAAATTCCTGAAATGTTTGCAGAAAGAGTAACTTTTAAAATAAGTATTTATGTTTTTTTCCAGATGTATAGATATAGAAAGTTTTTTTATATATGTTTAAAAGGCTCACCACTGAGAGGTGATATTTCCACTACATCAGCTTGGTTGCCAATAATTTTGATACTGAATTGAGTTGCACTCAACCATTTCACCTCTCTAACTGCAGCTGTTTTAATGGCAGGAGGGTTCCTTGTTCTAGTTGCTTATTATGCTGTATTCAGTAAGTATTTGAACCCCGTAACTGGAGCTTGAACCTTGCCTACACATCTGTTTAGGACATTTGGATTATACAAGGAACTTTTTCAAAGATCAGCCAAAGTTTTTTTACAGATATCCAGGAAAATTTTACTGGTTCAACAGCTCTTACTTAGGAATCTTCTGTTTCCAGGGACTGTCTTAGCCATCTCATGGCTTTCACAGCCTACATGTTCCATGCTCTTTTCAAGCAAAAAAGCACTCAGATTTCCAAATGCAGTTCACAGCATTAAGAGATGCACTGCCTCACTGGTTTTCTTTGTGACCTTAAATAAAGCTTGTATTAATGGTGCTGCGCCATATGAAATCACAAGGAAAAAAAAGAAAAAATATATTTGTCATTTGATACTTGGAAGGGTGAACTGATGTGTTTAAAACTTTCTCTTTTTTTCAGTTTTGATGTTGCCCCTGTGTTGGCAAAAAACATAGAAATGGGACTTCAATCCCTGACAGGGTCCCCTTCCATATGAATGTTATGTCTGATGAATTGCAGTAAGGGATTAATCAGAATGTGATAGCACACACTGAACATAATCATCTCTGATTAGGGCTAGTATTGCCCAAGTCAGCTGGTATTTTGAAGTTTATTGTTTCTGCCTTGATGATACACTATGTAAAACTGGTGTTTTATTACTGTCACATCCCCATTGTGTCATCCTTGCAAAGGGCAGAGATGGAAAAGCTCTCAGCTGATGCATTTGTTCATTGATCAAGCCCCAAAAGGAAAGTAGACTGCTGCTACCAGCAAACATTTTTGTGTGTTCGTATCAGAAAAAAGTTGGGAAATACATCCTTGATCTAGAATATTTCTTATTTCCTTTCTTAAAAAGTGTTCACAAATGACATTTATTCTTACCTGAACCATGACAATTAGGATGGTCTGGACTGCAGCAATTCCTCTGGTTCCTGGTTATAGACATGAGCTCTGATTGTCTGGGATCTCAGATAGACAGACTCTTGACTAGCATTAATGTGGACCATATGGACGGGCCGGAATGAGTGTAAACATCCCCTTGCCCCTGCAGTACAATTTGTTTCTCTGTGTTAATCAGCACATGGGTCCTCTCACTTTTAGATAGACTCAGTGGTAGGAATCTAATTTCCCTCTCTCTGTCGCTCACCTCCCAGGGTACCATTGCAATTGCCTGTCCCAGTTTACAGGAAGGAATTGTGAGTCAGAGATCACAGCCTGCTTCCCAAATCCTTGCCGGAATGGAGGCTCATGTGATCCCATCGGCAATGCTTTCATCTGCAACTGCAAAAATGGCCTGACAGGAATAACGTAAGTGTCCCTCCCCAGGTGGGCAACAGGAGCTTTTTGGCTCAGTGATGGTGGGCTTTTTGTTCAGGTATTTTGTACACAAAAGCTATGATTCACCTCACAAAAAATAACCCCAGCTTTAGCACTTACTCCGAGTCTAAGCTAATGAGAGCTGAGAAATCAGTGAGACTTGCATGGTCAGAAATGTTTTTTCTGAACTTACCTTCCTAAACTGTTGATTGTGGATGTTATCTCGAGACAGTTTTCTCTCAGATACAGCTAAGCATTGCTAGCTTTTTGAACAATCATGTAAAACCTTTAGAAGCTGCTGTGTAATCTTTGTTTTGAAAATGAATCAATTATTTAGTCACCTTAGCCCTGATATAAAAAGCTAATTTATTGCAGTAATTTTTTTTAAATCCCTACCTTGATCGTAAACTTGGTGTAGGCACAGAAAATCCTAACCTGCCCATCAACATGTTTTTTTCCTTCATCTGGTTTGTCTACTGTTTGTACTTTTTCCTTTGCATTTCACTACCTCTTGTTCTTTCGATTTCTCCTCTCTCTTTACAGTTCCTATTCTTTTTATTCCCCTGCCTCTGATATTTTTTTTTTTGTCACCAGACACAAATAATTTTGCATAGTCAATATATCCTCCTCTCCTCTCCTCTCCTCTCCTCTCCTCTCCCCTTCCCTTTCCTTCCTCCCCTCCCCTTCTCAGTCTTGAACTGAGGCTTAGGACACAGACTAGAATCAGAACCAAAGAAAATTATTTCAAGTTACTCATATTTAAAGANAAATATTTTGATGTTTTTACTATATTTTTTCCCAACTATCTTCTCCTTGAATCCCCCTCTAATATTTTGTATTTAAACCCATGGGGAAGTCCAAAAACAATATAAAAAAGCAGAGTCTCTATTACATTCAGTAAGCCTCATTAGGGTCAGAGAGCCTTTTCCTATCAGATGCTTTATTTCCTTCTTGATATCTATCAGATACTCTAAACTCTTATTTCCTTCTTGATAATTCAATCTTATTGCCTTTAAAAGACCCATGGAAAAGCTGTAAAAAAATTAAAGGCCATTAAATAATATGATAATAATATGATAATTTGAAAAGTACCACAAGGTGTTAACTAATGGCACCACTTTGACAAGATAAGGCATCATGCACAAGCTGGACTGCTTCTTAGATGCTCTCCAGATTCTAGACTCTCCTTTTGTTCTTTTAAGGTGTGAAGAAGACATCAACGAATGTGAAAGAGAAGAATGTGAAAATGGTGGCTCCTGTGTCAACATCTTTGGTTCATTTCTGTGTAACTGCACCCCTGGCTACGTGGGTCAATACTGTGGTCTTCGCCCCGTGGTGGTCCCCAATATACAAGCTGGGCATTCCTATGTTGGCAAGGAGGAGCTGATAGGAATAGCCGTGGTCCTGTTTGTCATATTTATGTTAATCGTTCTTTTCATCATTTTTCGCAAGAAAGTTTTCAGGAAGAACTATTCCCGCAACAACATCACACTGGTACAGGATCCGGCTACTGCGGCCCTGCTCAACAAGAGCAATGGTATCCAATTCAAGAATATCAGGAACAGTGGAGACAGCAGGAATATCTACCAGGAGGTTGGGCCTCCACAGGTGCCCGTGAGGCCAATGGCCTATACCCCGTGCTTCCAGAGTGACTCACGGAATAACCTGGACAAGATAGTGGATGGGCTTGGTGTGGAGCACCAGGAGATGACCACGTTTCATCCTGAGTCCCCTCGAATATTGACAGCCAGGAGGGGGGTGGTAGTGTGCAGTGTAGCTCCAAACTTGCCTGCTGTGTCTCCCTGTCGCTCCGACTGTGACTCCATCAGGAAGAGCACATGGGATGCTGGGACAGAAAGTAAGTAGCACTGCGTGCCAGTCTCCTTCTTCCCTGCCAGCCGTAAGGGTTGCCTTCAGGGTGCAGCAGGTACAGTGGCACAGGTACTCTTAATGCTCCAGCCTAATATATGAGAATTGTTGCATTTCTCCAAGAAGTGATCTGGTTTAATTTTGAAAGGTTATAATTAAATCAGGCATACAAGACCTCTACTTCTATGCATGAAGTATGACTAAAAGCATTTATTTCACTTGTTCGGAAAGCATATGTGAGTAAGTGCTCTGAGCATTTTTCGAGTGATACAATGCAATCATTTTCTATTGGAAAAAAAATGGGGTAGGATTCTCAAACATAAGTTCTCTCAGGTTCAGGCTGGTTTTTTTTCCAAGGGAGTTAAAAATATTTAAACCTTCTGCAAGAAGCAAGCCTGTTTTGCATCAGGGAGAAATCAACTAATGTTCCCTACTTTCAGTGTATGTGAAGTGAAGCAGAAAATCACATACTGCTTTATATATGGGATCACCGTTTCAGGCCATTGCATTCAGTATCAGTCATCACAGAATTTCCAGTCCCCACAATTACCCTCTGTGCTCTGTTGGTTCCTCACCTGATAACACAGTGTGCCCTCCATTCATGAACGAGCTCCTGGAGATGCAGCAAACTTCACATCTGTCATGGCAGGAAATACCAGCTTTCTGGGACAGTTACAACCCTACATCATCTATCCTTGCAAGTTAGAACATGTTGTATGGACTGGGAGATGTTTGCTTCACCATATATGATTTTTTTAAAGCTGTTTTCTCTTATTAGGAATTTTTCCTAATGCATCTTCCAGTACCTGTTGATGGGGGCTTACAAGAAGGCTGGAGAGGGCCTGTAATGATTTCACAAGGGCCTGTAGAGATGAATGGCCTTAAGCTGAAGAAGAGTAGGTTTTAGAAGTAGCTTTTAGGAAAAAATCCTTTACTGTGAGGGTAGTGAGGCACTGAAACAGGTTGCTCAGAGAACGGGTGGATCTGCCTGCCATCCCTGGAAGTATTCAAGGCCAGATTGGATGGGGCTCTGTACAACCTGGTATAGTGAAAGGTTCCCTGCCCATGGCAAGGAAATTGGAACTAAGTGATCTTTAAGGTCCCTTCCAGCTAAAACTGTTCTATGATACTATGATCTTCAACTCTGTTGCAACACAACTTTAACCAAAACTGTCACATAAAACTGCACCATCCAGTCCTGTTGCTGAAAGCAATAGGAACTGAGGAATAGAGAGAGGAATCTGGCAACAGGTCAAGAGGACAGTGTGGACATGCTGTGCTAGGGGAGGTTCAGGTTGGACATCAGGAAGAATTTTTGCTCTGAAAGAGTGGTCAAGTCTTGGAACAGGCTACCCAGGGAAGTGGTGAGGTCACCATCCCTGGAAGTGTTCAAGAAATAATTGGGCATGGCACTTAATGCTATGGTTTTGTTGGCATAGTGGTGTTCAGTCAAAGGTTGGGCCCTATGATCTTGGAAGTCTTTTCCAGCCTTACAGAGTTTATGATTCTATATCTGTGCCATGATCCACAAATTTTCATTCAAGGCAGCACACTGGCTAAGGTCATGTGATGAAAAATTGAATTAATTTTCATTTATTTGGGCTGTATTTCAGAGTTGTGTTGTTTCTGACCTTTTAAACCTTTAAATATAGTTATGGTGATTGAAAGCATCATCACACCAGCCCTCCCACATGCTCTGTTCTGTATTCTCCTGGGTGTTTGTGCCACAGGCACTGCTGGTACCAGCACAAATTTCTGCACACCGTGAGGCCATCCCAGGGGGACAGACCTCAGCTGTCACAGGGTGGAAGCAGTACAGCTTTGTTACTGCAGCACTCACTCCATCAGCTCCATGCCCTGCTGCTCAGTAGGAGCAAATCATCTTACCATGTGGAGCTGTGCCACACTGGGTAGAAATACCTACAGCTGGCAGGTAGAAAGCTGTACTTCCATGTTGATAGCACCTGAGCTTCTTCATTTGGCTCAGGTATCTCAGTGCTTACAATGGAGGATAACTTTTTGTGTTCCTGATTATTGCCCATATAATATGTAGTTAAAACTGTTTATTTATATTTGCTTAGTTACAGGACAGTTTATACTGTAGGTTGCGTTAGTTACATTTCTAAACAGTAGAGTTGTGAAGACTGAATGTGCCTGATGAAAAGCAATGCAAATTGAAGCATAATCTATTATATGTCAATAATGGAGCTATTAAAATCTGATCCAAAGGCCACTGATATGAATAACAAGATACACAGTAACTTTACTGAGCATTGAATGAGCCTTTAATGAGGCTCTCAAATTAGGAAATGAACAGTAAAGATAAATGTAACTGTAATCCCTTGTATAAGCTGTTTATACCACATTCCTTAAGTCATCATTTTCATTGCTTTTGAGACTATATGTCATCTAAAAAGACAGTATTGAATACAGATGTTTCTTTGAAGAAGAAACAAGTCAGCCACTTGAAAGATTTTTTTGGGCTTCAGACACTTCAGAAGTCTAGGTGTCTTCACCAATTGCCTTCTTGATGAATAGGTCATGTCCTTTGTGTGAAGGAAATAATTTTATTCTGGCTCAAATAATACAAGGCAGGATTTAAATGTGTCCATGGTATAAATGGACAAGTGTGCATACCTAGAGAGTACCATTTTGCTTTGTCTTTGCTGTCAATGAAGGTAAAGGGGTTGATGACGCTGAAGAAGTGACCTGTTTTTCAGGAAGTAATAAAGGCAGCAACTCTGAAGTACAGTCCCTCAGCTCCTTCCAGTCTGATTCCGGAGACGATAATGGTAAGAAATTATTTCATCTGTATTATGCTGGGGGAAAAGCTATTTATCTTTCTTTCTATTATTATTAAAACATTTATGAGACATCTTGAAATCCTTTAGTGATACCAAAAGTAAGAAAGTTGTGGGTTCAAACCCTCACTTTGTTTTCCACTTACTAAATTATAGGAACATAATAAAAAACTTGATGCTTGGGGCTGTTGTATCAGGACCAAGCTTTACAGTGACTTAGAGGTATGATACAGCAGAGTCACATTGCCAAGATGTAAGTTGACTAATAGGTTGCAAGTGAAACTGTAGAATTTATATCATTTTCCTCCTTGGAAGAGCATGACTTTCATCTTTCACCAGTCAAATAAAAGGGATTTCTGTGATATTTTCCAGATCTTGTCTCAACAAAACTCTGCTGGTGCTCAGCCTCAACAATGAGCAGATGAGCCAGTCCCCAGCATCTTGGCTTCTCCCTGGCTATCACAGCTCAGCAAACAATAGAGCACCATTAAATCCTTGTTCAGTGCATACTCAGTGCCTGCCTCTCATGTCCTGCATCATTATCTCCGTGGGTGACTCGGGCACAGCCATACACAGCCCACTAAAAGGCCCGCAGAGTCAGAGCAAACCTTTGTTCCTGCAGCCCACGTATGTTGAGCGGTGGCCTGAGAAAAGTCAAGATGTTTCTGCAGGGGAGAGATGGTGGACGTCAGGGAAGTCTTATTCTGACACACAGAAAAAGACTAGCACAAAGAAATTGTACTTGGTTTCCTCAGCCACCAGTTAATGAACTGTCTGTAGACTGACTCAGTTCCTCAGTCATGTCATGCAGCTCTTCTCTAGGAACTCTGAAGTGTTGGAAAAAGCACTGAGAGCAAAGTACACTTGCAGTTCCTTTTGGTCCACTGTGGCTGAAGCAGTACAATTATTTTTGTCAGGCTTCTCAATGCTTTTCTGCCCCTAAACAAAAAAAAAAGCCTTTAGCCTTCTTTTGGAATAAGTATTATTTAATGATGTGTATCTACATTATAGTTACCTTTGGAATAATTATTCAAGTGGTCATTTATTGTGCACTGTTACTTTTTATATCTCCCAAATTCTAATTATACATTTAAAACTCCTGATCCTGTCTCCACTGAAATCATTGACGCAGTACCCAAAGAACCTGGATTGGACCTTCTGTGCCCACTCATTTTTTGTGAAAGCTGCATTTAAAATATGGCCTTTAGAGATAACATTTCTAGTTCAGAGTTCAAACAAATCCATATCTTCAGGGAGAATGAGGGAAGAAACTTATATCATCTGAGTCATTTGCAGAGATTGATGCAAGACCACACACTCTGGTTTGCTTGAAGCAGCAGGGAGGGTTTGCAGTGAAAGAGCCTAAAGGGCAAAGCCAGGCATAAGTAAGCATATACATACTCACATACCTGTACTTTAGGGCTAATGGATATGCCTCCTGAAGCCATAAATCCTTGCTCTTTGAGTCATTTTAATTCTTTGTGTTTCACATACCTGCAAAGGTTAGAAGGCTGTCAGTGAAAACACAACAAATGCAGTTCAGCATCCATGCTCTTTGATGAGACAGGACAGTGGCTCCTTCTCCAAACCCCTTTCTCCAAAGCCAAGAGCAGTGCTGCTGGGTTCTCAGGGGACAGGCTTGTGTCACACGCATGTACAAATGGCTGTGCTTACACTGACTTGTGAAACTGGGTAGCAGCTTCTGACTGTGGAAACCTGTCTTGCAGCAGTGGAGCACTGGGATGAATCCCACTTAAAGTGCAGACAGCCCCCACTCACCCTCTCCAGGGCTCCTGGAGCCTTCTCTTGCTGTGTCAAGGGCTTGTCTTATCATGAAAACTTATATGGGGTGAGATTTTGAAGCTGCTTTTTTTTCTCTCACCTTATTTCTCCTGTATTTCAATTGCTCACCTTCCCTAGATTTTCTATGAGTAGTTGGCAGTAATTTTTGCAGTCAAAAATCTGAGCAATGCTGTATTCAAGCATTGACTTGCACTGAGCTGTGTGCAGTGGGGTTCCCTCCTTTCTGTGAACATGCTCCACACAGCTCCCACCAGAGCCAACCCTTAGCTGCAAATAAAACTGTGCTGACCCTGGTTTCTGACCTGTTTTTCCTCGAACAGTTTACAGCCGCTATCCATTTTTTTTCCCATACATGCAGCACTAATTGCATGGAGTCCCTTATTTTTCTATAATGTTTATTCTGCATTAGCCAGTATGAGTCTCCTTTGTATAATTACCATTACTGTTGACGGCATAAATATGCTGATCATAGACACAGAACAGGGGTCCTTTGGTTTATCAAGGCTCTTTTTGCTAAGCTCTCACTAGAACTGAGGAAATTGGATGACATACCTGATCCTATGCCCAAAATTTAGCAAAGATGTGAAAATATTCAATGTATGTCTGCACTGTTAACGCATTTCTTGTGACCTCTAAGTCTGTTGGCTCTGTGAAACAGAGAAGTATGTTTTGCCACACGTTTCTGGTCCCCTTCTCAGCCTGCTACAAGCAATTGGTTTTATCATAACTAAACACAAGGAAAAAGGGGAGGATCCAGTGCCCACTCATCCAGAGCTTTCCCTTCAGTTTTGATGGGGTTTATTTCACTTTCTCAGAGGCAGGGGTGTTAGGTGGTACAAAATGCAGGTCATCTAGAGGACCACACATTATAGGCCTCCACATTAAACAGCTGCACAGTCTATATAAATTATTCCAAGGGAAAAGTATGTATGCAGGGAACACCTACAGAGAATGCACAAAGCATTTGTGAAACTGTTTTGTGAAACAGGGGTCAAAATTTGAACCATAGCTACATGGATGTGTCCTCCTTATTATATCTGTCCTGCTTAACCTCCCTGAGGAATTACATGGCACAGCATAGACAATAAATAAGTAAAACATTCCTCTTAGGAAATAGATTGAGCTTAACACTGTTTCTGATGGTGTGATGGTCTAAAAGATAATGATCCTTGGAGCACATGGCACCATCTCTGGAGACCTCTAAGCAAGAATGAATTAGAAATTAGTGTCAGGTAGACAAGATACTGCTTTGGTTAATTGAATCAGCTGACCACTCTGCTTGAATTTATGAGGTGATACACATCATCCTATATGCCTCTCTGGAAATGCTGGTTTGGAATTTATCACCACTCTTAAGATATATGGGATTATCTGAAATGAAATGTCCTGCAACCCACTGCATAAATCATGCATTGGTCAGCAGCCTTTTTTTTTTTTTTTTTCAATGTCAGTTCTGTCTCTTGATAGAATTTATTGTGGTAACATACGATGTGTGTTTTAAATACTAACCTGAAGCTGTCCTTCCCCTCCCTTTATTTTCTGCTTTCCCTCCCCTGCAAGCTTCCATAGTGACTGTCATACAGCTTGTCAACAATGTAGTTGACACTATAGAAAATGAAGGTATTTAAATTTTTTTCTTTCTTGTTATACAAAAATGCTTCCTATTATCATTGTGAAACATTCCAGCAGAACCTCACTAATCTACACTGACCAGCAATCCTGTGGCAGGGATTGGGTTTTGCAGATGAGCATGTTCACCAGCAAACATGAAAATGCCAGAGGAATGTACCACAAAATATCTGTGGGCAACTGGAGGCGGTAGAAAAGGTGTCATACCTTAATCCTCTTCTGTTCAAGTCAATATTTGTTTGTTTATTCTCATTGCCTTCAGAGAAAATAATAGACTGATAATGGAGCCATATCATTGAGATTATCCTGGCTGCAGAGACTGGGAAACAGAAGATGACACAGCAAGTCTGTAAAGCATCCCATGCTGCAGCAGAGCTGGGCTGTCTACTCCAGTGGTGTCACACGAGAGGAGCACAGTGGTGGTTGGCTGGTGGCTGGTTTCTCCCAGGAAACCCTGCCAGACAGCAGATGTGTGGGCATGCCGTGGCTCTCCCGTGGCGTTGGTGTGCCCATTCAACAGAGCGTGGCAATGTGCTCCAAGGGCCCAACACTCACCTCTTCCACTGACCTCCTGGGTAACCTCAGGCATATCATGTTATAAGTGAACCTGTAATGCGGGGATATCACTATTTTCTTTTTTCCATAAAGCACTGAGGAAATGTCTTGTTATCATAGATAAACATTACTTTTGTTTATTTTACAATATTTTTCCTACCCTTGGGCAAATGTCAACTCAACATCAACTCAGGTTATACAAAAGTCAAAAATTTCATCTGTCCTTAGCAAATTTAAGACAAATTTTGAATACTTCAGCTAATCTAGTCTGCATAATGCATAAAGATGATTAAGTAAATTATTTTTGTGAAACTACTGATTTTTTTGAGTCAGTGTGACAGTAATTTTGAAAAACGCTTTTACTCCTAGCTAGTGATGTCACTTGATTATCTGTTCATAGTACATTTATTCATTTCCTGAAGTATAAGAGTGCCGTTCTTCTCACTATCAAAAAAACCCAAAAAACTAGCCAAGGTTAATTCAAAAGAAAGTCCCATTCAAAAAAAAAAAAAAAAATAACCTTGGAAAAAAACCACTGGCACTGCAAATGACCCTACATTCCTAAGGAAAAGCTTAAGCAAACATACCGGCTCATTATCTTCCTTCAGAGATCAGAAAAAGCCAGTCTGGCAGCAGTTTCAAGAGACTGTCACTGAAAATGCTTTCCCCACTTCCCAGTTCCTTATATGAAATGTAGGATTATTGCCTGCTCTGCAGTGGAGCTGATGGAAGTGGTGAATAATTAGTCACACTGGAGCTCTGGGCAGAGTCACAGCCACAGAGTCATAGGATGGGACTTCTGTCCCAGGGACCTGCCCAGGTTTGTGCAAGTCAGAAAATTAGTGATGTTCTCCTGGATCCTGATCCACACAGCTCAGAGGGCCCTGACACATCTCAGGTGCAGTGCCATCACACTGACCCAAATACAGCAAAATCCACTGTACAAAGAAGAGAGAAGTGCAGAAGAGAGGTTAGGGCCGGTTCAGACACTGCTGCTAAACCTGTAGTAGCCTCAGCCCTCCTCACTCTGGGACATGGCAGAGCAGGTGGAGCACTCCTGCCTGGCTGTTGAGCTAAGAGAGAAATCACCATCACCACATGCACCATGTGCAAGTGTGGTCTTAGTAGGTGAAGGGCTGGAGAAGTCTTCTCTGCCCTCTCCTGTGTCTGAGCCACAGAGGTTACGAGCTGTGATGCCATAAAGGTCTGTTTCTCCTGCCAGACCTCCTCCAGCAATGTCATCCAGAGACTTTGCCCGATGACTTGTTGCATGAAGCCCAATAACATGCGGCTGAACAAGAGCATATCCATCTAGGAAACGCTGCAGCTTCTTCCCCGCTCTTGTCTCACATAAAACCTCTTTCCTTGCTCTCTCCCCCACCCCTGCACCCTCTCCATACTGGAATGCCTCCCTCCCCACCAGCTAGCATGGCAGTGCAGGTGGGAGGTGGGTGTGGGGTTGCGGAGCATTGTAGCCCCATTAAATGGCTTTGTATTCTATTCTATTCAGGTTCTTATACCGTGCCCATCACCATGGTATCTGAGCCCAGGTGGGCCCAGATTTGTTTGAACCGGCCCTGAGAATGGTAGATTCTTATTTTTCTGTTTCAAAGTGAACAAGTGAGAGAAAAAATGTACTTTGCAATTATAAGCCGTTTCAATGGTGGATAGCCCTTTTTTTGTGTTAAGAATTACAGCTCTAATTGTAATTCTGTATCTGTTCAGTGAGGGTAAATAATTAAGATATGATAGAAAAGGAATATAATACACGACATAAACATTTCTTTATGTGTGTCTGCATTTGACAGGCAAGCTTATCTTGTACGTTAAAATAAAGAATAATTAAAAATCCTACTAAAATGACACCGTGGCAGCTGTACTTTAGAAATTTGCATGCAGAGTTTTGTATTTTCACATGTAATACAATGCTGGTGACAAGCTCCGAGTTACCAGTTTTTGCTTTTCACTTTGTATCTGACAGTGTCTGTTATGGATCAAGGACAGAACTACAACAGAGGTGATTTTTCTGGGACACCTTCTGCCTGTGGGCCGGGGTGGGCAGAGCACTGACTTGATATATCTGGTTTTTTTCTTAAACTGCTTCACGTGTACTCTTTTGTTTGAATTCTATTGGGTTCAAAAGATGCATGAGAATGGTCAGCCACTTTTTTTGTTTCAAAATTCAGTTTTCAGTCAATCAGATTATTTGCTTGCCTACTTTCTTTCTTGAAGTCGTTGGAAGTGGAAGGGGAGATAAGATTCCATAAGCATGCTGACTGCATTTAAAGATTTTTTTTCTAAATAACTGAAAAGCAGTAACTCAGACCTTTTGATTTCTTGGACTTACAGTTTCTAATACAACCCAGTAGCATCTTAAAAAGCAAAATGCCTCAGAGTGGTCAGGTGTTTTTTCTTTGCTTGTTTGCATTAGCATTGTAATGCAATTTATTCTCCTCCTCTACCCCTGTGGTCAGAGCATGGCTGACCTGTGTCCATGGCCTGTGGCGCATGCTGTGATTTGAATGTGCTGTGAGGACTCAGGCAAGTGCATGCAGGACCCTCTGCTCTCCTCTGTGCTCTCACCCTAACAGAGCACTGTGGTTCTCTTCCCTGCTGCAGCGTATCATTGGGATACCTCTGACTGGATGCCCAGTGCTCGCTTGTCCGACATTGAGGAGGTGCCCAATTTTGAGACGACAGATGCAGGCTCGGCGCATCACGGCAGTACCAGAGAACTGGAAACAGATTACTACCTTGGTGGCTACGACATCGACAGCGACTACCCTCCCCCTCAGGAAGAGGAGTTTTTGAGCCAGGACCAGTTGCCACCTCCTCTCCCAGAGGATTACCCGGACCAATATGAAACACTCCCACCCTCGCAGCCGGTCTCAATGGCAAGTACTCTCAGCCCTGACTGCAGGAGACGGCCGCACTTCCACCCGAGCCAATACCTCCCTCCCCACCAGTTCCCCAATGAGACGGACACCACAGGATCTCAGACTGGGAACGAATTTAGTACTTTTGCTGTTGGCCCAAGCCAGAACACAGAAAATGTTAGTGCAGGTAAGATGCCCTTATCCTTGCACAACTCTCTCAACGCCTCCTCCTCTGACGTCTCAGCCGGCTGCGGCTTTGATGACTCCGAAGTAGCCATGAGTGACTTTGAAAGCGTGGAGGAACTCAGCCTAGAAAATGTTCACATTCCATTTGTGGAGACCCAGCAGCAGACACAAGTGTAAAGGAAGCTCCTTTCTTTTTCCTCTTTCTCTTCTTTTTTTTTAAGTTTGTCATTTGGTCCAATTAATAGTATAAATATTGAGAAGAAATTTTGCTGAAGGTGTGTCTATATATATATTGGGGAAAGAAAAGTACAGTATAACCCATTATTAACTTGTTCAGAAAAGATACTGTATGTGCAGACACAAAGAGACCAATTGTGTTAAGTATTATGCATCACAAAATCGTTACAGACAATCTGGGGAGTGTGTACCTTCTATTTATTACCAAGAGTAAAACTCAGCTTTTGGCAGGGGGAAGAATAACTGCTAAATAATTTCTTTCTCTCTCACAGAGCTAGGTTGTTTTGGGGTTTTTTTTTGGCATTGTGTTATTAAAAGTGTTACAGTGTTATGATATCCCCACAGTATTAAGGAATGGGTATGGATCATTCTAGGATGCACTGTTGCATGAAATTTTATGTCAGCAAAGAGTAAAAGCAATTGATTGCTGGGGCTGCTGCATACAACACGTCAGATGGCTAAAAAAAGCAACATTTACAAATTGACCTATCAAAGACAAGCGACCAGTTATTTGTCCATAAATATTTATCTATACTTTTGTCTATTAGATTGCATTTCAATCTGTTTTTTGTGGAGTAACACACATACATAGTTCATATTTACTCCAAATTGGCTTACTTTGATTGTCATTTTTAAAACCTGATGTCAGGTACATATGCATAGCTTTGCCGTTGAGGACTTCCCAAAAGAGTTTGGCTCAGGAGTGGCCTGGTTTTGCCCCAGCTGTGTATGCACATCTCTTAACATGCATGAAACATGAACAGGGATCTGAAAACATGGGGTAACCTACAGGTGATCATTTTTTGAAAATTTCTTGCTTGAGCAATCAGCTCTTTAACATAAGTCCTCGTGCTGCAGTTACTGCAGTAAAATTAGTTGCGATTAAGTTACATGTAAGGCTGCTGTAACCTCACGTTGTTAGTTTAACATCCTTTGGCAAATGCCCATCCCTGGAGCTCACAGGATGAGTTCTCAGCTGCTGTAGGCTGACTCAGTCGGTGGAGCTGCATGAATGGACTGTGGCCAAAGATCTGTTGCTAGATTTTCCACTGAGTGCATGATTTTGTGGGATTTGAGTACATCCAAAGGTTGTTTGCAGACTTCAGAATATTGTTGTGGAATCAAGAAAACCATGGCATCTGTATGTTCTTCTGCTTCCCTCAGCCTGATTGGAGTAAATGGTCATTCACATTAATTTGGTCAGAGCAGTCAAGTGCAATCTGGAAACATGGGATTTTCACTCAGTGTATTAAAGCAGAATATACACACCTGTTGCTCGGTGCTCTGAAAATGTTTTTGCCACTACATTTTACAGTGTCTGTGTACCTTACCAGTGAATGTGAGTCTACAAGCCTGCATTACCTGTTGGGTTTTCATTCATTTCTTCCATGGCATAATTCTGTCATTCAGCAAAGCTACTGAATACCTAAATCATTGTGATAAATGAACAGATTCATTAGCAGGTTTCCTGTGCTGTTTTCCATGTCCTGTCCCTTGGTCAATCACCTTAACTTGATAGTTTCAGCAGTTGTATGCCTGGGCATGTTCTTGACTGACATGAGTTTCACACAAAATTAAATTGTGGGCCATTTCTTGATATACAGGAAGGGTTTATTCAGAAATTTTCCCCAACACAAAGAAATTACTGGTAGAATGTAATTTAAATAATTACAGCTTGTAACACTTTTAATAAAACAGGATCTCTAGAATTCTTGGGAGTAGGTACAGTGTGTTGCTACTTCCCTCCAATAGCTCGTATAGCTGTGAAATATTGGTGTGGATATTTTCTTTGGGATGATGCAGCAATTCTTCAATAGAAAACAGCTTGTTATGCAGGTATATGAATAAAATGAGTCAACCTCTAGAAAGAATGTACTGCACATACAAGTATTATCAAGTACTTGTCTGCAAATAGGTCCTGTCCATTGAATTTATGAATGTCACTTGGTCTTCTCAAAGTAAACATGCTTCTGTAACAGTGATATATTCTGAATGTGCTCATGGTGCGTTTCAAGCCCTTTCCCCTTACTATTCCTGTGTTTTTAAGAAGAAGAAAATATGGAAATTTGTATTGTGATTGCAAGGAACTGAGGAATTTGCCAGAAGGCCATAAAATGGTTTGGCAAACCTAGAGACACGGATAGAGGATAACTCATATTGTTCTGTGTTACAGAAGAGAAAATGGAATTAGATTGATGTCTCTTCAAGAGTTAGGAGCATCAGAGTTGGCAAAGCAATTCTGCAAATTTAGCTGCACTTTTAAAGCTTGTATGACCTTCTGAGAATGTGATGCTCTCTTAGCATCAGGCTGCAGTTTACATGAGGTTTGCTCCTACTCAATTTTGGTTTGAGACATTTTTATCCATTATGCAATTAATTCTGTTCGAGCCCCCAGCTAGTTATTAGGTGTACTTGTCACCTGTCTTCTGTAGTGAAAGTTCTTGCGTAAGCCTGAGACACCAATATCAAACCTTTACTGGGACATATCAAAAGTGTCACGAGGGACAGAACGACAGGAGCCTAGTGATTGCCATGCAAAAAAAAAAAAAAATCAATGTTTCTTACCAAGCTTGTTGCCTCAGTAATATATTGTTGGTAGTGAGTTTTGATAGTGAAATATGCATAAATACAATGTATAGTACTTTTTCTGTTTGATGTTGTTGCCATTTCATTTCACTGAACGCCTACTTATTAAAGTGCTGTTGGGAAGGTGCCAAGGATCACCTGTTCAGCCTTCTCTGTCCTATTCATGATTTCTATACCTCAGTATCTCCTCCCCTCCAAATCCATCTTCAGATTCCCCTCTGTGAATATTGGTACTTCTGTGGCCTTTCTGGTTTTGTTCAGGCTCTTTTTGATAATGATAAGACCCAAATGCAGATCTAAAGGTGAAATATCTCTTAGGGAGTAAGATTTTCATATTAACATCCCTTGTTAAACCAAGCCATTTTATTTCCTTTTTAATTACTACTCCACACAAACAAGTCAAAACCTTGTAATCTGGAACAAAAGAACACATTCATAACATAATGTAAGAATTAGTGTTCATATTAGCACTTCTAATATATATTACCCTTTTTCTGCTATACGATGATTTTTGTATCACTGCTGCTGTCCGGTCCCTGGTTCTGCAAGAGCTACTCGGCACATCTCGGCTGATCCTGTGTGTCTGTATTTCAGCTACATCCCTGTAGATGGCTCCACTACACGATATTTTCTCTCAGAATCGTCTGTAGCAGATGATTTCATAGGCTTAATGAAGTACTTCTGAGTATCACTGGCTTATAACTTAGGATCAAGGAATTTTTTGCTTCTTGGAAAGAAGCAGCAAGAGAAAAAAACAACTTGTTAAAAATGCAAGTACACATTTCTATCAGAAATCACGAACTTTGCCAGGGGTGTATGACTCTTAAGTTAAGGGGTGCTTGTTCTCTGCATTTTGATCAAGTTGAGAATGTCATGCCCAGTGCTGGCCTTTTTAGTAACGCTGGCAATATAAAGAGCCTTTACAGTGACTACAACGTGATTTATTCTGCCAATACCACATTAGGTGGCCTTGTGCAAAAGGAAAAATTAGGCTTATATGCCATTCTTGGGTATGTTGATTACTTTGCCTTTGTATTATAAACATTAAAAAAAAAAAAAGGGGGCAAAACCACCCTACAAAACTATGGGTGGTGGATGTAGTGCTGTCCTCGACCAGTATCTTAAAGTGGAGTAAAGGGTCAAATGTGGCAGCAGAGAGCTGTGGAATCACCTCCCTCCCATGGGAGAAAATGGACAGCCCCACTAGAAGGCCACCATAAAGTTGGCTTCCTCTGGGACCTTCCTATAGGATACAGTATATGAAGGCAACCAGGAGGACTTTGGAATGCAGAGATGCACTGCAGAACCGTGATTTCCTGTCAATCAAGCTGTTTTCCTTAAGCTCAGTGACATCTTTGATCCCAAACTATCCCATGGGTTTCTTTAACATGTAACTCCACTGAAAGGCTGGAAGGAAGGAGTCAAAGGCTTCTCACTGCCACTGTTTTCCTGAACCAGGAAGTTGTGTGCTCCATCTGACAAGCAGAGTTTCCACCTCTGCATGTCCCATGAAGAACTTAAATTATGGCCTTTGAAATTTTTTCTCCCGTTCTCTAAATTTTCTAGTGTAGTCTGAAGTAATGAGAACCTTGATGTATTGGTACCCTCTCTAGCCAGAAACTCAGTGTGGCTGCAGCAGTGTAAATAAAAGCATGTCAAGAAATGCTGATCAATGGGGAGGCAGCAGCTTGTTGTCTCTCTGAGCTGGGCAGAGACATTTTGAGGATATGACATGGAAGTTGTTGCTCTTGTCTCCTATAAATTCCATCATAAAGAAAAATGTGGGCTGAACAGGGCAAATGGCTAAGAACACACTTTACTCCTCATCAAACTCCTGCTTGAAAAAGCTAAATGGATGCTATAGTAAGTATATCTTTACAGTCAATAATAACTGCAGTCATGGGAGAGGGAGTTGAAGGTGCCCTGGACCAGTTCTGCTAAGCTTCATATGAAAAGGAAGCATCCTTAATAATGGAGGAAGCCAGCTCTTCAGAACCAGTGTGAAAGTACATCTGTGCTTTGTAGATAATGTTTGGAGCTATTCACTCAGTAATAATGGGCATTTCACTGGTTTCCAGCAAGAGAGTTACATCTTCAGCTTCATCCCCTGATGGTTTACCATCATGTGGTAAAAACTGTGCTTTTTGCCTGTTTGCATCTCTGCTCCTCTCAATACACCAAGCTGTGATTTGAGCCTTAGAAATTTAGACCATTACCCATGGTTTTTAGCCCATGTTTCATGAACTTGACATTTAACATCTCCATTATCAGAAGGGCCATTAAGTTAGTAAATTAGCTGCATCATCCAAGGGATGGGCAGATGGGGAGGAAATAAAATTAAATTAGTTTCTTTATGTAATATTGAAAAGCAATAATTGCAAATATGTCGTATTACACAAAGGCCATAAGTAATCTTTACCAGTGTTAAGAGTGCACTTGAACTGTGTTATAGAAAGAGATTGGAGCCCTCAGAACTGTAGCATTCTTTTGTCATAGGAATACCTGAAACACTATTAATCAGCAATGCAATGAGCCCATACTGCCACTTTTCAGGAGTTGACAAAGGTGTTTAGGAGTGAAAGCAGTTCTCTTTAAAGCACTGTATTGGAAAAGATTGTCTTGTAAATTTTACCTGTCTCAAGCAGGCTGGTTTGTAAAAGATGTATGTTTTGGTGTTTAAAAAGAAGTTTATAAAATAATGTATATAATGGTTTCAAATTACCAGGCTTTTGTAGATATTTGATGCCAATCAGGTTGCTTTAATTTCTTTTGTTTGTTTGTTTGTTTGTTTGATATAATTCTAAAGAGTCATCAAAGTTGGTTTAAACTTAATAACAGAAAAAACAAAAACGTTTTAGATCTGAAAACTTTTTAATCATTTCAAAGTGTACAGTAACTTTCCTTTGGGTTCAGCTCTTTTTGTTTAACTTCTTTCTGGTTTTAAGATTTTTTTTATTGACTTTTTTAAATGAATGTGTTTTGCACAAAAAACCTAGAGATATGATTTTTATTCCATTTCAAGTAGGTATTAAGAAATGTCATTTTTCCAATGACAACAAAGTCAACCTTATGCAAAAGGGAAGGTTTATCACTTTGAGTGGGTATAGTTCTTCATCCGAGAACTAATTGTTCCTTCATAATTGCTGTTGGCAGTATTGTCTTGTGTTCTTTTGCTATAAAAACGAAACAACAAAAAAAAAAAGTGTACAGGTTTGTAACTGCCAAAATTTGCTAAAGTTGATGGTTAAACTAAGTTTTCCAAGTAAACAAAAAGAAAAGCCCAGCTGTGTTGACTGCTTTTTGATTTTTCTCCTACTTTCAAAGGAGGGAGCAAAATAAAATACACCGGTTCTTCAAGGAATGTAGCATTTCATTTCCTCTCCGTGTTGCTGAAAATGCTGGTTTTTTGAACTCTTTAAATTAATTTTATTACTACATGGAGATTCCTCTGTAGAGGCCCCTACTTGCACTGCAGACCTCTCTTGCCAAGAGTTGCTTAGCTGATGTGTGTAAGCTAAGGCAGTTCCCTGATTAAATCCACATCTTCAAAGAATGCAGAAGGCATCGTTGCATCACATACAGTGACCTCCATCAGCAGAGACAATTTTGGGGGACAGTGCAGCTGTCCAGTTGCTTAGTGGGGGTAGAGGGAGTGTAAAGCAGCATCCTGCTCCACATAGTGCCTGCCATGGGCATCACAGTGCTCCAGCATCAAGGCACTGGCAGGTGGGAGTTTGTGTGTTAGCACAGCCCCTGGAAAGAGGTGTCATTGTGCTGGCCATGATACTCAGTCTGGCTAGGGGCTTGCATTCGGGGATACCCCGTTTATTCCTCCTTCATCACACCTTCCCAGCTCCACAGCCCAAGCTGCCCTAGCTGGACTGGACTGAAGCATGGTGCCAGAAGCTCAGTGTAGCAAGAAGGGGAGGCAGTCCTTCCTGAGCTCTTGGAACACCCTGCAATGACACAGCCAAGAGCACCCCTCAATCTGCTGGGGATGAGGGGTGCTGCCTGCAGTGTGTGTCCCATCAGAGGAAGGACTCAGAGCAGTGTTTCAGTCACCACCAGTCAGTTCACAAATACCCCTTCTCAGCAGCCTTGAAACAGAAGTTGAAGCTGTGGAAAGGCAAAATACCGAGTCAACACTGGAAGTGTTTCTTCCTTCAAGAATACCCTTCTCTTTTTTTCCTAGCATGGATTACTACCTTACTTTAGCCAGTTCCGTATTTAATTTTCTATTTCTATTTCTGCTTGTAGAGGATCTCTTTTTTCCTTTTCCACCATTGCCAGTAGATCTTGACACAATCTCAGGGAAATACTTCTGGCAGCAGAAGTAGCCTGGCAGTTCAGCAAGGCTGACTGTTACAGTGAGATGAAGCAGAGCACTATAAGAGAAAGTGAGTATAGTTCAGAGAACATTCAAGATTAAACGATGTAAAATTCTTGCTTCAGTTTAATGTTCAAAGCTGGATATACAAAATGACATCAGTATTTCTATTAGGATGGAAAAGGTGAGAATTGAGATGGCAAACAGGTGAAAATGCACATAAGTGTTCTGTCAAAGTAGAATCAGCAACACTGATTTTCCCCTTAACATCAACCAAAAATAAGTTAATTCTTCCTTCTATGTGTTTTGGTAACAGGTTTTGTAAATATGCAGCGTATCCTGTCCATCACAGTGGAAACCCTTCCCTCATTAACACTGCAGTGCTGCTGGTGCATGAAGTCACACCAGAGGCCTTTGTGGTCTGAAAACTAAGAGGGGAACACTTCATGAGAAAGTATGAAAAAGAAGACACTAAAATGACAACTGTAGTCATTTTGATTGACCTTAAGTTTTTCACATAGATTATTTTCCTTTATTTGCACAGAAACATCTGTAGTGCAGAGCAACATGATAACAGAGATAGGTGTCTGGCTTTGGCAATTTTAGCCCTTCAGAAAAGCTTGGAGGGCTTCTGCAATATTCTAGGAATTAGTCAGGTGGACGTTAAGAAGAAGGAGACAATCCATCCTGTCTGAGCACTTACTAAGAATCTTCATTTTCAGGTCAAAGACAGACTTTTCCATGCTGGTAAAACCTTTCCTACTTGCAGTTTTTGTTCTGTGTACCCACACTCTATCATGGAATGGGAGACAAAACATCAATGCAATGACTGTAAATTCCTCTAACATTCAAAAAAGCAATTTAGAAACACCATGCCTCTTCTAAAACAGCAGTCATAGCCACAAAGAAGAAAGCATTTTGCAGAAGGCACATCAGCCTGTTTCAGGAAGGACTCCTGGCTATGGAGAGAAATACGTGGTTTCATAGATCAGGCAAGGAAATTGTAACAGCAGGTGAATGTCAAGTTCTTCCTCTCCCAATTTAATTTCTTCAGATGTATGTTCTCCCCAGTGGTACCCAGGGTCTTTCTGTGCCTATATTTAGCTCACATCCCCACTTAAACTTGCTTTTCTAGGCTTCTAGAGGCTATATAAATTTTTTCCAACACCTGAAACCATGCACACATTGCCAAGAGCAGCTGTGGTTGCCCCATCCCTGGGAGTGTCCAAGGCCAGGCTAGGTGGTGCTTGGAGCAACCTGGGGTAGAGGAAGGCATCCCTGCCCATGGCAGGGAGCTGGAGCAAGATGATCTTTAAGGTCCCTTTTGGACCCAAACCATTCCATGATTCTGTGGTTCTGTGTTTGTTTATCAGGGGGGTATGGCCAGGGATGATCAAATGCAAGCCAGTTAAGGGAGTCTTTATCCACAGGCATGTGAGTTGTAATTATTCCACTGTTCTGATGTGACTTGCAGTTTCTGTTACCTTTGGAATAATTCTGCAGCGCACATAACCTGAGCTTCCAGGAGACATTGGATAGCCACTGGCACCTCCTGCAAGAGGTGCACTTTAAAAGCCAGGAGACTTTTAATTCCATGGAGCTCAATGGGCACTGCTGCTCTGAAGCTATTGCCCAGTGAAGACAGAAAGTACAAGGAACCAGCTGCGTAATTCCAGCTGTCCCACTTGGCCAGTTCTTGACTTGCTCAGGCATGTCACAGATTGCCCTCCAGGGAAAAATGCTGCTGTAATCAGGCCAAGCAGAGAGAGCAGCTGCCTGCTGCAGCCTACTGAGCAGTTACATGTTTGTAAGGTCATTTCTATGGCAAATATATATTAAAAAAAAAAAAAAAGAAACTATGAGGATAATTTTTAGGTCACTTTAAGGCATTTATTTCAAATAACAGAAATTTAAATGCATTAAATGTTAACACAAGATGGAAGATGATCATATCTGTACAGAACAATGTGTGAAGATTCAAGCAGCATAAGTATTTAAGCCTTGATCCACATAAAATGTAATGTGCTGATTTTTTTAAAGTCTGCTCGGTCACTCCAGTTGCCTTCAGTAACTTCAGGGGTCTTCCTGAGAATGGGGTGTTAGCAATGCCTTAATACAAACAGGAAGGATTTCTCCTGGCAATTGTTTGCAAGGAAAACTTAAATATGCTATTTAGTTGTGAATTGGTATGTTACAAGGAGACCAAGTTCCTGTTGTTCTCCATCCTTCTAAAAAGTAAAGAAGAGTTAACAGTTTCTGTGCATCTTGAGGTCAAAGATTAATACCTGGGGTAGTGGAGCTGCTGCCTGCAGAGCTTCCAGTGCCAAACTGTGCCTTGTGTTTGCTTCCCAGCACAGACTGAAATACAGCCACAGGGGGAGCATTGCTGTCATCTACCTTCAGATATCTGCTTCCCTCTGAGCCAGTCATCCTTGGATGCTTTATGTTTAGTGAAGAGATCTAAGATGCAAAGTCATTTAACCTAATGCTAGTATTGACTTTGGGACACCTTCTGAGAACAGATTATTTGTCTTCAGTGACCATTTAGGATTCCAGATGATAATCATCTCAACCATGAACTTCTATTTGGATCCTATGGGTTCTGCCTCCAGGGCACAGTTTCCAATTGTTGTTTCATGTAATTGTTTTAATATTTAATAAAAATTTAATTGCTTTAATATTTAATTTAATATAAATATTTAAAATTTACTCCTGCAAGAGAGAGATTAGCAAACTGGAGAGAGGTCAGAAGAGAGCCATTAAGAGGACCAGGGCCTGGAATATGTGACATATGGGAAGAATTTAAAGGTTTCAACTTACCTTCTTCTGTGATTCTGTCTATTTCTGTGTTTTCTGTCTTAAGAAATAAAATGTTTTCTATTCTACTGAAATTTCTCCATTGGTATGTATAAATATTATTTTCCTTTCATTAATTATTGTGAGTATAATCTAATTTAGTAAGTCTTCAGGAAAAACCACTTTATATTATCCCTGCTTACTGTTAACTTTTAATAGTACTAATTAATTAATGCAAACCTCAAAAACCATGTTACTCTACAGGAGAAGGAAAAATTTACTCTTGAAGCAAGAAGACAATGCTCTGATCAAGGCCTTTTTCCGTTTCAAAGTTTTGCTATCACATGCTGTCCTACTGTCTGTTTTTGAATGCACCAACATGTAGCCCAATGGAACCAGCAGCCCTTGGGCTGTGCATCAGTGCAGCTTGTGAGGCAGGGAGACCTAGTCAGCCCTCAGGATTGTCCAGGTTGACCAGAAACCCACTTTTCCTCCTTCCATCCCTTAAAAACCTGAGAATGTTTAGGATTGTTGCCTTTTCCACTGGTCTGTGGTTGTGAACCAATACCCAGAGATGGAGGATTTCTTCAGCGCACAGCAGAGCCAGAGTAAGAGGTGCCAGGAGAACAACAGGCTCTAAGATTTCAGGAAAACACAGCACTATAACACTGCCTGGCTTTGTCAGTGCTCCACAGCCTCTCATTTTGGAAAATGCTATCATTTCTCTTAGGCCAGAGGTAATCAAATGCATTAGATTGTTGTGTTCAGTGATAAATTTGAGCCACTTAATGAAAATTTATTTATGAGTAATAGCAAACTGAAAAAAGTTCAGAAGAACATAATAGTTGGCCTTTAAAAGTACCCAAAGGCCTGGTGAGTTGGAGTGTTGGAGGCTGTGGTTTAGTCACTCTCTTCAAAGAAACTACAGCCTCTGCCCCCCTGTCATGTTGTTCCCTTGGGCTGGAGGTAGGTAAATGTGGGAGCAGCACTCCTCAAAATGAGAGTCCAGAGAACACAAGAGATCTGCATTGCTCCAGCTGGTGGTACAGAAGAGGTTGTGATATTCAAAGTGGTCCCTACTTAAGGAATTTAATATCATTCAATTGCTTTTTAACAATAACTGTTGATTATTGATTCAGATAGCAAGGTAAGAAAAGAAGATTAAAAAACTCAGAAAACTGCACAGAAAGCTAGGGGAAAAGCTGTTTTAGAAGATGCAGTCCCTCAGGGCTGCCTTTGCCTTTGCACGAGTAGCCCAAGGCCACAATTCCTCAGAGGGAATCATGCTCCAGTATGGGTCACCCACAGCTGCAGTGCCCTTGGGTGTACCTTCTCTGGCATTCAGCACCCCTTTCCAAGAGTATTTCCTGCCATTTTCCCAACTCCTCCCCTTCCACATCCTTCCTTATTGTATCTTCTCATGTGTCATATCCCTTGCAGCTCCCTCCTTAAATACATTTGAGCATGAGTTTTTTGGCACCTGTGAGTTGATATTGCGTCTCAGCAAACTCAACTCAGAAATAGTGTAGAAGATAATCCTTTGAATAAGTGCTTTGAGTGTGAGGGTAGGAATTTGATCTATGGCTGAGAAGCAATCTGGCTGATAGAAGGTAGATACTTACAGCTATGCTAAGACTCATTCAAATCACAAAAAGGAATGTTGAGAAGCTGGAAGCCATTCAGAAAATTTGCAAAACTGAAATAAGAGTTGAGATTCAAACTTTGCAGTGACTTTTACTTATTTAGCTATCAAAACATTGTTAAAAACTACTAGAGAAAATAAAGCTTCATCCATCTCAAGCTAGTTCTGTAGCAAGGCAGGGAACTGACATTTCTGAGAAATGACTCACTTAGAGCTTGGATTGAGTGCCCATCACAGGATGTCTGCAGATCACTCTGATCTTAAATCTGTCTGTTCTTAAACAGGACTCCATCTATATCTCTGAAAGATAAGCTGCCATTCAAGTCGAATTTACAGAACTGACAGTACAACCAAAAAGTTGTTTGTAGTAAACAAAAATCCAGTCAATGTGGTCAAAATTAATCCCTCATGTGATTAAAAAAACAATATTAATGTAGAGAAGAAATTAAAAGTCCAAGAGACAAAATTCCTCTTGGTGTTGAGCAGATCCTGTCTGGAAACCTCCTGGTGTGTGTCTGCCTTGTGAGCACCATGGCTGCACTCCTGCCCTGGTCAACCAGGTCTGCAGCTGAACTTTGCTAGGAACCACTGAGGGAGAGGTGGGTGATTTCAAGCACTAATCCATAATTTTCAATATTTATTTCATATTTTACCACCTGCTCTTTTTCTTTCTTAAATGATATTTTTAATCAAGGGACAGTTTCATTTTATTGGCTGCAATACTGAAAGCATGAGACTTCAACAATATTTCTCCAGAACACTCTCTAAGGGAATTTAGCATTTGCAAAAGAATTACTCATCATATACCCTGTAGGAAGAAATAAATTCTCTTCCAAATTACCAATGAAGGTGTTTTTAATTTTTCTTTTTCTTTTTCTTCTTTCTTGTTTGCTCTGATTTTAAGAGCCAGAGGTGTTTTTGACATTAGATCATTGCTTTGACGTGGTTGCTTCACAGGGGACTAATTTTAGGGGACAATAGAGTTTATCATGCGAAGGAGAATTACTCATTGCTTAGAGAAACTAAGCAAAAGAGAAAAACTTCAAATTGTCAAAAGCACTCACTACAAACTCAAACTACAAATGTTTTAGGTAACTGAAAGGGATCTTCCATGTTCCCACACAGATATCTTGGAAAGGATAATGGATACACTTTTGGCAGCACTCAGGACAACAGCTATCAGGATCAGGGCTTTCAGCTAGGTTTTCGAATTAGAATTAGTTGTAGTGATAGAGAAATGACATAATGAGATTTATTATAGGGAAAACCGCTGTGTTGGGCGTTCCTGCTGCATCCCACTGGACTACTGTGGTAACTGCTGTGTGTAGGCTTGCAAAGACATTGTCACAGCCTCCTGGTCCTCAACAGCAGAAACCAGTGACCAAGTTTTGCCTAGGGCTGCAGCAAGTTAGGGACATAATGTTTCACTAAATTTCAGGGTTGTGTATCTCAAAGAACTCAGTGTTAATATAAGTTTTCAGGATTTGGAAGAAGTTCTTTTAGCATGTATGTCTTGATAAGCATTTGAAGGCTGCAGGTAATGCAGAGATACCTGTCCTTGTTCTGTGATTGTCCTGAGAAACTGAACAAAATCCAAGCTGTGCATTTTAAATTAATGCTCTATAATGGGCTGTAAACATGTCAGCATATCTCAGCTGACCTCTCAGCTGTCTTCCATGTTGTCAACATCCCTTTCCAATTGGGAAGCAATGTGCAGTAATTTAAAACTCTTACAAAAGTGTGGTCAAGTTCCTAGTATGTGATGGGTAACACTGAAATAATGTACATTGATTTAATCATCTCAAATTTACCCAGTCAAAACAGCATCTCCCATGAAATGTTCTGTTGGCTAGCTGTCTCATTGGCAAGTAAAAGTGTCTATCCTTCCTATTAATTTAGGGTCCTTCTGAACTCTCCTCCACGTAACAGAACACATCAAAAGCCAAAGATGAGCAAATTGTACTTCCCTATTTGCCAGGAAGGGTGCAAATCACTGAGCTGTCATATTTTCCTGTCCTCCTAGCTAGACCTCTGAGGAACCTGGCAGGCAAACAACCAGTCTCCACCAGCCAGGGGAGCAGCAAGGCAGGAGGTGTCCAGTCTGCCAGACATCTCCATGCTTACTTGGATCTTTTTGTTCTTGCTGTATCAATATTCTTTTTTTTTGTTGTTTTTTTTTTTCTCTGAAAGGCTGGTGCTTGCATCAATGCCCACTTCAATTGTTGTCCTTTTTCTAACCTTTGCTTTCCTGTCTGGATGAAGAGGCAGAAGAATATAAAAAGTACAACAAGATGCATAGGAAAAGTAGCTCAGGGAAACCACATTGAGGTTGTGTACGAAAAGGCATCTTTAACTAAAATAAGGTTCAAAGAGGAAACAACAGTCAAGTTGAAGCAGCTGTTTTCTTTGCAGTGTTTTGGCTAGCTGGAGATTCTGGCCATGACCTGGGTGAGTCACAGTAGTGGGGGCTGCTCTGTACCAACCAGAGTGGTGATGCTGACATTGGTGTGGGTCCAATGCCAAAATGGAAGTTGTCTTAGCAGCCAGCTGCCTGTATATGCTCTCTCCTTTGTGTCCTGATGCCCGGTTCCCTCCCACATGCTTCCATCTGTGAGGGTCCCTCCAATGAACAGCCTTTGCACCACCACCTATTGCAATGTCATTTCTGTTGCTCACACCAAGTGGATTCTTCTAATCTTCAGACCTAGGGTGTCAATTATAGCATGGCTTTCTGCCAGGGCAGGATCCCAGGACACCTGCTTTTGTCCTATAAACTATTTTCAAAGCTAAGCTACTTTGATTGTCTGAGCACGGAGAGGAGCAAATTGCCTGTGAGACACTGCTCTGGACGTGATAAGGTGGTGCTATCAGGAGCCAGCATGCCTGTGGTGCCTGTGATAAGCAGAGGCATTCCTCCTCTCTATGCTCTTCTTGCCTGAGGAGATCATGTGGCTTGTTATTCCGGATAAATGTGTTGGATTATTTCCTGAGGCATGGGGCGGCAGTGCCTCTGTCCTGCGACTGCAGTGCGAGCAAAAGCTGGATAAGGCTGCAGTGGGGCTGATTATGGAACTGCTGCTGCGGGGGTAGGCGCTTCTCATCTTTCGCCCTCTCCCAATTCCTGGCTGTAATATAAAAATTTTACCCCTCAAAAAAATTACTGTAGTTTGGGGGTTTTTAACTTTCTCTGAAAGCAGATTAGAGTGGCTAAAGCACCCTCCAGTGCCCACAGAAACTACCCCAATCCAAAGTGCACTGTGAGCAGTACATAAAAAGCGTTTGAAAAGATAATTTGTGAATTAGGTTAGAATGCAGTTGAATATCAGGTTGTAGAAGAGAAACATGGCAGAGATGTTTGTGCATGGCCATGACAGAAATGACAGGAACTTGGATGCCAGACCAACATGGGATTCATAACTGTATTGGTAGGGATTTCCTGAAAATCTATAAACGTTTTAGACTCATGGGCTTTGGATTTTCATTCAGTTAAAATGGACAATTCGTGAGATCTCTTATTAACAATTATTTTTCCTAATTTTCCCCTTTGGAAATCTAGAGTTTTCCAATGCAAAATTTCAATATTCAGGGAAAAAGAAAAAAAAGTATGTGAAACTGAAAATAAAACATAATCTTTATTGGAAGGAGCAATTTCTGATAAGTAGAGAAATACTGCTGAGAGCAATAGGAGTTCTGATGACAGATGCTGATCACCAAGAAAACCTCGTTTATTATCTTGACATGTCATTTTGGTGCTCTTAATCATTGTCAAGCAAGACCAAGAATCCAAAATAACTGAACAGCTGCTTGGTTCCATTTTTCTTGGTATGGAAATGAAATCTTTGCTTTTACTCCAGCTCCCTGGATAAATACTTTCTTTCATGGATTTTATTTCATTCTAATCCTCCTGGTGTATATGTGAAAGCAATTGTGTGTATAAATACACAGAGCAGCTGTAGCCATATTGGATAATAGGTCTATAATTACTTCTCTGATTTAAAGCCTAATAGTTTATTCCACAACTGTTGTGATGCATTTTTATTAATATTGCAATAATTTTGCTGCCCTTTTGCTAAGTTACATACCATTGTCTCCCCAAATAAATGAAGTACTTACAGTAGAAGGGATAATTAGAATTTAGCTCAGTATGGAAATACTTAACTCTCAAATATCTGGCTCAATCTATTTACAAGAAGAACTTAGGAACAAAATAGTAAGAGGAACATGGATTAAAACTGAAGTCCCTTTGTTCTACTTTATTGAAAGCATACAAACCAAACCACGGGGTGAAACTACACAATTTAAACATCTCAGGTTTTCTGAAGTGATTTCTCATGGCCCTAGGTATGGTCAGTAAGTGAAGATTTGTTTCCTATAAAAGTATATGTGTTTTGCAGTGGGCCAGAATTGCACCATTGTGAATTGATGCCTGAATTTCCTAGAATTTCCCAAGGAGTTCTACAGTTTCATATTTACTGCACTTCTAAGTGATAAGCTTATTGCTTTATTTAATAAAATACCAGAGAAATGGAAGAAGAGAGCAAGTATGATGCCAAATTTTATAGGTAGCTCCAGGTAATTACAGACCCATAAGACTGACCACTTCTCTGAGCAAATAACTCAAAACAGTGACAGAGAACAGAATTAGAAGAGAATTAACAGTGATTTGGTTGGTGGAAGTAATCTGTCACAAATCTACTTGAATTCTTTGGCGAAGTCAATTAGGATGTCGTAATAAGTGTCTGGTAAACATGGTGTACCTAGTGTCTTTAAAAAACTTTTGATATGGTCCTAAAAGAAAAAAATCATGAAAGAAATTAAGCTAATGTGCAAAATCAGAGATCACTCGGGGGGAAAACCTGGTTGAAACATCAGAAATAAGAGATAGGAGGGCATGAGGTTTAATGTCACAGAGTTATAAGAATAATTTCAGAATGCTCTGTGACAGAATCTGAGCAGTTCAGCATATTCACAAATTATTCACAGAAGAATTGTACCAAAGTGTACAAATAAATATGAAATCATTCAGGATAGTCAGAATTTAAGATGATTACAAACACTTCCAGAAATGTTAGATTAAATTTTGTGTTGTTAAATTATAGGTACTCCACATTACAAAAAATAGCTCTAATTGTATATTCTAATGAGGCATTTTCTAATTGTAATTCTAATGATGCATTTTCATTCAGAAAAGAAATCTAGGAATTGTCAGCAGTCATTGTGAAAATGAGATTTCTTCTGAAAACATCAGTTTAATGCTTAGACATTGTTCAAAAGCAATTTGTATTGGGAATTATTAGGAAATTAATTGAAAATACAGGTAAAAATAGACTTCTTTCTAAATCAATAAAGCACCCTTATCTTCAATTTTGTGTATTATTGTGGTCTTCTATCTCACATAGGGCATGGCTGAACTGCAGAAAGGGCAGTAAAGGACAGCAATAGCAGTATTCTACCATATAGGAAAACATATATTAAGATATTACATCTTAGAGAGAAATACCAAAATGTTTTATGATAAAGACCTGGAAGTACTGGAAACATTGAACACTTGTAGAGTGAACATGCATAGGAAACAATAGTTCACTGCTTTTCCTAATTCAGTATTAGAGGGACTCTGTGAAATTCTTAAGTAATGCTTTTGAAACAAATGTGAAGTGGTACTTTATTAATATAGAGTTAACTTGAGAAACGCTTGATCAAAAAAGTTAAGGAGTCCAAAACCTAAATGGGGCTTTATTTATTTATATTAAGTTTGTAAAGCTAATATTTCACAGATCCCTTCATGGCTATTTAACTGAAATTGTTTAAAGCAGATCTCTGGTTCAGGTATTTCCTAGGAGACTTCCCCAGCCCTCTTTACTAGTAAAGATCACTACATTCTTTGAGTTATTCTATTTCATATGTTCTTTCTCCAAGCATCTTGTGCTAGTCACCTTCATAGACAGGACATATGGGCTGTTAGTGTCACCCTGTGTTCTTGCATTCTAAATTTGCTATGCTATGGAACACAAATCTCAGTACTCTTTTATTATGTAAGTTGGCATTATTCACTTAATTTGTATCAATTTCTCTTCAAGGAGCACCAGCTTTTTGGTTTAGCTAAGTGATCTGACTTCGGGTTACCTTCTGTCAGATGACATTTGTCTCACACAAGATTAATTACGTTACTACAGTTGAAATCCCAGCCCTATTTTTGAACCATGCTCTTGGAATTAGAGGCTGATACGCCTAGTGTTCAACTGAGTGTTTTAAGGTGTTTAACAACTGTCTTCGTGATCAGCTCTGATCTGACTATTAGGCCCTGTAAAACAGTTTGTATTGATGTTCATTTACATTAATTTCCATTACTGTCTTCATCTGCCATCATATTCTTGGGAAAGGTTCATCTGAAGTTCAGCCATTCAGTTCCTGGGTGTGACTGACCTGGATGGCATGCTGCCAGAAACAATTACAGCTTTCACTGGCTAAATGGATTCAAGTGCAGCTGTCAGAGCTGCCAGAGCTGCTGAAACATCAGGTCACGGAGGGGGCTGGATGTCAGCTACATTCATTGTGCCAAGGGAAGGGCTTTTTGAAGGAAGAAAGGGAACATTAGGCTGCTTAACTACAGATAAACAGCAAGGTGGGTCTGAGCCAGGCACTCAGCAAAGGAGGTCTGGCCTGCTGAAGCTCTGATTATTCAGGGGGAAAGGATCAGATACAGCTTACTGGAAGCTGTACAGATGGAACCTGTATGTGTTATCTGTATCTACATATACATATATACATTTAAACATGAATGTACATCAGGATTTGGAGTAACATGTGCCTTTAGACAACAGAGTAGTTAAAACTGCATGCAAATAAACTTCGGCAATGGAAAAAATAATCCTCAATGCCCCCTCTCCCTCCCTACCCCCCCCAAGCGTAGGGGCTTGGTTTGCTGCTTAACACCCTGAGTTCATCAATACCTGTCCAGTAGTTACCCATGTGGTCAGAAAAATGTGTGTGCAGGTTATTCTTCAGACTTTCTGAAGCTACCTTTGAGATATAATGCGGTTACAAAGGCCTTCAGCCCATGCTGAGAGCTCAGAAAATCAGACTTAAAGTGAGGCATCCTAAACACAGGCAGCCAAAATGATTGTTTTTTCAAAAGAAACTAAAACCATCATAATAGCTGCTTAAAGCATAGTAAGGAATTTAAAAGATTTCTGCTTATGGATGAAAATCTTCTCTGCATTGATAGCTAAAAATGTGTTAAAAGGCCTTTCTGTATTAACACCCACAGTAAATGAATAGGACAAATTGCACTTCCTTACTAGCATTCCAATCTAGAGGCGATGACTAAGAAATATTCATAATTCATAGCTATGACATCAAACCAGTGAATATTGTGTTTCTAGCGTTTACCCTGTGAGTGGCAATCTCAGCCCCTGGGAACAGAGTATATTTTTCCACGGAGTGGGGCTTTCACGCATCCTATGCAGCAAACCAATCTGATCTCCTTCCTTCTGTGACAGCATGACCTGCCTGGTGAAGGAGGGAAATGCTGTGGATGTTGTCTTCCTAGACTTTATTAAAGTCTTTGACAAAGTCTCTAGTAGCATTCTCCTGGAGAAACGGGCTGCTCATGGCTTGGACTGGTGCATTCTTTGCTGGGTAAAACCGTGGCTGGATGTTGGAGCCCAGAGAGTGGTGGTGGCTGGAGTTATATCCAGCTGGTCACAAGTTCCCCAGGATTCAGTCAGTATTAGGGACAGTTCTGGTTATTAGACAGAATCACTGTGCATCACTGCACCTTCCTTTGCCTCTCTGTTAACAACCTATGAAAGGCGTCATTGTTCCCACTGTAGCCAACAATGCCCATAAAGCATGTCCAATACAGGCTTGTTTTTAAGGCTTACTCTGTGGTTATTTTTTTCTTGCTTCTTGGTTCTTGGTATTTTTGTTGCTCAGTGTCAAGATGTTGTGAATCAATCTGCAGAAGTATGAAATACTGAGGCATCTTATTTAGTCAGTGGAGAGAATGCTTTGACTCACTCTTGAGAAGTACTAGAATGTATTCAGTGAGTGTACAGGGCAGCTAAGTGCCTCCCTTTGGCACTCTGGATTTTTGAACAGTGCAATAGCTAAATTAGGTACCACAGGTATTTAGTTCTGGAAAGAGTGCCTACGTCTCTTTTACACTTTTCTTGTTAACAGATGGGTCAAGGTGAGAAGAAAAGAATGTGTATTTTCTCCCTATTCTCTCCTGAGGGAACAAGTCTGCTCTGTGTTTGTATGAATGCAAGCATCTGTCAGCAACCAATAATGATGTTTAAGCTATTGCTGAATTTCAGGTACGTTTTTCCAAGTACAAAGCTAAACCTGAAATAAATGTAATTTATAGACAACAGTTCTTGATAAATAAGAACTGATAAATAAGAATTAACTACAAACTCACACCTTTGTCTTATGTCTCATATTTCAGTGCCAAGTGCTAAGTGCCTATGGTCATTCAACAAGAAAAAAAAATTAAATTTAAACCTGAGGATTTCCTAAAACAAGTGCAGTATTATTTAGGAGGCCAGTTGTCAATAATCTCACTTCAAGCTTTTCCTAAAAGTGTGGATTCAGCACCAACTTCTGATTTTTTTGTTCTCTAGGATAAGAATATTTCTCTGTGAGGCCCCTTAAGTTCCACATTAAGAGAAATAAAAGAATTAAATAAAATGTCAAAAAAAAAAGTTAAATTTTAGACACTGCAAATACCAAGTCCAGTCACTGGGCTATTGGTGATGGGACAAGAAAGCCACTCCTCCGCATTCAAGTAGAGTCTGATTTCAAGCATCTGCTTTGACATTTCAGTAGATGAATCATTAAATGCAACAACTACCTGGAGGCAGGGATGCACTTCATTGTTTTTTTCTCCTGGCAGAACACTACATTCTAAAATATAAGGATGCTTAAAGACTTTGCGTCAGTGGATCCTGCTTATTTAAAAACAAAACCAGAATTTTTTTAAAGTTTGTTAATGAGAAGTTCATAAAATGAGACCCTTGTGTTACCTCACCATCTTTCTTTGATCAGAAATAGATGAGCTTCAGCACTTGCTAATTTTTTTTAAGGAATATGAACCCCAATTCCAGAATGTTTGACAAAGCTGAAAAACAGAACTGAAGCCGACACTATTAATACTTCTGAAGGACACATGAGGGGGGAAGGGAAGGAAGAGCAAATGTGGAGACATATGTCATTCAGAATTCAGACAGAACAGGTGGTTTGCAGCTCATTATTCACTCATAGATGTTAAACCAGGAATTTTACAGTATAGCAGGGTATGCTCATGGCTGAACTGAACCACTTATGTGCCATTTTGGCTCATCAAATATTAATGCTGTAACTACCATGAGACAAAATACACATTTTTTCTCTTAGGTGGTACTTGCCCATCCATCTCATCCCCATTTCTCTCCAGGGAAACTGCTAAGAGGAAATAAAAACTTTACTTTCAGGAAGAACTTAATGGAAGACTGTGGAATACATAGTGAAAGAAGACTCTCTCAACTTTATGTCAGAAGTGTTTTGGGTGGGATGGCAAACAGAGAAAAAGGCAGAAAGGAATGGAAAAGAGCGGAGAGAAAAATAACCACCCCAGTAAATCAATTTCTATTCTAGATTTAATAAAAATGATGATGACTTGCACCAACTTGAAGTAACACTGAGAGGAAGGAGGAAACGCCCCAACTAGAAAGTTCTAAATGTAGGATTTGTTGCTCTGTTTTGTTATGAGGTACGAGGAAGAGGCAGAAACTTTCACAAAGTATTTGGACCACATCAGCAGGCAAAGTTTGAGTTGGACAACAGAGGGCACAATTACATACCCACAGCAGAATATTAAACACCTGGATTTGATCTTGCCACACAGGGGCTCAGGAAGAAAGCTAAGAGGGATGTCTTCTCTTTCAGCTACAGTTTACCTGACCCTAATGCCTAAACTATGCTATGGAACAGCTATGTGTAGGACAAATAAAACACAAAAAATTTCAAAGCACACTGAGAATTTTGGCTCCTCTACCACTGAACTGCTAAGAGACTGCCAAGACTGGTTTGAAAGATACTGTCTAAATATATTGTATCTTAAAAGGTATGAATGACTCAGAGGTGTTTCACCTGGGTTACAGAGCAACCCAACAAATGTGGAAAGCAGTAACTTTCACTAAATCTGTGACCTGGAAAACGTTAAGGCTAAAGGCCCACCATGAAGTCAGGATGACTCCAGTAGGGAGGGGGAAAAAAAACCAAAACTCTCAGGGCAGGATATTTAAAAAAAATACTGGTAATTCTAGATGAACAAAGCAGCTTCCTCACCACACACACTGGACAACAAGAAAGAGACCGAAGCAGCAAAACACTGGGATCCAAACCAAACACTGCAGAAAATCCTCCAGTAAAACTAGTGGGGTCTCTGTTTGAGTTGATGGCATTTCCAGGATATTGCCCTGAGGGTGGCAATAGCAGTTCATCAACAAGGCCTTCCCTGCCTACTGGAAGTAAATCTAAGATGGAATAAATGAAGATAATGCTGTGATTGACTTCAGTATCACACATACACTAATAAGGAGATGAAAAATTCCCAAAGCATTGGTTTGGCACCCTGATCTGCTATAGCTATCAAGTCTCAGAGAAGACTATGCCTTATTTTCATAGTAAACTGCACAAACTGCAGCTCCTGTTTGTACATGGATAATCACCCTTGTGAGGATGAGAGCTTACTGGAGGGTGTCTAAGGGACCATTGCAGGGAAAGGAGCAAAATGTTTCAGTAACTTCAGTGTCTTTATGCATGCCATTTTCAGAACAACAGTCTGAGGTCTCTTGAAATGAATTTGTGCATTTTCCTTGGAAATGGACACTTAGTCATCACCACTTAGTCATGACCAGATCATGGCCAGTCAAACGGTAAATCTGCATTAGGCAGTCACAATTGCTAAAGGTCTATTAAATAACATGACAGAAAGAAAAACAAATGTACTACAATGACACTTCTGGGTGGAGAAATTTCTCTCCAGAGGCGTCCATAACAGACAGGCAGTTGGTTAAAGAAACAATCCTACATTCAAGTGCATAACCCATGGGGTACTTGAAGCAGACAAGAAGACACAGACATACATTGGTTAATGCTGTTTATGATAGACAAGGAAAGCATCTCCCAGAATGCCAGTTTAGGCCCTCTGCCAGGATGAAATGATTCCTCAAAGGAAAAAAACAAGCATTTTGTTTACTCGTGGATTAAATTCCTATTATTAGTGTAAATTACATTTGTCTTTCCTATTTCTTGGGGGAACCTGAATTAATGAGAAATTCATTCCCTCCATCTGGAAACAGAAAAATATATCACTTTTAACGCTTTGCCTGTGGTCTGTCCTGGCATCTTGGACTTTATGCTATGGAAGCAATTTTCATACAATGAACCGTCAAATCCTCATTCATGTCACAACCCAAAGCTGGTCTTGTATGTTGCCCAAATACATTTCCAAGGCTCATTGCAAAAGCAAAAGAGAAACATAGGCATGGAGGACCACCAAATATGCACAGGTTGAGAGGTCCTAAGCAGGATATGAGTGGACCACCGACACTTACTCATCCATCTCAGCCAGCAGAAGAAATCAGCCCAAGGTGAAGAGCCAAATGCTAAATACTCCTGCCTGTCCTGTGTAAGGGCTACAGATTTTGCTACAGTCTTGGGGCATGGCATATGCAGAAAGAACTAAGAAAGAGCAGTCTGTCAACTGCACAGGTGAGCTTCTAACCACAAGACTCCTTGATAAAGGAATCCTCAACAGGAAAGAGTAGATAAGCTGCTTCACTTGGGCCAAGAGAGAGGCCCTGTGGGTTCCTCACAGTAGAAACTTCATCCTCATTAGTAGTGTTTTATGGAAACAGGCTGCGGTACATCACTACTTGTGCAGAACTTCCTTGAATGGCTCCAAGTCAGGCTTCCCAATATGCCCTTTTGAGCAGACCTCCAAGAGTACTATGTTTAGGGACAAAGAATAAATCCTGAACTTTGTCTTTTATCTTTTTCCATGTGGGCTTGAGGAGTGGAAAATTGCAGTTAATTTTTAATGTAAAGTCTTAGAAGCCTGTCTTTTTAGATATACTTGTAGTCCAGTTCATCAGGCAAGCGAGAATTTTATCTTCTAGTAGTATGTCTGCCATGGACAGCACATAGTTTATAGAAGTGCTTTAAGCAATACTGGTGTCAGCTTCTCACAGACTTGTTAGAACATGAGTTCCTTATCAAATTCTATTTTCCAACAGGAGTCCCTTCTTATGTCATTAGACCAACACTTTAATCTACTGGTGAAGGCTTTCTTTTGATATCAAAACATATCAAAAGAAATTTCTTTTTATATGAAAAACATAGAGGGAAAAACTTTCCCTGGAAGGTTTCACCAATGGATTTACCATTTTCCTAATTCCCTTGTTATGAATATTTTGATCCAATAATCAATTAAATCATATTAAAGGGTTAGCTATGTTTATAAGTAAAAAATTGTGAAGTATAATGTATAGAAATATCTGGAGTGCCGTGTAACCACAGAAACCTCATCCAGAAATCACTGGACCATTATGTTTCAAGAAACTGCAGAAACGATCATGCTCACCAATTTTGCTGCTTGGAAACCCAACCCTTTTTAATAACCCTGATTTTAATATCAAGAATTCCAATTAGTAGACTTCAGTAGAAATAGCCAATGATTGTTTTAGGATATGAGTATTGATGAATTTATTAACCATTAGAAACAGTCAGTGTAAAGATTAAATTTAAGAGCAGGCATGTTTAGTAAGTATAAGAACTTTAGTAACAATGCTTTAGCAGAAAAAGTATATAAAAGGGGTGGGGGTTGTTTGCTGAGTGGAATGCATTTCAGAGGAGTTATGCCCTGTGTCCCCAGTGCCTCCCAAAATCAAGTATCTGCTTATCCACATCAAAATGGTGCTGGATAAGTTTCTTTCATCCTGTTTGGTGATGCCCTACCTAAAGCTCTTTGAAGAGCCAAAATGAGGAAAAAAGGCTGGTAAAAAGGCAGGGCATATGACTAAGGGAATAGAAGCAAAAGTTGATATGTCTGCTTGGATCCTTATCTCCATTTTCCTACACATTCCTTCTTTTCCAAGGCCTTACTTGTCTTTTCCTTGTGTCCAACACTACTTTCTCTACTGCCCTCTTCTTTTAAATGTGGATTCTGTTGGCCCTCAGTTTTCCTTGGATGTTCATGACACAATTGTGTCTGAGACATGAAGGTGTCCATCAGTGATGTGTTGATTCCTGCCAAAAGGATATTTGGTGGCCCACCCTGGGGCTCATTAGTCTCTAGTGCATTCCCTGACAAGGGCTTCCCAAAAGCCTTTCTAGTATCCAGTCCAACTGCATGGCCTGCCTTCTGTGTTCTCTGCTGGAAAGGATGGATTGCATCTGCAAACCAGGTTCCTCTCTCTGTGCCTCCACCAAGAGCAGTATTTCCCAAAATGCTAGCAAGTTTGATGATTTTATCAGCAATGTTCAGCACTCAGCAGCTGCTGCTGTTTCCAGTGCCTAAAAGAAAGTCAATCCAAACCCTGAGAACCTGCCAGCAGTATCTGCGGGCTGTGAACCTGTGACAAAAGAAAGCTGGGGTGTGATGCCTCCTCCTGCACAGACTGCAGCACCATGGAAGCACTGGGGCTTGGCAATGGGAACAATGTAGACATGGAGGTGTGTTTACCATTAGGGGCCAGGGAGGGGGGTCTTGTTTGTTTTTAATACATATCTACATTGGTGTGTTCTGACTGAAAAGAATTATCAAGCACATCCGTCAAATCCATGAGTTCCCCTTCTTTTATGTACACATGGACAGAAAGAAACTAGACATAGCACAGAGTAAAAATACCATATGTGTCACCCTGGGTCCTGCTGGCAAACACAGTGCTCAGATCTCTTTATCAAAGGTCAAGTCACCTCCTGATCATGTACAAAAACCTGCTCACCTGGAGGAAAACAGCCAAATGCACACAGCTGTGCTGAGATATCAGGTGCGTGCTTAAAGGAGTGGGAAAGGCATCTCAGCTGCTGCATAGGGTGCTTGGGCTGTCCCTTTCACACACTACACAGGTGTGGGGTGCTGTGCTTCCAGGCTGGCTGGGCAGACAGGGGCTACTGGAGGGAGGCGATTGCATTGAACCAGGAAAAGCAGAGCATGGGGTGAGTCATACAGCTTTAAGACCTCTACTGCTGAAATCAAAATACATCAAATCAGGAAAAAAAGCCTTTCTACTGATTGCCTTGGTGAATCAGGTTGTGGTTTTCACCTTGGCTACAGAAAGGACTAACAAGCAATTTTTTATCAGCTATCAAGCTCCCATTTCTCACTGTAGTCCCATTCTTACTGTTCTTGCTATAACCGAGTTGTGTCCCCAGACCACGTTACTCTTTAACCACCAGCTCAAATTCCTTCTGAAAGTTGAGAGTCATGCACAGGTCTCTTCACAGTTTCCTGTGGCACAGTTTCAAAAAACCTGCATCTTTTAGGGGTTTACTAAAGTACAGTTCTCCCAAGCCAAAGGACAATTGGGTCTCCTGGTGATGACACATGAACCTGTACAGAGGCCTGCTGAATGCATCACAGGACTAGAATAAACTTCAAGACAGTATGAGAAGAAGACAGTGGTGGGGAGGGAATGAAGGGATAATAATACACCTATGAATTCTGCATGCCTAAGAAGGGAAAATGGAGAGAGACACTATGCTTCTTGGGGATCACAGCCTCTAGAGTGCTTCAGTCTCACCTAAGTGCAAAGCTCTGTAGTATCACTGCAGCTTTATCAAATTAATGTCTCTGCAGAAGGCAGGATGGAAACAGTCCATTATATAAAGGGCTGCCAATTATGGTTCTTTTATTCACATAGAGGAGTGATGGGCTGGTACGCACATGCCTAGAGCAGGATGTTTCTGATCATAATGTCCATTTACCTCTGTTTAGATCCCTTCCTAGCCCTAAATAGCCCTCTGACTTCTACCACCCTTACTTGAATGAAAAATGTAATAGAGCGTGACCTCAGTGGTAAATGCAAGGAAATATGAGGAGAAATTTGCTGGTCCCGTAAGATGAGGTTAACAGCAGTCTGGAAGAGTGGAAAACAGGCTTATCTCCTGTGATGCATAATGTCTGGTGGCACATTTTATTTTAGCATAAGTCTACATTAGTATTCCTATTTTATTTTATCACTAACACGCAGGGACTAGTACAGGTATCCTTATTCCTGGTAAGCATTATATTGCTATGTAAACTACTCCGTTATTCTCAACTGTGCAGCTTCCAGAATAATATTTCAATTTCTATTTATTGTAATTAAGAGTATAAAAATTTGGACATGCATTATGGTGTGGGTACGAAGAGCTTTTAAAGGTGAGGTCTTTCATTTCAATGTTCTGTATAATACACCTGAAATATTATGACATGTTTAATAACATGCACAAGAAAACAGAACTGTTCTCTTAGTGTTAATGATCCTTTTAACATAAAATAGAAAGTATCTTAAAAAACAAAACTATAAAAACACATTAATATTTTCTAATGTTCTTGAATAACTATCTAATAAAATTAATATAACTTTCTATTAGTGGGGCCATTTTCATTCTCAGACTAAAAAGCAATGAGCCATGTAGGATCTGCAGTATATGGAGTACGGATATTCCTTGAACAAAGAGGCTAAATCATTTAAAATATTATAGGGGTTAAAATGAGTGTTCCTACTAATTTCAAACCTACTCTCACTCATGGGGAAGTTTTCTGAGCATCACAATTCCTCTTCCCTCACTGTTGAGTCAGCAGAGCTATAAAAGATGGCAAGGGACTGTTGTAAGCTTTAGTTTGGGATTCAAAAAAAGCCAAAAGAATCCCAAACACTTTTATTGGTCACTCTGAAGATGTGAAAAAACACTGTGGAATTCTACCCTAAGACTGTAGCATATACTTCAAAAGGTGATAATATTGCTACCCAGACCACTGGAAATTCCAAGCAGAAATGGCCAAGATCATGCAGTGGCTGAAAACAGAGGTGAGGCTCTGCAAGGACTGCAAAGACTTACCATCATATGTGTGAGCTAAAGAAAAGCCTCGTGATGCACCTGATGAAGCAGATTTAAAACTGAACAAGTTTCAATTTTAGTGGAAGTTTTGCTTTCCTCACTAACCCTGTTACTGTGTCTCCACCTATATTCAATCTTCAGATGAGAGTTTTATAGTGTATCCAGCTACATCTAGCAGTTAAGTCAGAATAATACACGCTATGAAGGTAAAGGACAGCATCTATTTCATGCTTGAATACTTACTCCCAAGTAAACATCTTTACGCAGATAGTTTTTTCCAGAATCGTTATGCCAAAATAGCTACTCCCATGTGACTGCTTAGCCTGGAGCAGTTGTGAACACGCTGCATTTGCACTGATTCACTTTCAGATAGTTTACCCAAACTGGAACAACTCCTATGGATTGAATCTTGTGTGCTGGAGACAAAACTGCACAGGTACAAGCTGTTCTTTGATGAACCCCTCTGTAAAAAACACGTCAGTTTCAAAGCAAGACCAAATGTTTAATGGACGTTTCAGCACTGAAAAGACAGGTTTGGGATGAATGCCCTTCCATTTAAAATGCAGTAGCTCTCCCTCAGACACTTCCAATGCATCCATGTATATGCTGTTATCCATCACAAAACTTACTTACCCTTTACAATTTAGATATCATTATCTGAAAATTGTTAGGTTTTTATCTCCTGAAAAATATGCATAGCAGATAATCACCTCTATTGGTGTAGCAGAGCAAGAAAAAGACCCCATAGTCTCAAATTTTGCCTTCTTTTATTTCCTTCCTTTTCAGTTATTATCAGAGTTCTGCTTCAAGACCCTGCTGAGAGTAAGGTTCTTTGGACATGATGCTGTGCAGACATATAATGAAAATTTTATCATAAACTTTAATGATTCTGCATCTTTGATTTCTTTGCTTTCCTTGCTTTCCTTTTGAGACTGAGCCAAAATGTCCAGATGCTGATGCCTAAGACATTGATGGGGAATTTAGGCTAGCCAGGTCCTTGTGTGGATGGCATCACTCCATTCTCTCTACCAACACACCTGAGATGGTAAATGTTAAAGAAAATATATAGTACTTTGTTAATGAAAACAAATATAAATTGCCAGAAAAATTGTTGCATTTTTCTCAATAAGTCCACTTCCAGTGAGGCCAAATCTTTTACTTGTAGAAGAAGATCTAGATAATCTGTCTAAGCATCCAATTTCAATTTTGTTGAATTTAGTTTTCTTCATGAAAACAATAATTATTTCTTCATATGTTTCGTTTGAATTAACTTAAATATGAATAAAAATTATAATTAGGATTAATATGTGGGTAAAACCCCTTAGATGATTGAGAAGATTTAAACCAAAATATCTTCATAATTTCTCCTCCTAAAGAAAATAATTATCATTCAAATTTAAAGCTAGTTATTGTTTGCTACATGCTGAAACATTTTTGAGACAGAAGCAGTACCTTCTTAACACCTAGATTATCCCTTCTGTATAGAATAGATATTTATTTAATATTTATAGATAGTCATCTCAAGGAACAAGAGATACCTGATGTCTCCTTACTCTGGGGCTTTTTAGAGAAATAAGCCCTAAATAGTTACAAGGAAGGCTCTTGGGAAAGAATAAGCTCTTTCTAGGGCACCCCTGAAAATTTTTAGTCTGATCTCCCGTGAACCCTCTTGACTTCCATGCTTGAATGCAATATTTAGTAAAACCACAATTTCCTCCTTTAAAATTGCCCTTAATTAAAACCTGACTATAGCCTTAATTATTTTATGGGACAGTTTCTCCTTTTGAATAACAAACCAAACATGTGAATATCTAATGCAATGCCCAACTAGCACGCAATTGTTTCCTACCCACAGGGCCTTTTGGGAATGGTCCACATCTTGCTGTGTCTGCCAGGCCCTGCCTGGGCATTGCAGGGGAGAGTGCTTGTTGGGACAAATCCGAGTCACAGGCCAGATGGACAGGTTATTAGAAGTGTTAAAAATGGGCTGGGCTGCCAGAATCAGAGGGCAGTAATCAGTGGCTAAGTGACGAGTGGGCAAACAGTAATGGATGGAATATGTCAGGGGTTGATCATCTTCATCAGTTACCCAGGCAATGAGGCAGAACAAAGCCTCAGAAAATTTGTGCATTAAATTGGAGGCACTTGATATGGAAAGCAGTAGAGATTTAATTCAATGGGACCTTGGTAAATTAGGGATAGGATTCCCTTACAGGAGAGGGAATTAAATCCTGCAAATTCAATGAGGATCATTTGGGCAAGCTTCTATCCATATTCCTGCACTTCATGTCATCCCATTCACATTTCTTGTTTTCAGTGTGCATCAGAATTATTTATTTTTTAATTTCATTTCCTCTCTTTCTAGTCTGTCTCTTTATTTCCCTTTCTTCCTTGATTTTAGGCATTTCAGTGGGAATAATTTTGGCAAGTTTTAGTCCATTTCACTGCAACCAAGTTGATCTCAGTGCAATTGTTTCTAGTCACTCCATTTAAAAATTTCTGGTTTCTTTCCATTTCATTTTTGATTAACCATATCTCCTTTCGGGAGATGTGTTCAATTGTGTCCTCAGATTTCAAGATTTCATTCCCTTTCCTTAAAAGGAAATAGAAATTTCAAGAAATTCAGCAAGAAATACAATGTGCTCTATCTAGGGCCATGCAACTCCACTGTTACAAATGTTAGTACACCTCAGAAATAGACTCGCTTCATTTTGAACAGGACCTGAGAGTTATGATTGACACATAACTCAATACTAATCTAGAGTGTGCTCTCCTCACAAATAAGACAAGCTGCAGGGCAGAATTATGCATGGAGGTGCAAGACCAATGGGAAAAAGGCAAGTAGCCTCATCTCTTTGGCCCTGGTGAAACCACACCTTGCAAAACTCAGTCCGGTTTTGGGTCTTCCGGACCGAGAGTCTTGTGGAGAAGCTGGAAAGAGCTCAAATGATGGCTATGAAGGTGGCCAGTACCTAGAATTCCAAGGAGGAGATGTTAAGGGGTCTGAGATTGTTTGCTACTGTGAAGAGGAGGTCAAGCAGAGACCTGACTGCAGTCTGTAGAACTTAGCGGAGAGATAGAAACTCCTTTCAGCAACAGCAGTAAGCAAACATATAAAAAATAACAACAGTGACAGACTGGGATATGGAAGGTTCATATTGGACATTAATTTTTATCAGCACTGCAATAGGTTGTCCAAGAAGTCTGAAAATTTTCTATTCTAAGGTTTTCAAGTCAGCTAGTAAAGCCACACTACTTCAGTGCTGGTGATCTTTAAGAAGAAGGTTGGAGAAACACCTGCAGAGACCCCTCTCACCAACATTAGTTCTGGTTCTTGCACAGACTTGCCTAGGGCTTTCATACAGCTTTATGTGAATTTGACTATGGGGCTGCTGATGTCTTCAGCTGCCTGCTTGGCCTTTCTCCTGGTATTTATTCAACAACCCAGTCCAGCCTGGGCACGCAAACTGAGAACTGAGGCACGTGGCCAGTGCCACCCACTCCAGCAGGGAAAAAGCTGTAAGAAACCCTCAAAGAGTACAGTAAGTCCTGACACCACCACAGCTGTTTGCTAGTCCAACTTTACCTGGCAGTCTGGGCTTAGACCCATTTGCAAGCATAGCTTTGTCAGAATTAAGCAATAGAGCTGATGTCCATCCTTCCCACTTATATGCTTCTAAATGTGTGGTAAATGAAGGAGATCTTTGCAGAATGATAGTGTCTGTCTGTATATCTGGCAGTAATAGTCAGAAAAATATCTTTGCTGAAAGGCAAAAATTAGCACAAGATAGGACAAGTGCCTACTTTTGTACCAAACGTTCAAAATTCATGCAGTTCTGGGGACAGTCAGTCATAGAAAAGATAATTGCAAGATTCTTACTTGGGGCAGAAAAATAACCATTTTTCCCCAAAACATGACGGATTACAAAAAGACTGATTCTGCTCTTTATGTAGTAATTCATTATCCTCTGTTACCAGAAACAATTCATTGATGTAAGGAAAACTCACCTTTTCCAATGATACACAATAACTCCTTGCTTGTCAGCTTTACCCTGAAAAATGCAAAGCATCCTGTAAGAAGCAGCCCCACTATGCCCTCCCAAGCACAAAAACTCTGATTCTCTGAACTGCAAATCTAATCTTCCCAGGAAATACAAGGACAGTAATTTGACTGTGATGATTATCTCATTAGCAGAAATGGTATCCCTTGTCTCCATTGTTAGTAAATGTATGTTCACAGAAAATGGCCTGGTTAGCCCATCATTATTTTTTAATATAGATATACTATTTTTTTCTCTCAGAGGATAAAAACAAGTTTAATGTTGGACATACAATGTAATGTTTCCCTTAAAATATCTTTGTATAGGACAGTAAGATGATAATGGAGAAGACAGGGTGATTGAAACTTTCTGGGCTTCAGTGCTTCTAAAGAACAAACACTGTCATTGAGACCTTCAGTAAGATTTATCAGAGTTCACATGCTTATCCTTGAGCCAGCCACCCTCCCTCAATGTCCAAACAGACGGAGAGGAATGGACAATTCAAGGAAAAGATTCACTGTTCTGATGTAGACACATAAAATAAGCGAACTGGTTGAATTACAAAAGTTTTTCTTCTTCTCCATTTCACAATGGGCCAGCTCAGGTGTAGATGTGTGCACTGAAGATGCCTCATTTTAGGTGAGACTCTCTCTAACCCTGATGTGGGATGTGTTCCCTTCAAATAGAAGGCAATCTGAAAGAATTTCAGATTAGAAATTCAGATTAGATTATTGTGCAGAAAGAATTTCAAAGAATTATGCCCCACTGTAAAATGTGAAGTTTGCCTCTTTGTTCCAACAGATACAGTTCTTTCTGCACAATATGCCACAGATTGGAGCCCCAGCTGCCTATGTGGGAGAGTTGCATTTGAGTTGCAAAGTAGTATCTATAGAAGCACCTGTATCTTGACCAGCTCTCAAGAAGATTTCTGATTCTCTAAGTTGACTGGAAATACTCTTCATTACGTACGTCCCTTTTTGAAGACTTCTGCAAAATAACTGATTCTCAGAGGCATGGTGACTCTCTTCAGAATAAATGCTTTTTTTTTTTCTTGTGCAAATATACTCAACTTGTGCTTTTAAAATCCTTTCTCAGGATATGTGATTTTATTTTTCCTTTTCACAGTCTTTAGGATCTTGCTGATTTTGCAGTCCACTATGTACTATTCTGCCTTCCTTCTGAACAGTTATTTTTTGCAGCCTGACAAACTCTATCTAATTGCTTTTCCTCAACTTAAAAAAAGGAACTTTAGCATTTCTGTTTCTCCTTTGAGTCCCTGATATCCCATCTGGACTTAGACTGCAAACCATCCAAAACTGCATATTCAGCTCTGCAGTTTCAAATCTCTTATAAATGATGCAGCAGTCCCTTCCTTTCTTTCAGCTTCTCCTATCAAATTGATGCCTTTCAGATGTCTTTTTAGAGCACAGTACTTTTCAGATGTCTGTGACTGTCTAACTGTCATACTCTTCTTTATTTAAATATAGCTATTAAGCCTAGTGTGTCCAATCTATTAATATTGAAATAAAAATAGCTACCTCTGGTATGTCTTCCTTTCCAGAAGGATTCATTTTGTGTGTATTCATTTTCATTCATGAATACACAAAATCCTTGTCATTGATGTTTCTAGCTGGCAGCAATTCTGGAGTGTTTGAGGTGCCTTGGGGTTTCTACCTTCTGCTCCAGTTTCTCAAGTCTTGTCTTCCACCTTTCTTTTTCCATTTCCACTACTGCTATGTAGAGTGGCTAATGTGATGACTAACATAAACCTTGACTCAGTGTGTGTATCTCTGACAGGGCTTCTACATAACAGAAGATAAAAGAAGAAAAATTGTAGGAAAGAGCTTGAAAGAAAAGAAGAAGGAGGGACTTTCATGCTAATTCTTTGTCAGCTTGTTCATCAATTAACACTAATAAACCACAGTTCAAAAGCAAGATGAGCCAAACATCTTAAATTCCCAGTCCAGTATAATCCAGAAGTTTCCATATCTCTATTATAAAGGCCACGTTCCTTTCTTTCTAGCTCTTTTCTAAATCAAGAGAAAAAAAGTCATGTTTGGGAATTACTGCTATTGTATAAAAGTCAGATAGGAAACGCTGAGAAATAGAAATAATGAACTTTTTAAACAAAATAAAGAAAGAGCTTGGAAGAAATGTGTCATATAAATTTGACTCTCCAGCCAAGAAATTTATCTTTTCCCTGTTTGCTTTAATTCAACTATTTGTTTCTGGAAAAAAATAACAGAACAATCAAAAAAACACCAAAAAACAACCAAACAAAAAATCTGCAAACAAACTCACAAAACTTCCAAACAAATAGACAAATACATCAAAATGATTACTGGTTTGAGGGAAGAGGAAAGAATTCATGCCACTGTCATGGAAAAGCAAATGGCTCTGTGGGACCTAGTTGCAGCTTGGTTTAAAGCACAACAATTATAACTACTAGGTTGTATGAATTCCATGGATGTAGTTTATTTTTTTGTGTAATGAAGAGAACCATCCAGATTGCTGATTTTGAGATGAGCTCACCTTCCAAAGCTTGCACCTGGGGTTGCAGTAATCGGCCTGATAAAGGAGCCTGACCTCCTTCTGTGCTGTGGAAATTGTCAGTAAGATGCATTGGGTTGGGGATTAAATCAGCCTGGGTGGTCTTGGCTGACTCAGAAACAAAGCTGATATTTCCAAGAAGGGAATAATAGAAAATTTAGAACTAAGCAGCTTTCTGATCTGGGAGAGAGTTCACAGACATACATCTTGAAGGTCTTTGTTGCACCAATATCCTTAATCATAGAATCAGACAGCATGCTGAGTTAGAAAGGACCCATCAGGATCATCAGGTCCAGCTCCCTAAGAAACTTTAGAACTTCTTTATAACCTGTTAAATTAGCTGTTGATACCAAAATGCCTTCACTGCTCAAACTTGCAAGTAAAATAGTGATTTTCTTTGATTTATTTAAAGAATAGAAGTGGTAACAGTATGAAGTCACAGTGGATATTTTTTTCTAGGATGTAGCACTCTGTATTTCTCAAATGAACCCTCTGAACTTTTAATTTCTGGAGTCTGAAAACTTTTAATTTCTAATAGGCTAGAGCTAAATTCACTAAAATTATTATCACAACAGAGACAAAACAATTTCAATGCAAGACAATAATTGCTATTCAAGTATTGTGTTAACAAAGAAATTTTTTAATGAATGAACACTTTGTTACTTGAAGCATTGTAATAAGTACAGTGTTTTGTTCTCCAAGTGTCAGCTAATTGTCCATGAGGATTTGTCCAGACCTTGTACATCTGTAGCAGCTAGATCTCTCTGCAGCTGTGTTGTTTGGGGCCAGTTGCATTCCACATGGATTTGCTGTCACTCTGAGGGAGCAAGGTACCCTGGCCTGCACACAGCATAGTGGAAGCAGGGCTGTGCTGTTACCAGACAAGTCCTTGAGCCACATCATGTAGCTTTACTGCCTCAGGTGTTTACTAGCTTAGTATCTCTGCATTGCATTCCAGGTCCTAGTGAGGATGTGTCCATAGAGAACTTGCAACTGACCATCATTTACCTCCAGGCAGTGCACTCCAAGGCATGTGATAATGTGTCCCCATGATAGACCATAAACCAGTGTCAAGGCATCCAGCAGATATCCAAGCTGATTCAATCCCATCCATCAAATAAAGCACTAAGGCTCCTCCCTTGTCTCCTCCAAACCATGCACTCACTCTTGTGAAGGAGCACAATGTCAATTTGCTCACTGGAGCATTCTGTGATCCACCTGGCTTGCTAAGATAGCAGAAGAATATCCACCATTTTTACTGAGTGATTAAGAGCTTAAAGAACAACAGAAAAGGCTGGCAGAAGATAAGAGAAAAAATGTGCTCCAAGGAGGGAGAACTGGGACTCTTCCTTTTTGGCAGCAGTCAGCTGTTATATTTGGTGCCAACAGCTCTGTTTAAGACTCTTGCATGAGTATGAAGCAGCTGTAGATGAAAAGAGAGGATAACAATGAAGAGGTACAGTTTATAAAACTGTAAGGACAGTCTCCATCAGTAGACCCAAAATCCAGACTTGTAGGTCTGTTTCCAACAGGGATACAGATCTGAAATGTAATGCTCTAGCACTCCAGGCCACTGTGCTTCCAGCAGGTGCAGTCAGACTCAGGACACATATCATCAGTTCTCCAAAAGAGTGGTTACAAAGCTTTCAGATGTTTCAGGTAGAAGGGATAGAGAGCAGATTTTGTGTAAACTTGTGCAGTATGGTGTGCACAGTGGACTTCAAATATGTTTGGGATCAGGAAAGTAAGAGATAAGATATTTTATAAACATATTATACGTTTATGCAAAAAACAGAGCATAAAAAAGAGGACATTTGCTGATGGCAATGTTATTATGGAGACATGATTAGGAGTGAAAGGTAAAGACAAAAAAAAATCAGACCTTTGCCCCACACTTTTTCAAATAATGTAAACTTTTTGTGAATTTGCATAGATTTTGGCAAGACCTGAAATAAGCTTTCTCCCTTAATAGTACAATGCAATGCATGTAAAGGGTTTGTCTTGGTGTGAAAAGGGTTTCTGTGCTGGGCAGTGATGGCCATCCAGAACTTCTCTCACACATCATATGGGGCAGAGCCATGCTTTGCATAGTTGGACCCCTTGTGCTTTCTGAGCAAGGTAGATGTGGCAGAGATGCTCTTCTGAGGCTTTTAATAAGGAGGAACTGAAATACTTGGAGATTTTAAAAGGAATTTGAAGGGGTGGTAGAAGCATGGGAGAAGGTGTAAAGCTGAAGAGATTCATCATTAGGTTCACATTTCAGATTTCACTGACTTTCAACTTCTATTGATTCTTGGTTCCCTTTCAGCAGCTCCACCTTATTAGGAAGGTAAATTACTGACAAGAACTGAAGAAATTGCTATCACGTACTGCTACAGAAATACTGTGTGATTAGCACAAAGTGAGTCATATGTTTTTCACAGTGTGGGAGAAACCATACCTGCTTGAAAATAATCCCTTCTTATTCCATATAATCCTTTCAGTAGTGCACTCTAACACATAAAAGAAGGGTCACAGTGCTCTCGGAAAACTCACATATTTCAGTTGCCTCCTAAAAACACCAAATCCTGGCACTTTTATCTCTTAGCACAGTGCTGGAAGGAGTTGCTTTCTGCAGTGTACCTAACAGAATCACCCCTGACAAAGAGAGAATTACAGATACACTGAACAATTATATCTAAGATATTGTAGGTCAGTTGACTAGAGCTCTATGGCATTCACTACATGGTGGATAAAAAAAAATAGTATAAAAGACTGGTTTACGGCCTCAGGCCATAAATTGTTGTACGATCTCATATGGGAGGTCTCTTCCAGAAGTGTGGGTTTAGTAATTCCTTCATCAAAGGAGTATCCTGCAAAATGAAGCTAGCAGCTCAAAGGTCCCGAAAGGCTATCTGGTATTGTGGATGTCAGTCCACAATTCTTGCATTAGTATTTTAATAGTCTTCCTTCTTGAGCTTGTTGCCTATAAGGAATAATGCTCAGTCCTATATGCTAAATAAGTTTTCTTTGACAAAGGGAGAATTACTTGAGTTTTAATTCATTCTTTAATTCAGTTTAACATTAAAATGTCCTAAAACAATACAGAAAGAATTCTTTAAGACTTCCATTTTGTCATCACCACAAACTGTGATGACAGCATCCCTACCCTAGATTGAGTACCACTGCAGTATAAATTAACCATAATGACAGTGATTGTGAGATGGCTTGAAATGGGTGGCAGAGGGAACAGACACTTGCAACTTCACCTCAGCATTAGCTATAACATTTAAAAGCTAATGAGCTAAAAAGGAATGAATGAGAAAATTAATAATGCACTGCAGAGTAGAGCATTCAAGAGAAACTTCTCCTCCCCTCCATACCAGGGCTAATTAATGTGATCTATCCTAATAAAAACAACCCTAAGCACTACTTCTTCATTTTTAACAACCTGTATTACAAGTTAATGTATAAATGCTCTTTGTAAAAGTACAGAATTTGAGTAGCTATGAATCATGACACTTAAAATGACACGTTCAATTGTGAAAGAAAATTCAAGGACACTGATTTTTCAAGTGGTTTGTTATGTTCCTATTGCTGTTAAGGAGTCCAAGTGGTTGTTCTACCAAATAACTGCTTTTTTTCCTTGTTTTGGTGCTGCATGTGTTATATGCCCCCAAAAGACTACAGAAGTTGGACCAATTTTTGCACTAATTAATAGTTCATGCAATCTTATTCAAGTCAAAGGAGTTGCCCAGGATGCAACTGCTAGCAGTTTCAGCCTTCTGCATCAAAATTCTAGCAGCAGGCAAGAAATTGCTGTAATGATCACCACAGAATATAAATTGACCAACTCCCCTCAGAGGGAACTTTGTCACACTAACAAAAATGACTTTCAAGTTGACATAAACTTGTAAGACAACTAAAAGGAGTGATGAATTAAGAAGTCACACATAACCACTCCCACATTTATAGAGACTGTCCTTTCCTTAGAGGACAGTCCGCACTGTCTTTTTATTCAAAGTACAGAGAATCATAAAGTCATAGCATCATTTAGCTTAGAAAAGACCTTTAAGATCACTGGATCCAACCATATAGCTAGCACTGACAAGTCCACCACTAAACCATGTCCATAAGAGTCGCATCTACATGTCTTTTAAATACCTCCAAGAATGATGACTCAACCACTTCCTGAGGCAAATGCTTTTATCAGCTTATTCATAAATGCAGATTGTTATGTCCTCCTTGTCTTTCCTATCTTTGCATTAGAACCAAAGAGTAGTAGAATTGTGAAATGTTTTTTTTTAAATTGGGTTAAAAATGACCTTAAATATCTTATAGTTCCTGCCATGGGCGGGGGCATCTTTCACTAGAGCAGGTTGCTTTAAAGTCCATCCAACTTCATTGTGAACACTTCCAGTGATGTGACATTCACAACTCTGGACAACTTTCTCCAATGTCACATCACCCTCATTGTAAAAATATTTCTTTCTTATGTCCAATCTAACTCCACCCCATTTCAATTCAAAAATGTTGCCCCTTGTCCTGTAACTGTATGCCATGGTGAAAAGTCTACATCTTTCTTGTAAGTCCCCTTTTTATACTGAAAAGATACAGTGTGTATATGCAAGCACATAGTCTTTGAATGCTTCCTAGGGAAAGTTCTGAAAAAGAAGAAAATTGATTAAGAAACAAGTGAGATTCCTATCCAGTGCTCCTCCTTGGGGAAGAACTAGCATTGATAGTTATTTTTTGCTTTAGACTTCCTACAGCAGAGACTAAAACACTGGAAAAAATGAAAATGGTAAATTAGCAACTCATATTTTATTTTTTTGGTTTTTTTCTCTTAGTTTGGTGATGTGACAACTAAAATAGTACATATATGCTGCACATGGTTAGTTCTGTACTTGATTTTTCTGTAGATCCAGTTACCATAGGTAAAAATGTCTTGGAAATGAGTTGAATAACCTGTCAATCTGAATGGTGGTTGTGCTACTGCTAGTGACTGAGCAGTATTAATTATGAGGAGATGCCAGATATTGCTGGTTAGCATCAGTTGTTCCTATGTCAATAAGTTTTGTGAAATTTTCATAATCTTGTGAACTTTGCATAACTTGATGATATTCATGAATCATCAGGTGACTTTCAAAGCATGGAACTCATAATTACAGAACTTTATGATTTATACTTGCATTAATTAGAAATTTTGACTGTTAATAAAACTGCATGTATTACAATTTATTTGGACCTGTTACAGATGTGCTTAAATTATGTGGCTGTATGCACACATAATTTTTGTTATATTTATGTAAGCACTTAAATATGTACATCGGGTGTAACCTTCCCTCTACCTTCCCTCGGGGCTAGCAGGATAGAGAAAACTGGGGAAATATTCATCCTTTTGGAGAAGACAGAGAGTCCTCTCGCTGGTTGGCATTGGAGTGCAGGGGTGTAGGTTGCAAGAAGGATAGGTAGGACAGGCAAGGTAGGAGGTGTGACACTATATATAAGGGAGAGGTTTGATTGCACACTCCTTACTGTTACTGGTGGTGTGGTTGAGCTTCTGGGTAGGGATTAGAGACTGTGATGGTAGGAGACTGTGTTGGCCACAATGGTGACAAAAGGGTTGAATTTAAAATTTTCGGTGGAATAAGAATAGAGGACAGCAAAGTTGCTACCCTGGCCTTCAGAGGAGCAAGTTTGAGTTATTCAGGGAGATATTTAGCCTGGGGAGGGAATTCCTGCAGACAGGGATCTGGGGGTGCTGGTTGGCAGCAGCTCAGTGTGAGCCAGCAGTGAGCCCTGGCAGCCAAGAGGACACATCCCATCCTGGGTTCTGTCAGACACAGCATCAGCAGCCGGCCAGAACTGTCCTGCTGCATCCAGCACTGGTGTCTCTTACCTTGAATGCTGTGTGCAGTGCTGAGCTGGCAGCTCAGAGGACGTGAAATGCACCCAGAGAAAGGCAACAAAGTTGGTGGAAGGGCTGGAAGGAATGTCCTACACAGGGCTGCTAAGAATCTTGGGCTTGTTTAGTTTAGAGGAAAAGAGGCTGAGGGATAACTTTATTGCTCTATAGCTTCTGGAAGAGGAGAAGGGGAGATAGAGGTGCTTATCTCTTCTCCCTGGTATCCAGTGATCAGATGCATAGGAATGGTTTGAAACTGCACCAGGGGAGATTTAGACTGGACATGAGGAAGCATTTCCTTATGAGAGGCTGATCACACACTGGAACATGCTTTCTAGAGAGGTGGTCCATTCTCCAAGCCTGTCAGTCAGTGTTTAAGAACCATTTTGACATAGTTCTTCAACTAAATTAGTCAGGCACAGGGACAGGATGATTGTTGTAGATAATTTCAACTAAAATTGTCTATTCTATTTTATTCTATTCTATTCCAAATAAATGTGTATTCACAATTTTGTTTCTCTTTAGGTCTGCAGCAATGCCTGCACAGTACATTGGTAACATGTGAAAGTAGCATGTCAGATCTGCATAAGACTATTTATCTTTAGCTGTGTGCTAGTGCTTGAATAGATCGCTGCAGCCTACACCTGAGTGGAGGGCCTGTGGACAAGATAAATAGTAATGACTCTGCTCAGGTTTCCTGTGCTCAGGATTTATGCAGGCAAGCTGGAGACAGAGACAAGAGTAGACACAACTAGAGTAAGAATAGAAGGCAAAATACTCAGTGATACACTGAGCCCTGCAGTGATGCACAGGCCACTGCATTTCACTCAGCTATGCACAGGCAGGCCTTGTGCTAAACTAAAGGAAACTTTCCAGACTGACTTCTAGACCAAAAAGGAAGATAGCAGGGAACAAAGGTCCCACTCCTTTCCTTGCTGGCTTGCTCCTTTTGTCAATTGCTTCCAATAGAGAAAGGTCTGCCTAATTTCTTATTTGCGAATGTTTGCTTCCATCTTCTGGTATTGATTCTTACTCCTTTCCCTCTAATTCTTTAAATTTCAACATTTGTCTGTGTCATGAGAGGACAGTCTGCAGTGGTCTTATAGACAGAAGCAAGTAATTTGTAAAGTTTTGTTCTAACAAACTAAAAACACTAAACTCATTAATTGAGCTTCAGCCCTCAAATATTTCTATGACTATCTATTGATCGTCTGCAGATAATATTAGGCACTCCTGAAAGGATGCATTACTCCAGTGCTGGGTTTATTAAATATCGCAAATACACAATAGAAAGAGCAGTCTGACTATGTTTACCAATTATTGTCTTGATTACAGATTTATTAATACTAGTTCTTTTTACCATCACATCTGCTTGTTCAACACAGTCTGAGAATTCCTTTCACAACCACTGCTGCTTAGGAGTTACTCTGCCATTCTGTGTATCCTCTATATGCTGTTACCATTTTGTACCGGTACTTACACATGTACCTTTGTTGTTGGCTGTATTAAAACACAGCTTGGATGGACTAAGAATACCAAGCAGCCCTGATCAGTCATTCTGTCTGCACATTCCTATTTGTTGCAGTGACTGTATTGGTCTGTAGTTTGATCTGCAATAAATTGAGAGACTGAATAAAGTAATTCAATGGCTTAAATTTCTAATGGGCTTATACTTGATAAAATCAGTTATTCATGTTTGAGGTGTGATTCATGTTATATTCAATAGTTTTACGTAAAGCCTGGGACACCCTGCTCTCTGATTCTGAACTGTAATCTGCCTTCCTGTTTGGATCCAAATCAAGGACAGTCATAAAACAAATCTGGGGGCATATTGCTAGTCTTTCCTGGAGGGATCCCACATTCTTTACTGCCAAGATGCATGAATTGCACGACTGCCTCGAAACAGTGTGTACACTGGACACCTGACTCACATGCTCCACTTTAGAGGCTTTGTGGTTTCACAGTAGCTGCACAGAAGTGGATAAGTGAGAGAAACGTTCTCCAATAGTTTTAAGTGTGCTGACTCTGAAAAGATAGCACATACGTAACCTCACTTACCAATGACTTTATCCATTCAGTTCATGTTCTGCAGTATGATTTTTAACAGAAATGCCAAAGCAAGTTAAATACTCTAAAGAGTTCAAGTAAGAGATATCACTATCTTTAGCAGTAGAATGGAAGCCTAGAATAGAATGGAAATAGTCTTAATATTTCCTTCCATAGCTTCCATATATCAGCTTTACATTATAACACCTAGTAATAGGACTTTACCATTGCTAGGGTTTCATTACTGCTAGAACTCATATTTCCTCCCTTTCATGTCTTTAGCTTTATACATTGTTTACATTTTACATGGTTCTATTTTCCTGTTTTCACATTTTTACTTTTCATCATTCATGTCCACTGGCTGATCTCTTTCCTGTACTGAAGGAGGGACTTGTGCTCAACACTGTGGGATTTTACTACCCTGATTGCTCCAGGGCTCCTATCTGCTGCACACACCAACACTGTGCAAGGTTAATATTGTCAGTTTTTTATGCACAGTCACTAAGGTATATTCAGTTTAGTGCCCACCATTGAAGAGCAGCGCACTGCCTAAGCCACCAAGCTGTTATTTTCTATGCCACCTATGAGCCCTGCCTCATCCTACAGTATAACTCTAATCTAATACTCTTCTTCCATTTTCTTTGCTTTCTCATGGCTAAACTGTTTTCCTGATGATTTTCCTTAGAATGAAAACTATTTGCCCTACAAAAAAGAAAATGTGTCTTACAGCTGGGACCATCTCTGTCTTTACAAGTTCAGAATAATCAGGTCATGGTTGCTGCTATCCAGGTAGCATGTAGCTTTCATTTTAGAAATTATTTCATTTTCTAAATTCACCATGGTCTTGTAAATCTCCAAGGTGAATTTAGGGAAGAAAGTTGTAACATTTTTGCTTAAAAGGAAAAAAATAACTCAAGGCAAGCTACTTCTAATTATCTTGCTTTGGGCTGAAGAAAGGTAGTGCATACATCAAATCTCCCCACCACTCATGCACCACCAACTTTTAAGGTCTTTTTTAACAATAAGTGAAGAAAACAATATAGAATTTATGATTTTCAGTCCCTGAAAGTGACTTTCTTGAACTTCATGGTCATTCATTACAATGAGGTTTGAAATAATAATTTCCATGTTTTTTTCCTTATGTATAATATTTTAAAAGTGTTTAAAAAAATATGAAGTTATATATGCTCCAAGTTGCTTCATTTTCCTTGGGAATCGGTGATTTGGGCTCTGCAGGACCTGCTAGGTAACTTTTCTATTAGGAGCTGGGGACAGCACCCAGTGGTAGTGCTACAGCCAAGGTACAGCAAACAGGAGAGAGATCTTTGGGAAAATGGATTCCTAAAGGTCTCTGGAGAATTTAGTTTAAATAGAAGGGAGCTTTAGTGGAACAGAACTGACAAAAAAGAAATAAGCCATTGATGCCTTGTCTAATGATTGATTGATTGACTGATTGATTGATTGATGCATTGAAACTTTTATAAGCCTGTTGCTGGTGAGAGGGACCGGTGTCTCATTGCACACTAGATGAGACTAAAAGAAGAGGACTGAGCATCCAATTGACCCCATTTAAAAGGAAGAAAAGTGGGATCTGTGTTACATGAACTGGGAGTCAAAGCCTAAATAGCAGCTGAGAATGTGTAATGAATGTGTAAATGGAAGGGAGTCCCTGTGTATTAGAGTCAACTGAATCCTGCTATTAGTAATAGGCAGAAGATTGTAGTGCCTGGAGTTTCAGCTTTATTTCCATTTGTACAGCAGTAGCTGGCCTCCACAGGCTCAGCTTGAGGCTTTCAGTCTAGGGTATTTTGTGGATAACAGTTTCTGATTCTCCTCCTCCTTTTTTCTCTCCTTCTTTTATTCATTGTGCTTCAAGTCAAAGCTTGAGGCAGCAGATGGATTTAACAGCATGGGATCAGCAAATTCCTATTATGATGAACTGAGAGAGTGAAAAACCCTAACTTAGCTCTATTCATGCAAAAGGGAATAATTGCTTGTGAGTCAGTGGAGCTAGGATTTCATTCTGTGCATCCAGACTCCTCCTGAGTACTTGAAAGTGGAAGCTCTGGGAGTGTTTGGTACTTTAAAGGGTATTCTTACAGAGAGAGATTACAGAGGATATTAATGAAGTAAAAAATTATCAAGATAGTAATATTTATTTTCCTTGAAATATCATCTTAACAGCTGGGTATGATTATACTTATACAGCTACTTAAGTTAAATAGAACAAGTTCTATTTCTGATGTATCTTGACATCCTTAAGGACTATTGGGAATACTTTCTGGTCATTAGGATAAGCCTGATCTCTTGGACAGCATCCTACACATGACATGTAGGTGTTGAAAGCAAACAGTAGGTGGCCTCAGAACATTAGCATTGCTCTTCCCGGGAGCAGCAGCAAAGCGAGGGCAGAGCCCTGCTGATCCTCAGTGGCTCGGTACAGCTCCTTCCCTAATTGCAGGAAACATGCTGAGATATGTCCTGCAGCCCTGTGCTGTGGCTTTCTCCTGGAACAAGGCCACGTGTTAAACCCGAATGCAAAATCCTGAGATTTAACTTCGCTTTGCTGTTTTAAACCAATTTTGACCATTGTCATGTCTCAGAAGTTATAGGAAAAACAAGTGTTGAACAGAGAAAATTAGGAGATAAGCAATTCTCATTATTTGATGTGGCATACTAGATATATTACCTACCTGTGGTAGTGAAGAATGACTGGAAAATCCACTTGCTTCTTTACTATGAAATATTCTCTACTCACATGCCTTGTGTTTCAAATATCCAGTGAATGGCTACATCTGGTGGTTTGGGAGATGAGGGATCATTAGCCACCATGAGCTACTGCATTATTTATCTTGCCTTCTTTAGGCAGTAAAGAATTCAGATCAAACCTGTGGGCTTCAGTGTCATGAGAGTCAGTTTGCAGCCTTGGTCAAGGCTTGGTCCCCTCCAATACAATTTGTATCGTTGGTATCTAATCCTGGTCCTGAATTCTTGTGCTTCAGGAGAATCTCTGATCTCAGAATCCAGACCCAATATTTGGTGGAAGTCCATAACCTAACCTGTTCCATCAGTTCCCTTTCAGACTGCCAGATTGTATCAAGAACAGGGAGGAGAGTCTGTTATTGCATCTATTGCTTATTTTTTTTTCATTGCTAAAAAAAGAGAAGCCTTGTGCACTACATTGGTAGTCATTCTTCCTTTCATCCCAGGCTGCTAGGGCAGAGGTGCATTTTCTATCCCACTTCCTCCTGTGTTCTCCTTGTTCATACAGATGAGGGCTCTGCAGAGAGACCTGGAATGGTTGGATGGATGGGCAGAGTCCAATAAGATGAAGTTCAACAAGTCCAAGTGTGAGGTTCTGCATTTTGGCCACAGTAGCCCCCTGCAGTGTTACAGGCTGGGGACAATGTGGCTGGACAGGAGGAAAGGGACCTGGGGGTGCTGGTGACAGCAGCTGACCATGAGCCAGCTCTGTGCCCTGGTGGCCAAGAAGGCCAATGGCCCCTGGCCTGGATCAGGAGTGGTGTGGCCAGCAGGAGCAGGGAGGTCATTCTGCCCCTGTACTGGGCACTGGTGAGGCCACACCTTGAGTGCTGTGTCCAGCTCTGGCCCCTCAGTTTGGGAAGGACACTGAGACACTGGAGCGTGTCCAGAGGAGGCAACGAGGCTGGAGAGGGGCTGGGAACACAAACCCTGTGAGGAATGACTGAGGGAGCTGGGGGTGTTTAGTCTGGAGAAAAGGAGACTCAGGGGTGACCTCATCACTCCTACAATTTCCTGAGAGGAGGCTGTAGTCAGGTGGGGGTTGGTCTCTTTCTCCAGGCAGAAACTGATAGAATGAAAGTATACAGCCTTAAGCTGCACCAAGGGAAATATAGGTTGGACTTTAGAAAAGGTTCTTAATGGAAAGAGTGACAAAATACTGGAATGGTCTTCCTGGGGAGGTGGTGGAGTCACCATCACTGGATGTGTTTAAAAAAAGATTAGATATGGCACTCGGTGCCATGGTTTAGTTGAGGTGTTAGGGCATGGGTTGGACTCAATGATCTTGTAGATCTCTTCCAATCTAGTCACTCTGTGTGTGTAAAAGCATAGTTTACTCCTGGGAGTGTACCTTTTCTCTTGAATGGGGGAGCACCTGCTTATAATAGCAGAGTCTCTGGTCTATACTAGTGGAGCATGGAAAATTTCCTCTTTAATCTCCTCTCTAAGTTTCTTGTGTTCCTCTTTAATTTCCTCTTTTAAATTCTGGAAATTCTTGATCAGTTTTTCCATGGAAGAGATGTAGGCCCTTTGTGGGGCAGAGATAGTTTCTTCATATATTCAGAGTGTGCCAACCAAAGTTTCTACTTTTGCTCTCCCTCCTTCAATGACATCACTCTCAGTAAACTGGCATATGACTCTGGTGCATGCCATATGAATTTCTGCCTCATGTTTTCCGTGCACTGGATGCTATCTGGATTTTTAGGGAATTGTTCATTATCTGAAAAGATTGTCTATCTGCAGCACAGCTAATTCTCTAAGGTACCAGATTCCTTGTGCCATGTTGTTTCACCCATTGTGGCACACTAAAAGCTCTTCTTTGCATGGGTATCTTTCCCTCACACTTGACAAGAGTTGCCTACAGAGGCGGAAAGTTTCTGGTCTTCTGATTCCCTGATCAATACCAGCATCCTGGGAGAAGGATCCCAGTTGTTTGGCCTCACTGCCACACCATTGGCCATGATATCCCAGCACTGAAGAAGCCAGGTCAACAGGGGCTCCCCCAGAGATGGGGATCAGGTGATTATCTCTGGTCCTGTTTCTTCCACTGGTTTTGAAGATCCTGCTTCCTCTTCATCACTCCCTGCAAGAATTGATTTGGTCTTGGATTTCTTCTTCTTAACATGGGTGACTGCTACTAGTGTGGGTAGATGCTCTGGTTCAGCTGCAGTGTTAGTGGCCATGGTGCTTGGTGGTCTGCTTTCCTTCCCCTCCCCTGAAGGTGCTGTACAGTAACAAACAGTGTATGGTAGACAGTAGCCAGGGCTCAGCACAGTTTCATGCCTCTCTGGAACTATTGCAGCAATTTTCCTTCAAATATTCTGCCATTTTATCAGGGTCCCGTATTTGATCAGAGGTGAACTTCCAAATCATTGGAGCAGAATACTTCTTCAAAAGCTGGCCCATTTTCTCTCACTTTTCATACTACCCAGGACTATCCATCCCTGCGACAGGTCTCTGAAGAACTTCCCTAGAAATTTCTGTCCTGACTCTAGAGACAGGGTAGACCATACGGAGTGACATTGCCAATTTAGCAGCAAGGTTATACTGTCAACATCCAAAGGGAATTCAAAATTCTCAAAAGCTGTTGTAGCAGACCTGAATGAGGATTAAGAGGGCAAAAGGCTGGGTAAAGTCATCCTCGCCTGTTCTCCTCACCGGCTGGGTACTATTATTGATGAACTGCCAAAGGTAGCAGCCAAGGCCGGGACAGACAAACAACACTGAATTCACATCCCAAATGACCTCATTGTCCTTGATATTACCATGTCATAAACTGAAGTCACACAGTACATTACTAAAACAATCCTAATCCCTCTCCCTACCTTGACAAATATTATCAGGAGGAGCACATACAGGAATATATACTGGGCTAGGTACCACACCCACACGAACAGATCGAGCACTTCAACCAGGGAGTTCCGTACCCAATAAACAAACGCCTCAATCAAAATGTTATTTCAGCTTCTCCCTCAAGCCCTTCATTGGGCATCAATTAAATGTGCTGGGTTTAGCCCCAGTAAGCAAATTGAACTCCAAATAAGCCATTTCCCTTCCCCTGCCCCTTTCAGTAAGGAAGGGACAATAAATGAGGGATTATGAGTTGAAATAACAATTTACTAAAAGCACAATTACAACTGCCGTGTTCATAACAAAATTACATAAAATAGAAGATGTTTTTATGCACAAAAGGGTATTCACCACTGGGAAAAAATAAAAAATACTTCCTGGAGATATTTATGTCTCTGCCAGAGAGTAGAAATCCTGCAGAAACACACTGGAAAGTCCAGCCTTTGTAGAAAAGGCTTCCAAGCTAAAAACTGTGGTGGAAGTGCTGCCATGGGTGTAATGAAGCATTTCCTGACAAAGAAGTGTTTTATTTCCATCAGCAGAGCCGCCTCTGAAGCCTTCATCCATTAGGCAAGGTTGGACCTGCACATCCAGCTGGCTGACACTCCATGCAAAGCCAGGCTCCCAGGAGTGCAGGAAATGTTAGAGCGCCCTGTCTGTTCTCAGATACCCCACTGCCCACAGAGCACAGAGCCTTTTCTGTGGTGGGGTCCACCCTTCCCAAAGAAGGGTCTGTTCAGCCTGACCCCTTCCTTTCACAACTCCTGTGAGTCTCTGAAGGCCTTTATCACCTCCTCTGTAAGGCAGTTACCAGATCAAATTATAACTGCATGATACACACCGAGTTAGCTTGCAAAGTAACAGCAGTGAGCATGAGATTAGTTATGATTTGACCTGTCTGGAGATTGAATACATTAACAGGTTATTGAGGCTGCCTTTCACTCATATTCTATGTGGAGCCAAGGATGGTCCTAGACAGTTTTGTGCTGCTGCGACAACCAGCAATCTGCATTTGGCTCATCAGAAAATAAGATTTGACCTGGCTGAATTTCAGTAATGCTGACATTTAGCTGAAAAGGGAAATCCTCCTGAAATAAGCCAAATCCTGTCCTTCCATTTAAGTTCATCTGCTGCTGGTTGCACTTCAGTGCATGGGAATCCCTAGTGTCATCAGGACTCATTAACCAGCAGTGTGAGGCAGAGGGATATGATATACAATTTTCTCTCACCATGAAATTATCATTTGTGTGTGAGATAAGAATATTCTTCATTTATTCATTAATATGATTTCAAAAGAACCTTTCAATTTCACTTGCCTTGCAGCTGATGCTGACCTAACAATATGAAATGCTGTTTAGTGAGTTATCAGTCCACAAAATTTCAGTCAAAATTTGATTATATTTTTGTGTTTATTTGACTAAATTAATACTAAATTTAGTTGCTTAAGCCAACTGACTTAGCTGGTACTATCTCAGTTCAAACTGTTGAGGGTTCTACTCTTGGTTAAGTATCCACATCACATTTGCACAGGCTGAAAATGTCTTTTAAATTGCAAGAAAAGCTCAGAAAGCATGAAAATACAGTATCTCAGTTAAATAGTACATCCTTATTCTTCTAAAAATGTGATAATATTTTTCTTCTCATCCCACTAGTTTTACTCTCTGAGTTGATTAAATATTGCTCATCTTCAGCAGCTTTGGAGCAGAGGAGAGCTGTGTCAAGTAATCTTCATATGGCCTTTCTCTAAAGAGCTTCAGTGCTCAGGATATGTAAATCAAAACACAAAATTTTGTGCTTTGCTTATATACTCTTGTCTGACTACATCTGCACCATAGAACACATCTGCCTTGCTATATAAAACTGAGGAAACATCTTGCTGAGAGAGTATTTTGCCATGAAGCCAAAGAGAAAGGTTACACAGCCCTAGGCCCTGGGTCTCTTCCAAGTTCAGTGGGATGAGTCCCTTAAAGACTCAAAGCCATAATTCTTGCTCAGTTCACCGGGGTTTTTCCTTGTTCAGATCCATAGTAGATAAGAGTCTGTGTATCCAGGCCACTAGGAATCTGTTTCCACAGCCAGGGACACCCAGGGTTTGTTTTGCACGCCCTGAGGCACACCCTGAGAGGGGAGTTTGGGGCAGAGTTGGAGCTCTGCGCAGGGCAGAGGGCAGCAAAGCTGGAGCAGTCATGTTCAGCTGGTCAAACAGGAAGCAATCAGGCAGCACACAACACCAGCCCAGCCAGCCTGTGGGTGCACTAGCAATGCTACACCCCTCCTCTCACTCGGATCACTTTGGCAAGAAAGGCATGACCAAGTCCTTTTTAGCATTCCTTCTGCCTTAAGAAACTTCCCAAGTTTCAGTAGTGACCTGGCAAACAACACTGCGATTCATTTGACCTGACTTCTATTATACAAACACAAGGCTTTAGTCTAAATCAGCATCTCTCCACACTCAATAGCACATCCCAATTCTGAAATTACTTCTGACCCGAATCTCACTAAAAGTTGCTCATAAAGAAACAAGGGATGTTTGGGTTAGGTTTTAGTCTGGTTGTTGGCAAAGCTTCAGTAAAACATTGAAGTTCAATGTCTTTCAGAAAGCAATTTTAAACTACCTGTCTCTTAAATGGATACTACAAGACTGCAAACCTTTTTGAGATCCATAGCTAAGCGGTGCTTCTGTAATCAGAAGGTAAAGTAACTGCTTATAACTGTGACATGCTGCCATGATCATTAATGAGAACAAAAATCATATTTATCAGAGGACAAAAAAAAAGGCACAGAGCTTAAACTTGTAAATAATTCTGTACTATTATAAATTTTCCCACTTCTCCACTCCAAGTTAAAAGACAGGGTCTGGGTCATGATAAATGTTCTCCCTCATTCAGACAATTATAATGCACCAGAGGAATTCAAACACAAAATGTTTTTGGAAAAGACACATAGCAAAGCCTTGAGGGAAGATATGATTTAAGGAAAACCTTGCAGCAGGAGGGAGAGAATAAATGAAACACAGAAGTGGGAGGCTGATGGGAGAAAAAGAATAAGAATGGGACAAATTTTGTTTCCAGTTGCACTAGCATAAATGATTTTTACCCCAGTAGTCCTTGCCTTTGGAAGGCCTTGATTTTTTTTTTTTTTTATTGCTTTTCTCTTAATAACCAAGCACCAGCCAAAGCCAGGAAAGGAAAACCATATAGTGTGGTCAGTATTCTGATGTGGGCTTACAGAATTTGTTGCAAGGAGGATGAGTGCATTCATTTTCTCCCTGTGGGATGAGATATAGATGATTTTTTTTTCTGAGCAATGAAATATCTTGTTGCAACATACAAATTTGGACTTAATAAGGAGGTGAAGAAATCAGGTCTGTTTTTTATCTTTAGTGGACTAGATGACCTGAAAACTATGCTGCCCTTAGACTTCATGTATATGCCTCTACCCTGCAGGTAGAAATATGTCAGGTACAAAAGGCTAATAGGTAATTTCTTGGAAAGCAAGCACATAAAGAGATGGTAAAAGGACAACACAGGGATTTATCACCAATACCTTTAAACCACAGACTGCACAAGCCATGCTCACATGCTCTCTTGAGATGAAGGATTAGGTCAGATAGACAACAGAACAAGGTAGAACATGTCTTATATTCTTACCCTCTGCACCTTAACAGATCACACTTTCAAGGCTGAACTCTCCTGCACTCTTGACCAAAGATTGCAATCACAGGATCTCAGCACACATGTTGGACACCACCTAGATTGCTCATAGTAAGGTGAAAGCCAGGAGTTGGAAGGAAGCTGATAGAATGGAGAGAGCATGGTCCCTGACAGAGATCCAGACATCACCTGCAGAACAAGGAGATCTGCAGGACCTTCACTGGATCAATGGAAAATTTAATAAACTTAGAATTTTGCCAAAAGGGAAATACTGCGAAGTGTAGGGGGTACAGACAGAGCAGAACAAAATGCCAGTTGACTGAAAGTTTCTCTGTTGTCTCATCTAATATTTAATACCCTTTTCAAAGTGTGACACATACCAGCCTCAAAGTGTGGGAGGTAATTCTGTATCACTGGCCTAGGTTTCCTCCCACACAAAGCAAATGTTTTTGCTTCGTCCTGTGCTCAGCTTTCACTGTGAGGATACACGGAGTTGGTTCTTCACCTTTTGGAGGATGTATTTTTAATTCAAGAATGCTCTTATGCACAGATTTGTAATGAGCAGATATAACAAGCTGTGCCATCTCTGACTCCTGAAAACTGTTGTTCTCTAAACAAGGATATATCCTTGCTAACAGAGGTCTCGTAAAGGTTGGTGGACCGACCCTCTCCCAAACTGCATTTCATTTCAATGCCCTCACTTACAGTCAGAAACCTAACTGCCCTGACTTCTTTAACAGATGCCAATCAATCAAGATAAACAAGCCAAGATATTCTTCCTGGTCTTTAGGTAGCCTTTCAGAAATAATATGCAAGTATGCTATGGGCACCATGACAGAGATACCAGCCTCATGAACACATTGTGAATACAGTGCAGCTGGAACAAGCTACAGACACTTATGTCTAGATGTGAATATCTGGACTGTCCTCCTAGTGGTTGATCTCTACCAAACTGCCTTCTACTCTGCTCTTAATTGAACTGATTATTGTAGGGATTCATACACCCAGACACCCATTTGAGCCTCCACCCACCTCTTTAAAATGATACGGATTTCCTATAGGCTCTGTCTCATCATAGCTAGCCTTATGCAGGTGTCTTTCCTAGGAAATTCCAGTTACATTACACACTATGTTGAGGCATTTGAATGAGAATTAAGGTCTCCATCATCTATAGCAGTATTCTAAATACCTACCCTATAACTAGTTTTCAGTGTCTAAATCTCAACTGAATGTCATTAGGAGACAGAAGGTGGATTTTTCACTCTAAGATAAGCCCAACACTGTGATTAAGCCTCCTCTGGACAGCTAAAATACAGTCTTTCAGAAAACAGGGGTTTTTTTCATTGTGGACAAAGCTTTTGAGTCTGGAAAAAAATCACTATGACATTATGAGAATTTGCTGCAAATAACCATAGAATTAGCCACATATGTCCATAAGCAGCATCTCTGTTGGGCCTTTATATGGTAGCATTGTGACAGAAAATTTTCCAGATGTTTACAAAATTGCAGAATAGTTGAGACTGGAAGAGATCTTGAGAGATCATCTGGTCCAACCCCCACACTACAGCGGGACTAGCTACAGCTGTACTCATATATAGTAAGCTTCTGAATAATTCCAGGGATGGAGATTCCACAACCCCACTGGGCAATCTGTCAGTACTCAGTTACCATCTCAGTAAAAAAAAGTGTTTCCTAATATTCAGAGGGAACTATATGTGTTTCAGTTTGTGCCAATCACCTCTGATCTGTGGACTGCACTGAAAAGACCCTGTCTCTCCTCTCCTTTCACCTTCCTTTAAGGTATCCCTTGAGTCTTCTCTTCTTCAGGCTTGATAGATCCATCTCTCTCAGCCTTTCCTTATATGTGAGGTGCCCTAGCCCCTTAATCACCCTTGTGGCTCCCTGTTCAATTTTCTCTAGTGTGACCATGACTCTTTAGTACTGAGGAGCTCAGCACTGGACACAATATTGCAGGTGGGGCTGAGAAGAGGAGAATGATAGGCTGGTAATACTTTGCCCAATTCAACCCAGGATTCCATCTGCCTTCTTTGCAGCAATGACATATTGGTGCCTCATGCTCAATTTGGTGTCCACCAGGATGCCTAGGTTGTTTCCTGCCAAGATGCTTTCCAGCATATACTGGTACATGGAGTTTTCCCCAGGTGTAGGACTTTGCACTTAATGAGGATAAAGTTTAAGTTCAGCATGTGTCGGGGTTTAATGACAGGTGTCTGCTAGGGAAGGCAGGAGCCTCCCTTGGAATGAAGGATGTAAATCCCCTCTCTCCGAATTATAACTTTGTATTTAAGGGGGCTCTCAGGCAAAGATATGGGAATAGGAATAACAGTTCTTTATTAGGAGAACTAAATTAAACAAGCATGCAGTATTACCAAAAAAAACAAACCCACTGACAGAGTCAGAGTACTACCTTACACCCTGTGGGTCAGGGTGTTGGTATCTGTCCCATTCAATTGTGGCTGCAGTCCTCCTGGAGTGGCAGATGTGGCTCTGTTGAAGCAGTGATCCTGTGGAAAGGCGCAGCCCTCTGCTGAAGGTCCAGTGGAGAGAGATGGGCCTGGTCTTCCTCTGGGAGTCCAGTGGAGAAGGCTGCTTTGGTGTCCCAAATCTCAGCTTTTTATCCAGGTAGGAAGGTTTGGCTCCTCCCCCTGGATGGAGCATTTCCCAATGGGATGATGTAATTTTATCAGTGAGATTCAATGGTCCATTAGCAGAAGATCTCTCCCTGGAGGGAGGATGGGTCGTGGAAGAGATAAAGAAACTGCCCTAGATGGTTTCTTATCAGCTGGCCTATTGACAGAAGATTAAACCACTCCCCACCCCAGTTTCAACAAATTGTGATAGAATATACACTTTTTTTTTTTTTGGTTACATTTTGTACTGCAACCCATGACATCATGGAATAGAATATCAAAGGTAGAAGAAATATAACCTGACAAATATTGATGAGGTACTCCTGAAATTCAGAAACAATTTATTAGATAGTTGGTGCTGAATGAGCTTGGGGTGCTGGCATGTAGTGACAATGGTGGCTTTGGTTGGACTACTCAGAGCTACACTTTTCCAAGGAAGTCATATGAGTATTGAATGGTGTTTTTCTTTATCCTGGAGTCTGATGCAGTTTGCCCATGAAGCCTAAGAAGTGGGAGTGTGAACAGAAGTTCAGAAATTATGACAGGCACAGAGTTACCCTCTGGAGTGGTGAGAGGCAAGGGTACTCCCCAATGTGAACTCAACAGCTAAGTCTACTTATAGTGATTTAAACAATAGGCAGGAATATGATGGGGCCCTGGATCTTTGGACTGTGAAAGCTCTGGCCAAGATCAATAACCAATCTAGGTGATACTAGCCTCAGCAAGGGCTCAGGATCATCCCCAATTTTTTGAATGACAGGCAATGATTGTCCCCATAAGTCTTCATCCCAGAAAACAGTCCTGGGAACATCAGAGATAGAGAAGATTAGGGTACACATAGCAGCTGAAAATCCTCAGGTTTTGCACATGGCAGCTATCCACTGTGTTCTGCCTCCCAAGCTGAAATCTCAGCAGGCCTCTTCAAATCTAATGATATATTCTATCCTTAGCCTAGTGTCTGTCCAAATACTAAAGCCCCACCAGCCACAATAACCTAACATAAACGGTCTTGGGAAACACCTCTACTTATTAGTGTCTTTCTTTCAGCACAGATTGTTAGCTAACTCAAAGTCAGAATGAATTTATATCAGAGCTTGTTTGCAGGGTGTCTTTTCACTCTGCCACAGTTAGTGTGAAAGTCAAATATCTGGAAATTGGGAACTTCGGTGCAAAAGAGTTCAGTGGAGATTGTATACCTTTCTTTGAGGTGATATGAGGGAACATAGGTGAAAGAGGTCTGTTAAACATCTAGAAACCCTTGTTCATTGCTGTAGAGGCAGCAAGACAGAACTACAGGTGAAAATAACTAACTAACACCATTTCAGACCTATATTTTTAAGCAGGCAAATCTCACTGGTTTTGTCAGGCCTTGTCATCCTCTAAAGGCTCTCTGAAAAAAAAAATTAAACAACCCAACAAAACAAATAAATAAACAAAAAATACTAAACAAAGAAAACAAAAAGCCCAACTAGAACCAATAATTCCATCAATTGTTGCGTTGTAGTGAATGTAAAAGGCAGTCCATTCATCCTGGGCTTTTAGAGGTTAAATACACAGATCCTAAAGGAATTCTATAATTTTTCTCCACTAGATATCAAATTCCAAGTTTCTTCCTTAATCCTCAGGAAAAACTTACAAAAGTAAGCTTACAAACTTACAAAGTAAAATATGCTTGTTAGCAAAACATTTCTCTTCTCATTAGTCTCCATTGTTATTAGCATCACTTCATCTGCCATATGTTTCGCATTTAAGCCTTGCTTTAGAAACTCCTAAATCTTGACTGGGAAGTATGAAAATAATTATGAATTCAATAACATTTGAAGTGTAATGTATTCTTGATATAATTTTCATGTTTGCCATCTTGACAGATTGATGTAGTAGAATTTCAGTTTTACTGTTTCTTATTGAAAATAACATTAGCTCCCCTTGAGGAAAAAATTAATGAAACTAAGACATTTTAAATCTTCAAAATGTGAGATTCTTTTTGTCACAGGATGTCATGTGCATGAAGATTCACAGCTATTCTGCTGAGTCACTCTCACAGCTGCACCATGTTGATTCTATTAGTTCCAATACAGAAAAAGAAAGAAGTAGCACATTTCTGAGGCAGAGTATATGGAAGACACAGAAAGGAATTTCCTAGTGTAGTCATGCTTAGTTAGAAGATACTTGTGGCATTTAAGTTTGAAATAAAAGCATCATTTTGCACTGTCGCCATGTAGAATTTATATATGATTTTCATGTGTAGGAAAGGGGAACATTATAAGCTCAAACAATACCTGACAACAATGTGTACGTGCCCCTTCAAGGCCATGGCATAACACTCTATCTGTGCCCCCTGTGTGTCTTCCAAAGGACAAGGGAAGTCTTGGTAGCATCACAGAGATTGATCATGTAACATGCACACACAGAAGAAATGAATGGCAACCCCTTATCCTGGTCTCTACAATAGACACAAAAACTGAAGCTCCTATGCTAATTTAACTGGACAAAGGTGGAGAGGTATTTAGAGAGATTTCAAACAGCACAACTTTGCTGTGAGACCACCAACGAAATTATAGGCACAGACTCAAAGCACAGGCTTGCTGAATGTTCTCAATGAATGAATTTTTAAGAGCTTTTATACTAAAGCAGAATTTTATTTTTTTTATTAGAACTGCTGATATTTATTCCAAAATGTCAGAGGTGAACACATAGAACTGCAAGTTCCAGACCAGGTCTTAAGTTTGACATAATTTTAAGCACATAAAAGTCAGAAGAGAATCCGAAAATGTTGAAAGCTGAGACAGTGAAATAAGATAAAAAAAATATACAATCCGTTGAATCTGTCATGGGTATGCCATGTGTGGGTATGATGCTAAACTGTGGTGAGTTTGCCATGGCTAACAGGTTAAGTACCCCCCCAGGAGCTTGTTCACTTCCTACCTCCCTAGGACAGAAGTGGAAAAGGATAAAAAATAGGAAGAACAGGAATAAAAAAGCCTGTGGACCAAGATAAAGATATAAGGATTTCTTACTAATTACTGCTGTGAACTAAACACATTAAATTTGGGGAAAATTAAATGAATTCACCCCAGATGAAGAGGTGCTGCAGAATCTATTCCCTCTGCTCTGTCTGCCAAAACTCCTCCTAGACCAAAATCCTATGGAGGAGCTAAGAAAAAAGATGATATTCAGACAGGATCATAGAGTCATGAAATAGTTGGGATTAGAAAGACCTTGAAAGGTCATCTAGTCAAAACTACCTACCATGAGCAGGAACATCTTCAACTAGATCAAGTTGGTCAAAACCCCATCCAGCCTTACCTTGAATGTTTCCAGGGACAGGGCACCTCTGAGCAATCTGTTCCAGTGTTTCACCACCCTTATTGTAACAAGTTTCTTCTTTATATCTAGTCTAAATCTACCTCCTGTTAGTTAGGTTGTGTTTCAGTGAAATATGCTCTGGTTTATTTGTCTTTCATAACTATGCTTCTGTTTTGTCATCAATTGGCCAACCTCATCTTTGCAAGAACACACTCAGCTTCTGCCCTAACCTTGCCTATGCATGAAGCATATGCTTGAAGCTTCCTACCACATCCCACAATCTTTGTTTTCATTGGTCTCACCTGAGGCACTGCTGATTCACCCTTAGTGTCTGCTTGTCAACATGTTTTCAAGCTGTAAAGGGCACTGCACTGAACTGTGAGAGTAATTCTGGATAGCGGTGACATCAGCTGTCAGGTAAATGAAGAAAAATATGCCACAGCCCATGGTGTTTAGTGTTCTGAACAGCAGGAGTTGGGGTGGAAGATGTAGTGATACCTGCACTGTCTGGTATCAGCATAGAAAACATTAGCTTGTAAAGAAATGTTACCAGCTTCAGATGGTGAGGATTGATGTTAACTCAGTTCAGTCTCCTTTCTGTGGGGATCTATTTTACCAGACTCATTTATTTTTCAACACCAATCATATCTACACTGTGTAATATATGGAGCTTGTTCAACAGCATGGTCAGCAAACCTGGATAGTGGGATCACGTGTCTGCTTCATCTTGAGTTTTGCAATACATACATGTCTGGACATACTTCTCTTGACTAGAGCCAGGAGTGATACACACATCAGAAAGTAATTGTTTCTTGAACCAGTGTGAATGATAGCAGTTTTTCCTCAGATACCCATCACATCTCCTGAGGTTGCCATATGGTGGAGTTCCTGCCAAGTTTATTCCTATCCACGCTCTAGTAACAACCCCCTTTTTATATCTCTATTGGTCTTTTAAGCCTTCACACTCTTGAGGAAAGCAGACGTTGGGGTACCATCCCAGTGAAGTATCATTATGATTCTTTCCCTGCACAGTTCATTCTCCCTTCCCTTCGGGATTATTTGATGACACATTTCCTTGTTCAAAACTATGGAAGCCAAGAAGAACATATGGTCCATAGTTTATAATAAACTCCTGGCAGCCTGCCTCTACGGATGTTTTAGCACATTGTGGGGATTTGATAGCTTGCAACGTTTCCTTCTCAGACAGATTCATTTCCTGGTAGTTAGTGTTGGCTGTGTTGACAGCTGCAAGTTTGTGTTGGGACAAAGAGACATTTACATGTAATGAATAGCAGTAAAATGCCTGTGTGATAGAGCTTGAGAGGTATAAGGGTTTGCTCTAAGAACTGCTCTACTGGCCTTCTTGAGATGGCAGATGAAGAGCTTTCTCTCATCATAAAATGCAACTTCATTCCCCCTTTCCATAAGATCATTGATAAACCTTTTTCTAAAATGCAGTGGCAGCCTTCATGTAAGCCCATCCTCAGGATAAAGGATTTCCAGTTTCTGAGCTCATCTAAGGAAATCTAGGACAGATTTTTCTCCAAGGTTATAGATAACATGAAGTTTCTTCTCAGGTTATATTTTCATGCCTCTGAGTACAATTTACTGCCCCATGCATTGGGCTGCTGCAACTGCATGCTGGTTTTCCTCTGGGGTAAAGGGGGGAAGTTCCACAAGGAGTTGCATTGAATAGAGGGACAGCTGAACTGTGCCATATGTAGGACAGGATCTGCTCTATGTGAGATTGAAACCACATCATATTCATCATTCAGAAAACATCACTCCATTCATAGATAATTTTGTCCTTTCATATGCCCTCAAATCTATATTTTCCTTTTACCTTTACAGTGTTCTTACCTCTACACAAATTACGGTTAACTCATTTCCCTCATCAAAAACATGAGGAGCTAGACTGGAGACAGGATTAGTTGCCTAAAGAGGAATGAACTAGAATCATAGAATCATAGAATGGTTTGAGAATGGTTTATATTGGAAGGTAGCACTGAAGACCCTCTAGTCCAAATCCAGCACCATAGCTAGTGACATCTTCCACTAGAGCAGGTTGTTCTAAGCCCCACCCAACCTGAATTTAAATATTTCTAGGGATGGGGCATCCACAGCTTCTGTGGGCAACCTGTTCCAGTACCTCAACACCCTCATAAAAAATTTCTCATGTCCAATGTATATTAATCCTCCATCAGGTTAAAAGCTCCTTGTCCTGTCACTACATACATATCCTTGTGAAAAGTCTCTCTTCCTCTTTCTTGTTGGCTCTCTTCTCTTCTCCAGACTGAACAATCCTCATTTTTCCTGTCTGTCTGCACAAGAGAGATCTCTAGCTTCTCAAATAATTTTTGTGGCTGCTCTCTGGACCTGCTCTAAGAGGCCCATTTCTTTCTTAGGCTGTGAGCCCAAAAATGGACATGATACCCAGGTGGAGTCTCACAAGAGTAAAGCAGAGGGGCAGAATCCTCTCCCTTGCTTGCTAGTCACAATCCTTTGTATGCAGTCCAGTATACAATTGGCTTTCTGGGCTGCAAGTGCACATTGATGACTCATATATTATTTTCACCTTACTAATAAGTTGCAAATCGGATATCAGAGCGACAACATATCTGTACCAACACAGCAAATATACCATAAGCCTTACATAAGATGCATGCTCCTTCAATTAAGTAACTGGAAGACAAGCAGAATAGTCCACTGTGACTAGTAAGTCCCTGAACAGCTATTCAGGCAATAGAATGACAGCCATGTGAAATGTACCTCCCAAGATTACTTTGGTTCTGGTCATGCCAATTCCTGTTCAGGGACAGGAGCCTTTCTTTTTGTTGTTCTTATATACCCAGTCACACAATATGGACAGCAAATATAGTTCAGACTTCTTTTCTTTTTTATTTATCCTAGGGAAACACCCCACCTCAGTATCTTCAACAGGACTATGTTCTTACAGAAACTCAGCTGCTCACTCTGGCAAGGTCTCAGTCCAAGGAACAAGATTAGAGCACAGAAGAAAGCCTATTCTATTTATTGCACCTGGCTCAGGTGGTTTCCAGCCTCAACCCATCCCCACCCATTAATTTTCATTTCTGGAAAATTATCTTGGTTTTGGAAAACACCTCTCTTAGAATTTATGATCAGGATTATTTAACACTTCCAAGTTCAGGCAATTTTATTACCATGTAAATCCGCAGACAGGAGCAATTTGTGACCTCTGATGACGGAGAGGGAGAGACAAAGGACAGCAGTTCATTCCTTGGTTGGGGAATGCTGAGGGCAGGAGCCAGTAACTAGCTCTGGGCACTATCCTTGGACATCTGCTTTATCTGGGTCACTTGCTGGATGCCTATACTTCATTTATTGACATAAATTAGCTTGGAGCAGTTTGGACTTTCGTTACCTATTATCCACAGATGTTAAGCATAGTCTGAGGGAAACACAGACAATGTCTGCTAACTGACCTTTACCTTTCAGGATTTGTCTTCCTAACCCAGCCTAGAGCATGTTCTCTAAACTTATTCTGGAGTTATTGTCCTCCAAGAATAATTTTCTTTCCATCTTGCAGGTATGAGTGAAAGTCAATTCCTAAAAGTGACATCTCCAGTCTCAGTGAGACGTCCATGTTCCTCTGAAAAGTGAAATGGTAGACATCTAATTTGGTATCTAACATATATGCTTTACTAAGAGTATATATCCATATTTCAGAAAATTGAAGTTGATTAGATTGACTCAAAACATCAAGACCTTTTGAAAAAATGAACCTGATGGAATTACAATTTTTGTCCTCTGCTTCCCATGGAAGCCTATTTCCCATATTCCAGCACTCTCATAGAGGTCTCAGTTCACTTTGTTCTCTGAGAACAGGTGACTTGGGCCTAGATAACAGCAACTTCCTCTGAAGGTCAGCATCTAATTTCTTCAGGACTCAAGCTATGATGTAGGATACCCATACAGAGGCAAAGAATGGAAGAGAATGCCCTCAGGGAATCCTGCAGGCAGAAATCCAGACAAAACCCCATTAAAATCCCACCAAAGTGATTTGATGACATAGTGACAAAATTATATTTCATCTTTAACATGTCATTATCCAGAGGATCTCATAGCTCCTCTCTGGCAAAAGGCTGGTGCTGCTTGCTCTGATGCCTACAGTCAGCACTTCCAGTGCCAAAATTCTCCTGATCCTGATACCTACTGGGGTAACCTGGCAGGGCTGGCAAGGAGCTGGAGCAGCTGCTCTTGTGCAGGTACAATGTGCTGTGAGTTTATTAAAGCAGCCTGCAGCCTGCTGCACTCTATGTCCCAGGCTATGTCTGCACCAAGCACCAAGACTCTGTTTACTGGCTCCCTGGCAACACTGCTCCCTGCTCTTCTGCACAGCTGGGTGAGTGAGAAGTCTGGCCATGAGGACCGAGGTAGAAGCATCCATCATTTAAATCGTGCCTCATGGGTTATAAGGTGGATGCTAGATGCTAATGGGTATTTATTAAACTTTCCTCCTCACTGCTGTTTTTTATCCTTCTGCTTCCAACAGGTCACTAAAGCTGCTGAGGCCATACAATGTGACAGATAATTGCTGAAATAATCAAGGTATTCATAAAATTTTTTCTTCATTTTCAGATTGAGCATTTTGAGAAGACATTTTGAGGAGATGGCTGGGTATAGTGATGGCACAAATTACTTGCCAAGGAGCAGGGAATTCCAGAGAGAGGAAGAGACACAGTCTGAGATTGGTGACATAACATGATAACAATAACTGGTGGTGAGGAAGGACCTCTCTAACCCTCCTGAAAAATCAATGCGTGTCAGTCCTGGGAGCACAGGCTGTTCAGCCACTTCTAGGAATGGAGAGAATCAAAGAAAATTTTGGGTTAGAAGGGACTCTTGAAAGTCACCTAGAGCAAAACCTTGCCGTGGGCTGAGGCACTTTTAACTAGATCAGGTTGCTCAGAGCCCCATCCTGCCTGACCTTGAATGTTTCCAGGGATGAGGCATCTGCCACCTCTCTGAGAAATATGTTCTAGAGTTTCACGACTCACATTGTTTTCTTTCATCTTGTCTAAATCTAACCCTCCAGGTCTTTCCTGTGCTGAGGACTCCAGAGCTGGATGCATTATGTGTCCCTCCTTAGGACAGGCACCTCTTCAGTGCGTGTTAGTACATAGCACCTTGCTGTCTGTCGAGTGGGAGTCTGTTCAGTCCTCTGTGGGAATAAGTACATTTTTTTTTCCTGAAGTAAGGGACCTTTGTCACCCTCCTTAAGAATCAGCATGTTTCTTGGACCAAGGGCCTATTCACCCCACATTTGCACATAATGCCTTTCTATCTGTGGAGCATGACAGTTCAGAATGATCTGAACACTACGCTTTCTCAAAAATTCAGTCAAAGAACTTTGGTAGTGCTGTAAAACATTTCTCCATCATTTCCATTTTAAATTAATTCTTTTTTTTGTCGTAAAGTAAAATAATTAAATTTTATCTTATGGATTGGAAAGAGGATTCTGATAAGCTAATGAGTGAAGAGGCAAAGGAAGTGATTTAGGAGGAAGCTCTCCTGAGATGACATGGCATGGACTGAGGACAACATGCCTTTGTACATACTGGAGAACTGAATCACTCATACACTGACACATTAGTTATGCAAGCAGCAACCAGCTCTGATGACAAAAACAAGACCTAAACAGTGGGTGATTCTGCAGTGGAGGAGGGCACACCACTGAGGTGATGATCTGTCTGCAAACACGCCTGTGGGATTGCACAGAAATCAATGCGGTTGCATGGCTACCACTGAGGACAGCCTTCAGCACAGCGTTCCAAAGAGGTCAGTCACACAATCAGAGCAGTTACATCATGTGTATTAAACAACATTTGGGAAATTCAGAATCAAAGGAGCAGCTCACTCAAAAAAGGCCAGTCTTAATTTCTGCGTGCCTCCTTTGCTTGTGTCCTCACAACTGTGCACCTGAATTAAGTGTGCAGCTGCATACTTAACATGTTTCTTATTACGGTCCATTGCTGAGTATCTCTTGGATGTGTCTGGTAAAAGTCGAAAGGGAAAAATGTTTAATTGTGAAGGTTTGGAGGGAGAGGCAGAGAGAAGAATTTGTTCGGGCCTTGTTACGAGATTGTGGTGGGTTGACCCAAGCTAGCAGGTAAGCTCCACCCAGTTCCCTCCCAAGAGGGATGTGAGAGACAGTCAGAAGCACAAAAGAAAAAAAGGAACCTTATGAATTGAGATAAAGACAGCTTAATAAGGAAAAGGCAAGACAACACGTCCTAGCAAAGAGTAAAAACATTCATTCACTATTTTCCATCGGCAGGCGAATGTTCAGCCATTTCTAGAAGGCAGAGCTTCATTGCATGCAATGGTTATTTGGGAAGACAAATTTCATATATCTCACTTTCTTCTGTCTTTCATGGCTGAGTTTGTCAACATAGGGTTGGAACAGCCCTTTGGCTGGCTTGGGTCAGCTATCCTGGTTGTGTCTCCTCCCAACTTCTTGTCCACTGCCTGCCTGCTGGGGAAGGGACAGTAGGGAAAAGGCTTTGACACTGGAAGAACATTTTTCAGCAATAGCTAAAATGTGTTATCAACAATGATTTGATCACAGGTCCAAAACTGTGTTCTCCAAGATGCTATGAAAATTAACTTCATCTCAAGCAGACCCAGTACAAAGGTTTTTTTTCTTCTAACACAATTGGTAGCACAGCTAATGCTATAAAACACTGCTGATAGGTGCCTTACACAAATTCTAAAAAAAATGTTCTCCCATCTCTGCTCACACTCTTCCCTTTGCAGCCAGGAGTTTGCATTTTTATCCCCAGAAGCTGCAAAGCAGAGAGACTAAGAGTGTATCTTTACTGGCAAGTAGCTGGACAAGGACCTGCCTCTCAGTTCCTATATTTTTCTTTCAAAATATTTTGGTTACTTTACCATCCTGTTTACCCAAACTCAGTTAATCAAAAGTCTTAATTAAATAAGGATTAGTTTTCCCCTCAGGACTTGACAGTACTATTTCCTGGATCCAGAAAACCAGAAGTCAATATCCCTTGGACTGCTTCCCAGCTCAGCACTTGGAGAGAGCTGCACTGCAGCTTGCTGAAAGCCAGTTATGCTCCAAGATCCCACACATCCCACACATAATGAGGATAGCAGAGCTGGCTTTACAACTTCGGTTTCTTGTCAAGTGTTTAATTCAGCAAACTTCCAGTTTCCTCCTTAGGTTACTTAAAGGTATATCTCAAAATGCTCTTCCAGACTCCGTGCATTTTAATGCACTTGAGTTCCAAAAGACTGTATTTATTTATCTGAATGCTTTCTTGCCTTCTTGTATATCTCACCTGAAAAAGGAGCAGCACATGCAGTATCTTCAGTTAAGTCATCTTTCATTACTTGCAATTTTAAAGCTTCCAATACTGAATTTCCAGTAACATGTTGTGACTGGGAAGGTCCTTGCTTTCAATTTGTTTCAATATACAGGAAATAAGATGATTCAGCAGTAGCTTCTGCTGGGAAAATTCATTTCAAGTGACATCCTTTCAGTTACAGCACTTCTCTTCCTTGAGATGCCATAAATGAGGCTGTCCTGCAGACAGCTTGGATTGTTTTGCAGATTTTTTTACAGTAAGAATGTCCAAGTTGTATTTAATTATATGCATAATGTAAACACTATGTTTATAAAGGCATAAATCTCAATTTAAGTTCCCACAGTGTCTACTTTCCCCACAATGTTACGTGTAATTAGCACTTTCCCTGGGGCTTGAGTCACTCATGTATTGAATATATAAAGTAAAAATAAACACGAGCAAAAGTTTTCACTAGAATAAAAAATAGAAAAATATTAAAATAATAGCCAATTGAATTTCAGAGTTGTCCTGATTAAAAAAAAAAACAAAAAAAACACCCAAAAAAATTATAGTGCATGATTTTGAAAGCAAATTATTTTTATGACAATTTTACTCTTATATCAGATGTTCCCTACATTACTTTCTGTGTGGACAATTGCTAGCTTTTACCTAAAACTATCACAATGAAGTAAATACCATACATAAATTGCATTTGAAAATATCTGTCCAGTGTGTTTGCTTGTCATTGTTTTGAGTCTTCTTGTCTTCTTTGCATGAAGAACTCCACTTATGTTAGGCAAGGTTGGAATTTTGTCATGGTAGATGATAGGTGAAGTTTTCAGAAATTTTGCCAAATAAGCACACACTGAGAAATGTTAAATTCAGATGTTTTGGAAACAAAGTTTTGAAACCTATGAAGCAAACCTCAGTCTGCCAAATAAATTAAGCTGTTACACATATGCTACATAGGTTACAGAAAAGTTATTTTAAATATTTTACAGATATTTTCCATGTTTAAAATATCCAAGCTTTGTGCTCTTTCAGACATGTAGCTAGATGTCTCAGCTTTCAATTAACCCAAGAAATCAAGCTTGAAAAGGATGCATAAGTTGTCCTCAAAAGTGGTATTTCTATATTGAAAATAGGACTTTCCAGGACTATAGCCTGATATCTTCAGCTTCTAACAAATACAATTTGTCCTCTTCAGCAACTCAGGGTCTCTGATTCAGTATGCTGAACACTCTCCAGCCTTATAGGACAATGAGGCTTCAGACCTTTAAACTGGTACACAGGAAACATATTACTGCCCCAAAAATGTGTGTTAATCACTTTGCAGCAAAGCTGATCAAACGAATAATTCACGGTAGGGAGAGCTAATTTATCCACAAGGACAAATAGAACACCTTTTTCTAACAGGAAGTTTTTAAAAGGTAGTTTTTTATTCTGCCCAGAAGACTGGAATATCAGAAAAGAAATAGATTAGCAAACAAACATGACTGGAATCAAAGGGAGTGTAATTTTCCTATTTGACGTGTGACTGTAATTTTTTCTTGGAAAGTTCCTGCTATTGCGGCACTTTAGAGTTCCTCAGCCTTTGTCTTCTGGTTCTAGAAAAGTTCCATGTGCAACTCCATCAAAGAATATGACAATAAACTTAATGAACATAATGAACAATTCCCAAGAAAAAAGGAATGTGAAACTCCTATGCATTAAATGCACTGTTGGCAGTATTAAAATGCATAAAAATACAGGAGAAAAGTATCACAAGGGCTTACAGAACACATGGATATTTCAATGTAATGAGTATTTATTGACTTAGACAACTTTCTACAGGAACAGTAAAGGAAGATCCAAAAAACATTTATGCAGAGCAAACTCTCAAACCTTGTCAATAATTATTATTCAAACCAAAAGAGAGCCCTACTAAATGAGCATGTATTGGGAAGGGGTTTCCAGCTGCATGTTATTTTCAAAAGACAGGAACAATCTGAAACTGGATAATGCAAATAGCAACAATGTAAAAAGTTAAAGATGTGTCATTTTTCAGAGTGACTACTCAGATATGTTCTATTTCATTGGTTTTATCAGAAGAAGGTGAAGGTAAGTTAAGTGGTATTATGTTTTGAAAGGGCACTTTTAAGTAAAGTGTCTCTCTCTGATATTTTTAAAGAAACAAACTATTTCTTTCAGTGAAAGTTGTTTGCCCATAATTTACCAGATACATTCCTTACAGAAAATAATAACATTAACATTAATGTTTTACCTTTCCTAGCATGGCACCCACTCAAGTCTTGCTTCTAGCTCCAAAAATTATCAGCAAACTGACTACTAAATTGAATTTTATCAACAGTAACTAATGGCTGCCATCATCACACTTGATAGCTCTGCAGTAACACTGGAGTACAACCCAGTGGCCTGTAATGGTCTGACAGGTTTGGTTTTTTTTTGCAAAAGTATTTATTACCGACATGGTTTCTGTTCCTGGGGATCACCCAAATGCCTGCCATAAAAATACATTGCCTGGGGTGGCACTGGGAAATGTACATAAGAACGTGTTTTTTTTCATATGAGCTGGTGACCTCACCTAATGGGATTTATAGCTGTGCTGAAGGAAGTGTTGGCAGGCAAAGAATAAGAATGGGCAGAGAGCATAAAGTACATTATGATCTTACACTTTGTGAGGAAGATTATCCCTTAACAGGGAATCTCTTAGACTGTATGTAGAGCTCCCTGTGCGGTTCTGATGAAAAGGAAGATTTTGAAGAAAAATATGCATGAAATGAGTAATCTCAGTTCTATCCACTGCACACTGAAAAGCTCTGAGGGGAGCTATTGCATCTAGCATGTTTTTGCCACTCTTAGTTCATTGTCCTTTCCTCTGACAAGCCTTTTCTCTGGGAGACAGCAGGTTTGTCCTAGGGCAAAAGCACAAGTGAAGCACTGAAACAGTTTTCCCAGAGAAGTTGTGGGCACCCTGTCCCTGGAAATGTTAAAGGCCAGTTGGATGTGGCTCTGAGTAACCTGATCTAGTGAAAGGTGCCCCTGTCCATGATAGGGGAGTTGGAATGAGACAATCTTTAAGGTGCCTTCCAACACAAACTGCTCTGTATTGCTGATATCCGTTTAGTGTTTGCTTTTGGGTGTGATCAGCTCACATGAATAGAGAAGCATAAGCAGATCCAATGTACCTACATGATGGAATTAATATCTGTCACATAATTTTTCTTTCCTGTTTTGGTTTTACAGTTTTCCAAACTACAAAAAGCCATGGAGCTAAGACATTTGGGTGACATCTAATTAAAGCATCCCAAAATCTTGAGAATGGATGAAAATCTTTACATTTAAAAAGAACAATATATCCAAATTTTTTTTACTTGGTTTCTTACTTTTGAAAATAATTGGGTTATGTATTAGGGGCTTTTGTTTGCTTTCTTGCTTTTTTCACCTATAACACTTCTGATGAAGAAACTAAGATTCTGTGGCATTCATCTGGCTCCAAGGCCTAGGATTTTAAATAAAAGAGCACAACCCATGACTGTCGAAAGAAGGTTCAGCATAATCAGCTGTTATATCTGGGTACAAGTAATTTGAATGCCACAGTGTAGATGTATAAGAAGGTAGCTAAAAAGCAACTTGTGTTGCAGTTTGACCTGATCTGTTTGAATTTGGTTTGTACCATGTTGATAGTTGAAATGAGCTACTTTGGCTAAGCTGAGAGATATAAACTGGTTAGGGTGAGGTTAACGTTTCATTTATTGTGCTTCATTCATACCAGTGTGAATATGGCAGCAGCAGAGACATTTAGCCACTGGTTTAATTTGCTGCTATTGCAAACTAAACAAGCTACTAGATTTATACCAGCTGTGAGTTCATCTCTGAAACACTGAGGACTGAAGTGTCAAATCTCGCTCAAGTGAGATTCTTAGAAGTGGAAGAGGATAATTTGGAAATGGCTCCAAGTTGGAAGAGAGCAGAACAAATGCTATCTAATCTGGGAAAATGTATTGCTTAGAAATTCCAGGACTCGTGCCTGCTGACTAAGAAAGTCCATAGAATTAATGTATGGTTTTACTACTCACAGGAATCTATCAAACATCCTGGATGTATGGGAAAGATAGAGGAGGAATAATCAAAGGAATAAAAAATATATTGCTTAAACAACAGTGAAAAGTGTACACTCTGAGTCAATTACATTATTTTTCGAGGGAAAAGAATTTCCTTCTCTTTCCTCAGTGCAAAATTTTGTCACTTTTTCTTTATAAAACTACTATCCTCTAAACTCCTTTCTCTCCACATGTCAAAGCAATTTAATAATGATAGTTCTTAAAATCTAACTTCATTTATTGCATCCCATAGATATTCTCATATACTGGAAATACTGCTCTATGCTGCTAGGTTTAAAATTTGTATTTATTTGAAATGAACTACATTTCTAAAAATTAGATCCAAAAAACTGCTGGAATACCAAGGAATCTGTATAAATAAACCAGAACATCACGTGGCCTCTCCTATTGCCTCATGATCTCCTGTTAAAGCCAAATGTTATGGATCTACACAGGTATTAAAGACTACATAGGAAGAGGTGACAGAGCAGACTTATACAGAATTTCTAAATACTAGTCATAGTGACTAAATGGGATATACAGGGCCTCATCCAAGCTTCAAGTGACATAGAGAATTGCTTTCCTGATGGCAGGAAGGAAGCTCTACTCCTGGAAAGATGGTAGGGATGCTTTTCACTTGGAGAGATACTGTGGGCATGCTGGTGGGCAGCAGCTTTTGCTCCAGCTGGGACAGAGATCACAGCTGTTTGGGGAAAGGGGGAACAAGGTTTAGGATAGTAATACAGGATCCCTGCTTGAAAGGGGAGGCAAATAAAGCAGACAGTGATGAAGACAGAGTCCAGGTTGGAGGGAAGGAGAAGTGGTCAGGACATGAGATGAGTACTCAGGCACATTGGCATTTTAAGGGAGGCACAAGGAGATGAAAGCTGTCTGAAAGGGTCTGTGTGTCCATCCCAATTCATCTCTGAGGAGAAAGGATGTGCAGGAATCCTCCTTAGGATTCCTACTACTGAGGACACCTTCCACTCATCACAGAAGCCTAACAGCTGCTCCTGCTTTTGAGTGGAGCACAGTTATGACTGACAGTTTTGTTAACATTCCTGAAGAACTGAAACTTCTATGGTTTTACCATGTCATTTTGGCTTTAGGTCTTACCCTCTTCCTTTTCCTTCCTTCCTGTATAATATTTAAAGAAGACTACAACTTTAAGACATGAAATGGTGGAAAAGCTACTGTGCGTGGATTCTATCTGGACTAACAATGATTAGAATTATAAGAGTATACTAAAATTAAACTATTGGATATACAGATATTGATAAAAGATATGCTTCTACTTCACTCACAAGCAAGATTTTGGGTGCTTATAGTGGCAAAAAGTAGAAAAAGCTACAGATGATTGTGAGTTTGATTTCTGTTTGGCCCTTTCACTCAAAAGTTGGACTTGATCATCCGTGTAGATTTCTTTTAACTAAGAAAATTCTGTGATTTTGTGAAAACTCTGATCTTACCTTTACTTCTATCCTTGCAAACCAACTAGTTTTGCTCTGTATTCTGAAGCCAATTAGGACATAGAATTACCCATATTTTCCCTTTTTCTTCACTACCACTACCTTCAAGGCTAGTTACCTCTAGCTCCATCCCAGCCTTGAGGAATCAAAGTGAGGAAGGAGACTGAAAACAATGACCTGAGATCCTCCCCCAGTAAACTGGGCTGCTGGAAATGAACATGCTGAGAAGTCCATCATCCTGTCCCTGGCAGTGGCCAGCACTGAGTTGGGACAGTGAGCACAACCAAGACTCTGACAAAGAATAATTTACCATCGTGTACATGATGAAGAATAGTCCTGCCTGTGGACATTTTTCAAACCCTTTACTTAGTTCCCAATGTTTCTTTCACCATCATGCTGGTCAAAATATCCTCAGTAATTCACTGAAGTCTGAAGTACACCATTTTGCAGAAGAGAATAGTATAAAGAAACCAAGCATTTCATCTCAATTACAGAAAAGAGGGAAAGAGACAGACAGAAAAAAAGGAAAGAAAAAGGAAAGAAAAAGGAAAGGAAAG